>JABSNV010001393.1:0-592500 GCA_024085815.1 Flaveria linearis | reverse complement strand
AATATATACGTATATATATATATATGTATACGTATATATATATATGTATACGTATATATGTATATATATACGTATATATATATACGTATATATATATGTATACGTATATATATACGTATATACATATATATATACGTATATATACCCCGAAGCCTTTTCTCTCCCCTGCTCTGCTCTCTCCAGCGGATCTCTGACCACCGATCTCTGACCACCGACGGCGGATCTCCGCCCAGGTAAGTTCGCCTACCACCGATCTCTGACCACCGATCTCTGACCACGGATCTCCGACGGCGACCACCGGCGACCACCGCCCAGGTAAGTTCGCCTACCACCGCCGACCTAAGTAACCAGCGTCGTTCTTGGTCTCTCGAGGTCAATTGTTGTTCGAAGTCAAAAATCAGTGGTACTCGGGTTTCATGCTGGAACACTTTCGGATCTGACATTTGAGGAAAGTTCATCACGGTTTGTGTAATCCTAAGTGAAGGTTACATAGTCCGCATCGGTTGGTATATCATCGTTTTCTTCTTCTCGGTCTGTGTAACCCTAAGTGAAGGTAACATACTCCGAAACTCACTTTGATTGAAGCCCCCGCTGTAAGACTTTCTGTTCCTTTTTACTTCTGTTCCACGATTATTATCGTTTCTAGGCAAATTTTGGCCGGGTTAGGAGTACCGGTTGTGGATTATTCTGGTATCTAGGCATATATTCTGGTTTTGTGTTGCATAAGTTGGTACTCAGTAGCTTCATCTGTGTAAGTTTCTGTTATCTTGTTCAACTTATTGCTGTGTGCATTCACTTGTTTGCTTGCTTGTATATGTAGTTCTGTGTTTTGCGCCTAATTGATTAGTTGTTATAACTTGCTGATTAGTTGTATAATTGTTAGTGTTTTGCTATTAATTGCTGAGTAAGTTGTATATTGTTGGTTGAGTTTGTGTGTTGAGCATTTGTGGCTTGTTGTCTTCATTTCTGGTCAATCTTAGAACGGTTCTCTAGATAGGTTTTTATTGGCTTATTTGAATCTATACTCAGGATAGTGTGTCATTGTGTGAAGTGGTGATCATTGTTGCTCTTTTTGATTAAGTTCTTGTGGTCTTTGTTAGGGGTGCCAGCATCGTGTGATTTGATTTTTTTTCTGTGTCTTGATCATGTTTGTGTGCTCTGAGCGTATTGTTGACCTCGTGGGACTGTTCCCTTTTGATTGTGCTATACTTGTGCTGCGTTTCTTTCTTCTGTGTTGTGCGGGTTTTTCTGGTACTTTTAGTGGACTCTGTCGGGTATAATAGATAGCAGGAGCTATTATGCTGCCTCGAGATCATGTTCGGTGACGAGAGGTGCGAAGACAGGAAATAAGGTTTATAGATTAAGGGTGGCATCGTGGAATGTAGGAAACTCTAACTAGTAAGTTACTCTTGATGTGCTGAAGAAACATAGGGTTCAGATAGCATGCCTTCAGGAGACTAGATGGCGGGGGTGGGAGAGCAAAAGAGTGCAATAGTTATAATCTATGGTATTCAGGGTCTGATGGAACAAAAAACGGTGTAGGTTTTCTAGTTGCTAAGGAACTTCATGATAATGTTGTGGAAGTGAGAAGATACGATGATAGAATTATGTTGTTAAGAATAGTAATAGGGGATGAGGTAGTGGCAGTAGTTAGCGCATATGCACCCCATGTTGGACTAGGGGAAACGAAAAGAAAAAAGTTCTGGGAGAGTTTAGATCACGTTATGGGCGACATACCGAGAGAAGAGAAGATATACATAGGAGGAGATTTTAATGGACATATCGGTAAGGATAATGAGCATTTCCAACTGGTGCATGGAGGCTACGGGTATGGTCTTAGGAATGACGGCGGTAGGGAGCTTCTCGATTTTGCAGTAGCGCATGACCTAGGCATCATTAATTCGTTTTTTAAGAAAAGAGAATCGCATCTAATCACGTTTAGCAGCGGTGGAAGACACACGCAGATAGACTATATATTGACGAGGAGAGAAGATCATAGCTCGTGGAAGGACTGTAAAGCAATACCGGGAGAGTCAGTTGTGACACAACACCATATGCTGGTGGCGGATATACGCCTCAAGAGACAAAGTGCCCTACCGAACAAGGGAGTCAGACCTACGATCAGATGGGGCCAGCTCAAAGATGAAAAGATTACCATTTTTAGAGATAAGGTCATACCACTGAACCAAACTGGACCACAGTAAGACGTAAACCAAAAGTGGGAGGATATGGCAACTAGGCTTATCCAAGCAGCTAAAGAAACGCTTGGAGTTACAACAAAAAGGACAGTCGGTCATAAGGAATCCTGGTGGTGGAACAAAAATGTACAGGAAAAGATACGAACCAAACAAAAAAGTTTTAGAGAACTTATACGCTGTAACAATGAGGAAAAACACGTAGAGCTAAAAGAAAAATACAAAGAGGCGAAGCAACAGGCAAAAAATCGGTGTCAGGGGCAAAGAACACGGCGTACGAGATGATGTATAAACGATTAGAGACGAAAGAAGGAGAGCATGCCATGTTTAAGATAGCCAAGGCACGAGAAAGTAGAAGACAAGACTTGAGAATGGTGAAGTTCATAAAGGCTGTGGATGGAAAGGTTTTGGTGAAGGAGAAAGACATCAAGGTGAGGTGGAAAACTTACTTCGATAACCTTTTCAACATAAGGAACCCAAATCAACAGAATGAGATAGATAGAACAACACAAACAACGCAACAAAACAACTGCTATTGTACAAGCATCACAGTTGACGAAGTTATAAGAGCTATGAAGAAAATGGGAAGGGCTAAAGCAGTGGGGCCAGACAACATACCGATTGAAGTGTGGAAATGCCTGGGTGATGAGGGTCTCCAATGGTTAACAGACTTATTCAACACTATCTTTAAGACAGGGAAGATGCCAGACCAGTGGAGAACCAGTGTCATAGTCCCCGTATATAAGAAAAAAGGAGATGTTCAATGTTGCGAAAACTACAGGGGAATAAAGCTATTGAGTCACACGATGAAATTATGGGAAAGAGTTATTGACACGAGAATTAGACGGGAAACTCAGATAGCGATAAACCAATTTGGATTTATGCCAGGACGCTCTACAACAGAAGCCATACACGTCGTAAGGCGATTAATGGAGAAATATAGAGAAAAGAAAAGGGACCTTCATATGGTATTCATCGACCTAGAAAAGGCATATGACAGTGTTCCGCGACAACTAATCTGGGAAAGTCTACGAGTTAGAAGGGTACCAGAGAGGTATATCAAAATAATTAAGGATATGTATGACGGGGCAAAAACGTCTGTTCGAGCACCGGTAGGAGACACAGACACCTTCTCAGTGGAAGTGGGACTACACCAAGGATCTGCGCTGAGCCCATTTCTCTTCACAGTAGTGTTGGATGAGATGACCAAATCTATACAACAGCCAGCCCCGTGGTGCATGCTTTTTGCGGATGATATTGTTTAATATCAGAATCCAAAACGATGCTTAACGACAAGCTAGAGCAGTGGAGAGCAGCACTAGAGCACAGAGGATTAACGATAAGTCGCTCTAAGACGGAATACATGCATTGCAACTTTGGTGATGAGGCGGAAGAGGACACCCAAGTCAGTATCCAGGGTATGTCGGTCCCACGAACGTCTAGGTTCAAATACCTGGGCTCGTACCTGTAGGAGGACGGAGAGATACACAGCGATGTAACGCACCGCATTCAAGCAGGATGGTGCAAGTGGAGAGCAACATCAGGAATTCTATGTGATAAGAGGTTTCCAGCGAAACTAAAGGGAAAACTATACAGAGTGGCGGTACGCCCAGCTATGCTATATGGAACAGACTGCTGGGTCATAAAGAAATCGCACGAGAAACAAATAGAGGTTGCAGAAATGCGAATGCTGAGGTGGATGTGTGGAAACACAAAAATGGATCGGATAAGAAACGAAGTGTTTCGTCAGAAGTTACAAGTGGCTTCTATTGCAGATAAAATACGAGAGGGAAGATTAAGATGGTTTGGGCATGTCAAGAGAAGACCAATGGCTGCTCCGGTTAGAGCAGTCGAGAACATCATATTAGAGGGTAGGAAGTGCAGAGGAAGACCTAGGTTGACTTGGGAAGAGATAATTAGGAAGATATGATACACCTGCACCTCTCCGAGCACATGATCGAGGATAGGAGTGAGTGGAGGCGTAGAATTAAAATTAAGGACTTTTAATGGGTTCTGCATCTAGGAAGGGACTTTTTGATTGCGTGTTGCGGGGCTTGTTGTGTATGTACCCCGCTACTGACCTTTTTAGGGGAATCTTGCTGCTTCTATGATGTATGCTATGATGTATGCTTGTTCATTTTTTTCCTTTTGATGATATTGTACTGTATGTTGTATGTTGTGTGCTGTATCATTTATCGTATCTTTGATTATATACTAATTGCTAGCGTTATGGCTTTTGATAGTGAGTCGGGGGTCTCTTTGGAAGCGGTCTCTCCACCTATCTGGGTGGAGGAAAGACTTGCCTACACCTACCACTCCCAGACCCTGCTCTCGAGCGGGATATACTGGGTTTGTTTGTTTGTTTGTTTGTATGTATACGTATATATATACGTATATACATATATATGTATATATATATATACATATATATATATATGTATATATATACATATATACATATATATGTATATATATACATATATATGTGTATATATATATATGTATAATATATACACATATAAACATATATACATATATATGTATATATATATATACACATATATACATTTATACATATATATATATATGTATATATGTATATATGTGTGTATATATATATATATATATATGTATATATGTATATATGTGTGTGTGTGTATATATATATGTATGTATCACAAATATCCATTTTGTGTCATTAACGGCTAGTCGAGTCAAACACCTTGTTACCAAGTGTGTGGATGAAATAGTTACATGCTCACTTACACGTAGGAGCAATTACTTAGTTTGGATTTTCCCGAGCACTTTGGATACTTTTAGATTTCACACCCGACTCACTTCGCAGGTGAGTTTCATGGCCTCATTTTTACTTATTTTCTTTTTGGGGGGGAGATTACATACAAATTACTATTTTCTTGAACATATTTACTTGTCAATGATTTCACATGTTATAGAAGTTGTTTACTTACGGTATGAAGTCCCATGATATCGAACTGTTAGTTTGTTTCTCAAAGCGAGGTAATCATGGATACTAGTTGTAATGCCCAGAAATTTGATTTTTTTGGAGTGTCATGCGACTGGAGGTCCAATCGCATGGAGGTCAGGCGACTGAAGGTCCAGTCCCATGGTGTTCGGGCGACTGGAGTGCCCATACGCCTGGGGTCAGGTGACTGAACTGTAGCTTTAAGGGAGGGGGCAGCCATCACCCCTCCCCACACTTGCAAAACTCAGTCAAAAGAGAGAAAGAAGAGAGAAAGAAGAGAAAAAGAGAGAAAAGTGGTGATTCGGGCTCGAAACTCGTCGAGTAACTAGTCCAAACGAAGCTCTTCATCTTCTTCTTGTTAGTGTGAGTTCTAGGACCCCTCATTTACTTGTTTTCTACCAATTTTAGGG
This sequence comes from Flaveria linearis, assembly GCA_024085815.1. Taxonomy (NCBI): domain Eukaryota; kingdom Viridiplantae; phylum Streptophyta; class Magnoliopsida; order Asterales; family Asteraceae; genus Flaveria; species Flaveria linearis. Next base: position 586,912 of record JABSNV010001393.1, on the reverse strand, counting down.
CTGGAACACATATAAACCCATTTTTGAAATGTGTGAGTTTAACCCATTTGGGTGAAATTGTGTGTAGCGTGTTTAGAGTGCGATTTTGGACTTGTATGTGCTTGAGTGATGTCGTAGTATGATTCCCTAAGGTTTAGAAGGGTTGATTTGGACTTAGAACGAGTTTAGAAGGGTTTGAAGGCCGTATGTCGCGGCTGCAATTCGAGATGAACTTCAGTCGCTGCCCAGTTAGGGCTAGGCGACTGAAGGGCCAATCGGCCGACTGAGAGACGACTGAGACTCAATCGCACGACTGAGGTTCAATCACACGACTGGAAGCCCAGATAGGTGCTCAGTCGCCTAGAGCCTAATCGCACGACTGAGAGTCCAGTCGCATAGGTGCTCATCCGTATTAGTCCCATTCGCATGAGGTCCAATCGCCTAGTATTCATTCGCACGATTGAGAGTCCATTCGCACGATTGGATGTTCATTCGCATAGGTGTCCAATCGCATGATCCAGTCGCGTGGAGGCCATGCGACTGAATCATGCCCAATCGCCCAAATAGGGTTGTTATGTACGAGGAGAGATATAGTTCAATTACTAGCCTTCGGGAGAAGAGCAAGGGTGAGTAATGATGTGATAACTCCCGTAGGTACACGTGAGATGACCGTCAAGGCTTAGAAGTTAAGTTGGGCATGATGATGATAGTATTGCATGTGTATGCATGATGTATGAATGTAAGTATGATGTAGCTTTGTATGATGGTAATGACTGATGACTTGTAAATGTCGATGTTCCTTGATTTGATACGTGTTATCTTTCCATGGCTTTACGAGTTATGATTAATAAATGTAATGAAAATATTATGTAACGTAAAGTGAAAGATAATGAAAGAGGAACATGAAGTAAGAATGCATGCATTAATAATGAATGAGAGTAACAAAGTCTTGCAAGCAAATAAAGGAGGTGAGCAACCTTGTGGTTGCAACAGACTCGATATGGGATCCTTGTCTTGCGACCTCAGTAATCGTGGCTGTGTGCCACGAGGAGGGTAAAATCCTGACACTGTGATCAACCATTGTATAGAACCATCGCTGCATATCCTAGGTACTGTGGCCAGGAGGGTGCGGTGCGCCGATATAGAAGGTCTATGATAGACCTAGGTCCAGTACTACGATTGCAGAAGGATGTTGCTTGTGGCAATGGTACACTTAAACTCTACCTTAGGTGCTGTGGCCAGAAGGTTATAAACCTAGGTCCAGCACCACGATACAGAAAGGTATTGTTCATAGTGATAGTACCCGTAAGCTTTACCTTAGGTACTGTGACCAGGAGGTGCGATGCACTCTTATAGAAGGTCTATGATAGGCCTAGGTCCAGTACCATGATACAGAAGGGTAAGGTTTATGGGAGATGTAAAGAAAAGAGGTAAAGATGAAAGAGTAAGAAAGTTAAAGACGCACAGTGTACGAATGATAGCTAAAGATAGATAATGAATGAACCAATGAAAGACAGAGAATGAATTATAGTTAAAGACAGTGAACGAATGAAAGAAAGAATGAGAAAGAAGATAATAATGATATTATCTATGTGTACGTACGATGCGTGATAGCCTAAAGTAAAGAAAAGGTTTTAATGAAAGAAAAGTATGTTTATTATAAAACTAGAACTCATTCAGCAACGCTGACTTTTATGTGTTTCCAGTTGGCAGGTAGTGTTGCTGAGGATGGCACGAGGCGGTTACTCAGCTCTTTTGGGATGGCATTCCTTTGTTAATATTTTTGCAATGTATTATGTCGTATGTATTTATTAAAAACACAATGGTGTTTGTAGAGGATTCGGATAAACGGGATTACCTAACGATTCCTCTTACTGCTACAAGTCACTGTTTATGACTATTTTGTAATGGATTAATGATGTATTACTTAGCAAAAGATTTTATGATGAATTGAGATGTCTCTTTTGAATGTTTCCACTGCAATGTTAATTAAATACCTGTAAATGTATGTTTTATGTGCTATGATCAACCAACTGTGAGGTGCCCGGGAACGGGGCCTTACAAGTTAGTATCAGAGCCAAAGTTTAAGTGAAATGGGTAATTTTTTTAAAATAAACCTAAACTTCAACTGAGAATGGGACGGAAAGGGAAGGAATGCCAATCTGAGTAGCTGCGTGCCATCAGGTATTTTCTTAAAGTTAACCGGTATTATGTGCGCATGTTATGTGGTATATGTGTTACTGTTAGATTTAGATACTAATGTAGTCAGGACAGGTAATTCTTAGGGTGCCAAGAGTAAAGTAAGTGGCTAATCACAACTGGCCACTGTAATTAGGGACTTGCTATACTTGACATAAACTGAGCTATTCCCTTGAATGACCGTGTTGGTGTTTGAATCTTTCAGTGTGTGATAGAGGATGGCTGGGGGTAGATCATCCAAAGCTTCATGGGGTGGAGGTGGAGGCGGATGTGGTGCTGAACCACAGGCCACAAGAGGAAGACCTAGGGTGGAGAAAGTGGTTCATGAGTGTAGACGAAAGCGCCAATTTGAGAGCCTCGGTAAAGAAGGCAGTGGTGGAAGAGGTACATCAGGTCATGCAGATGATCTTACCGTCTGTGGTGACCGAAGTGATAAAGGCTGTCCGGGAAGGGGAAAGAAAAGAGAGGAACAGGTCCTCAGGAAGGCAGGAGCAACCAGAGCCGGAAAATGTTCTTTCTGATGATGAAGAGGAAGAGGATGAGGAGCCTGTGCATGAGTCGGCACGAGGCTGTAATTACGGGGTGTTTATGAGGTGCAAGCCCCCTACCTTTGACGGTAATGGCACTGCTGCTGCTGCTCACCGATGGGTGAGGGAAATGAAGGCTGTTCTCGATATCAGCGAGTGCCGGGAGGACCAAAAGGTGAAGTTCGCTACCCACTCTTTCACGGATTCGGCTCTATGCTGGTGGGACAACATAGTCCAAACCGAGGGTAGCAGGGCCATTGGAGGAATGAAGTGGTCTGAGCTGAAAAGGTTGGTGATCGAGGAGTTTTGTCCTCATCGAGAGATGGATAAAGTTGAGAGAGAGTTCCTGCAGCTGGAGGCGGGGACGATGACCCACCAACAGTACACCATAAAGTTCAATGAGATGCCACGTCTGGTGCCGGATCAGGTGACACCGCTGTCGCAAAAGATCAAGAGGTACGTTCAGGGGTTGCCGGCGGATATTCGCAGGCATATGATCGCCGCCCGACCGAGAACCTGTAGGTCGGTGGTGGACTTGGCGGGGAGACTGTATGATGAGAGGACTTTTGTGAGGGTGGCAGTGGGCAGTAAGAAGAGTGGTGCTGATTGAAACTGGAAAAGGAAGAGGTTTGGTCGGGGTGATGCCTCGCCGGGTAATAAGAAGGCACGGGTGGATGACCGCCGGGTGGTCACGTCGGGTGAAGGTATGAAGAAGTGTGGTAGTGCGGGAGAGAACACAGTGGGGAATGCAGACTGGGGTTAAACGTGTGCTTCAGGTGCGGGAAGCCGGGGCACATAGCCAAAGACTGTTGTGCGATCCGATGCTATAACTGTGGCATGAAGGGCCACGTGACTAAGGATTGCAAGAAGCCGAGGGCTGAGGGTTCCGGCGTGAAGAAGACGAGGAATGAAGGACCAAGGGCAAGTGCCAGGGCATTCACGATGACACAGGAGGAGGCTAGGACGGACCCTGATGTTGTGTCCGGTATGTTTCTGGTGAACCAAACTTTAGCCTCTGTATTATTTGATTCGGGTGCCAGTAGGAGTTTTATTTCTACTGCTTTCTGTGCCAAACTGACTGTTAGTAGTAGACGTTGAAGATCAAGATAGGTTGGACTCACCATTAGATTAGTATTTGTTTATCTTTCTTTGTAATAGTATCTATGTTAGTTTCCTTTTGTATGTTGTTTAGTTTAAATGTATATATTGCTGTCTAGCGAAACTGTGATCCTGGCGAAACTGTTAGTTTCTGCCGGGTGAAATTACTATTTCGCCAATACAGTTTCGCCTATAGCGAAACTGTATGCGAACTATGATAGCTATATATAGATTTCATTTTGCTCATTGTTAGCTATCCTTGCAAAAACCCTAATCGTGTATTACTGTTGCAAGAGCGTATTGTAAGCTTGTTCTTCCTGAATATATTGAGCTTGTTTCATTTCATTGATGATTGTTCATCATTAAAACCTTATTTGAAAGCTTTTTGTTGTTATTTTGATCTTCATATCTTAGTGTTTGTTGTGTGTGTTTGGTATTGAATGATTCAAGCATTCTTCTGCACTGAAAACCGATCAAATGGACCAACAATATGGTATCAGAGCCTTAGTGCTCTTGATTGTTTGAGGTTTTTGGTTATTTTTGTTCAATACCATCATTTCTCCATTTCTACATCAAAACAGAGTGTTTTTGTCATGAAAAGTGATTGTATATTGCTTGTTTCTGATTGAGGAAGCTTCGTGAATCACTCCTTTTCAAGTTCATTGAGATTTGGGTGATTTTCGACTGTTTTTTTGGGGTTTAAGAGGGTTTTCTGTTCTTCCAGCAAATTGTAGGATCTTCCAGCGAAACTGTACCTTGTTTTAGCGAAACTGCTATTTTCTCTTCTGTGACTTTTGGTGCAAAACTGTAGTTTTTGAACGAAAGTTCATTCTTGATTGGGTGACATTTGTGCGAACTTGCTGCTGAAAGTAATTTGAACGAAAGTTCAAGCTTGTTTCCTGTGAAATTTCCAGCGAAACTAAGCTCTAGATAGTCTCTGGCTAGCGAAATTGCTGCCGAAACTATCAAAATCAGCACTTTCGCCTGCAGTTGCGTACTTTCGCCCGGAAAAAACTAGCTCTCAGCGAATCTCTTATAGTGAAATTACATTTTCTCCAGCGAAACTATTATGTCAAAAATGACTACTCTCACCCTGGCTGATTTAGAGAGTGTTGCCCCAATAGACCTCCTAGACTCATCAACGGGGATAACTTTGAAGATTGGAAAAGGTGTCTTAAGGCTTTCTTCTTCTACACCGACCACGATCAATGGGATTCAATCATCATTGGGCCACACAAGCCAACCGTTACTGTCGGTGGAACTGTATCTTCAAACACAGACTCCTCCACATTCACCGAAAAGGATCAAAAACTGATTGACCGAGATCAGAAAGCGTTCGGAGCCTTGACATTATGTCTTGCACCTGATATTTACAATCGCTTTGCTGAACACAATTTTACGATGGAAATGAGGATCTAAGGAAAGAGAAGAAGGCTCAAGCTCAAAAGGAGTTCAATTCATTTATGGGACACAAGAATGAAGATCTTACTGACATTACTAATCGCTTTCTGTCCGTTTCAAGTACCTTAAAGAAGTATGACGATCAGTAGGGAAACCATGAGCAAGTGAATAAACTCCTAGACTCTCTTCCACCCCAGTGGAGTTTACAAGTGAGAATGTTGAAACAAGAAAGAAACTTTGCTGATTATAAGCTGATGGACGTGATTAACAAGCTGAAGTCTTTTGATTTGGATATGAAAAGAAGGGAGTTTAATCAATCCATCATGCCAACATCCGGTTATTCACAGAATGCTGCATTACTATCTTCCGCTGTAAGCGCATCAATGCAGGCATCGCGTCAAGGATCAGTGACCTTGTGTGATTTTTCTGGAAGTGGCATTAACCTGGGGAAAGAGCAAGGGATTTAAAAGCATCTACTGAAACTTCTGTTCCAGCTGAGACTATGGCCCTTTTTGGGATGTTTGTTTAAAGTTATGAAGCACTCGTTGCAGGTGATTTGAAAGGTAAAGAAATGACAATGGAGGACATGTATCAAGTGGATCCAGATGATCTTGAAGAAACCGATATTCAGTGGCAAATGGCAATGCTGACGCTTAGAGCCCGGAGATTTATGGAAAGGACCGGTAGAAAGAACTTTGGAGGTCAAAGCTCCAACTCCAAATTGGGTTTTGATAAGTCCAAGCTAAGATGCTTCAATTGCAAGCAATTGGGACACTTTAAACGTGAATGTCCATTGCCAATCATCACTGATCCTAATAACTCTGGAATTCCAAGATTGGCTGCTAGTGGGGGTAAAGATGAGACAAGCCACAAAAAAGAAACTGCTCTAATTTCCAACTTTGACTGGAGTGCAGAAGCTGAAGAGACAAAAGAAGAAGTTAATCAAGCGTTAGTGGCCGAGATTAAGGAAGAGGAAATGAAGATGAATGGTGAGGAAGAATTTGATCCATTTAAGGAGTTTAATGATGGAGTTGAAGAGAAGGAGTGCGGAAAGCAAGGAACTCAATCCACAGTGCTAGAAAGGAATGATGACAATGCTACTACCACCGTAGAGGAAAACAAGTCAAGTACTCCGGTGTGTCAATGTGATAAAGTTGTTGCAGCTGAGAAGGTGGTGATGGGACTTCCATATGAGGTAATTCAAGATATGTGTTTATCTGCATGCAAATCAGATTATTTAGGGTTTATAAGGCTAATCGTCTATTAATTGATAATGAAAAAGATTTGAAACGAATGAATGAAGAACTTAAAATGAATGAGTCAAAGTACTTTGTTAAATTAAATGAAGCGCTAAAAGAAAATGATCATTTAAAAAGAATTGTTTTTGAAAGAAATGTTAAGGTGAACAGTTTGACTGAAAGGGTTGCCCTAGCTGAGTTTGAAACAAGCAAACTTCAGTCAAAACTTGATAAATGGACCATATCAGGAATGAAACATAATGATTTATGTAAATCTCAATGTGGGGCTAGGATTAAAACAGGTTTGGGATATGAAAATGCTAAGGTTTATCCTCCTCCTAGTACATACTGTTACTCTCCGATGCCCATTCCTCATCCTTCTAATGATTTGATCAAAGTAGATTCTAACAGTATGTCTGCAGGTTTAGAAGGTGTGAATCCTATGCATGTTCGTGAGGACTACGATTATGGACCAACTAGAGGGCTTGGATGCTCTAGCCTTAGTACACCTGAACCTCAGCATTCTGTTTTAGATCATAACTCTAGTTTAAATTCTGTCTTTGTTTCTAGTGACGCTGTAAAAGACTCTATTTCGTTCTGTTCTAGTAATGTTTCTGTTTGTTCTTTAAATACTGTGGATCGTGATTCTGATTCATCTGTTGACTGTGTTGATCCGTTGTCTGATAATACTGTGAAAAGTGATGAGGAAACAAAAACTAACTCTTTTGAAAAATTCTTTTCTCATCCCATTCCATCATTTATACCTGCAAAATTTTCTGTGCTTAATGACAGAATTACATCTTCATCTGAGGCAAGTACTAGTGGTACTAGTACCACATGTATTTCAGATAACACTTCATTGTCGTCAGCACATAATCATTCTTTTTCAAATAAAATCAGCTCTGTTAATATGAATGAGGTATACAGTGATGATGATTCAAGATTATCTGAATGTGATGAAGAAATATGCATTGATAAAATCTCTACCTCATTACATAATGAATCTAGATTAAAATCACACTGTTTTCAATGTGGTAAAAATGATCATGTTGTTAAGCACTGTCCTTGGTAACATCATAGACATGTTAATAGAAATTCTTTTAGGAGTAAATTGAATCAATTAGTTAATAAGTTCTTTTGCAAGAAATCTTCTTCGGCAAAACCTAAAGTTGTTCAAACTTGGGTGCCAATTTCACCTAGTTAATTCTTGCTTGATATTATTGCAGGACTCATCCACTAAGCTTGTAAATAGCGTGTGGCATGTTAATAGTGGATGCTCCAGACATATGACGGGGCTTAAAGATTTATTGACTAACTACCGTATAATCGATGGTGGTTATGTTGCTTTCGCCGGAGACAAGAAAGAAGGAAAAATGATAGGACAAGGAGAAGTTTGTAATGGTTCGCTCACCTTGGAGAAAGTCAATTACGTACCCGAGCTTGCATTCAATCTGTTGAGCGTCTCTCAGATTTGTGATAAAAGCATTCCGGTCTTATTTAAGTCCAATGAATGTCTCTTTTTGAAATCTGAGATTGATATTCCAGATAATATGGTACTCATGCGGGCTCCAAGAAAGCATGATACATATCTCCTTGACATGAATTCAAAAGATTCATCATCCGCAATCACATGCCTCTTGTCTAAAGCTTCCACCTCTGAGTCTTTCTTATGGCATCGCAGATTGGGCCATGTTAATTTCAAAATCATAAAAAAATTAGTTAAAAACAATCTCGTTCAGGGATTACCTTTAAAAGACTTTTCTGTGGTTGAGAAATGTATGGCATGTGCAAAAGGAAAGCAACATAAGAAACCACACAAACCTAAAATTGAAAATAGCATCTCAAATCCCCTGGAGTTGTTACATACTGATCTGGCCCAATAAGTGTTAAATCTATTACTAAGAAATCCTTTTGTCTTGTGATTACAGATGATTATTCTACATATTCATGGGTAAGATTTCTTGCTCACAAAGGAGAGACTACTGGGGAGTTGCAAAATTTAATTCTCTCGATTGAATCGATAAGCAAGAGGAAGGTTATGGCTATTCGAAGTGACAACGGTACTGAATTCAAAAATCAAATTTTGACTCCTTTTGTGCAACCAAAGGAATATTAAGACAGTTCAGTGCTGCGAGAACTCCTCAACAGAATGGTGTCGCGGAACGAAAGAATCGCACCCTCATTGAAGCAGCACGTACAATGTTAATAGAATCCTCCTTACCCATCATATTTTGGGCTGAGGCTGTGAATTGTGCTTCTTATGTTCTCAACAAGGTGCTGATAGTCAAGGATAAGATGAAAACTCCGTATGAGCTATTTCACAAGAGAAAGCCTTTGATTGATTTCTTTCGCCCATTCGGTTGCTCGTGCACTCTCCTGAATACTCAAGTACTAAAGACAAAATTTGGTGCTGTGTCTGATGAGTGTTATTTCGTAGGCTATTATTCTTCTCAAAAGTCTTATCGGGTATATAACAAGAGGACACGTATCGTTCAAGAGTCCTTCTATGTCGATTGGCAGGAATCTAATTCCTCTGATGTTCCTTCAGAACCAGCTTGGTTCTTTGACTCAGATACGGTGTTCAAATCATTCGATCTTCCAGTTTTCGATGATGATGCGTCTATCTCCAATACAACAACAAACATCATTCCTCCTGCTCCTATACCAGTTGAACCTATTATACCTCATGTCACTACATCACATGATGATACATCAGTCAATGTTGCATCTTCCTCATCTTCGTTTGACCTTCCGCCTCCACCCATATCAACATCACTTCTTCATCTCCTTTACCGTATTCTACCTCACCATCCAGCTCATCACTTAACCATCCACCTACTCACATCCCTTCCATGACTGCTGATTTCAAGACTTTGAAAGATCATCCTCATGACAACATAATCGGTTCTATTTCTGATGGAGTTCGGATGCGGAGTCAATCTGGATTGATTAATATCTGCTTGTTCTCTTGTTTTATATCTCAAATCGTTCCTAAGAATGTACATGCAGCTCTCCAAGATCCCTGTTGGGTTGAGTCAATGCAGTTGGAATTACAACAGTTTAGAAAACTCAAGGTGTGGACTCTGGTCGATCTTCCACCAAATAAGTATCCCATTGGAACAAAATGGGTGTTCAAGAACAAACCTGATGATCGGGGCATAGTGGTGAGAAACAAATCCAGATTAGTGATCCAAGGCTTTGCTCAAGAAGAAGGAATTGACTACACAGAAGTTTTCGCACCTGTCGCCCGTCTTGAAGCTATCAGAATATTCTTGGCGCACGCTGCTCACAAGCAATTTAAAGTCTATCAGATGGATGTCAAATGCGCATTTCTCTATGGCAACATTGATGAAGAGATATATGTGTGTCAACCCCCAGGCTTTGAAGATCCAGACTTTCCTGACAAAGTATATAAGCTTGATAAGTCACTTTACGGACTTCATCAAGCTCCTCGGATCTGGTATGAGACACTGACCCAGTATCTCTTAAGCAATGGTTTTTCGCGGGGCACCATTGACATGACTTTGTTCAAAAGAGAGGTAAACGGTGAGATGTTGATTGTGCAAGTCTACGTCGATGACATTATTTTTGGCTCCACTAATCCTCAATTATGTCGGGAGTTTGAGGAGGTTATGCGAAACAGATTTGAAATGAGCATGATGGGAGAAATGTGTTTCTTTCTCGGGCTGCAAGTTGAACAAAAGCCAGAGGGAATTCTCATTCATCAAGAAAAGTATATTAAGGAAATATTGAAGAAATTCAAAATGGACGACGCTTCTTCTGAGATAACTCCCTTCACAGCTCAAACATGTCTCACTCTTGATTAAAACGGGAAACCAATCGATCCTCATCTCTACAGATCCATGATTGGCTCTCTCATGTACCTTACAGCAAGTCGTCCTGACATCACCTTTGCTGTTGTATATTGTGCTCGATACCAGTCAGCTCATAAAGAATCCCATGCCAAGGCAGTCAAACGAATTTTTCGTTATCTAAAGGGCTCTTCTCGTTTAGGACTTTGGTATCCTTATGGTGGGAATTTTGATTTGCATGCTTACTCTGACAGCGATTCCAACGGCTGCAAGCTAAACAGAAAGTCAGTTACTGGAGGCTATCAATATTTGGGGAATTGTCTTGTTTCTTGGCAAAGCAAGAAACAAACCACTGTTTGTAACACCGGAAGTTTGACTTTTTGGTAGGCTATGCGACTGAGCCTCAGTCGCCTGTGATTTATGCGACTGGAGGTCAACCGCATGGCTATTCGGCCGATTGAATCTCAACCGCACGATTGGAGTTCAACCGCCCGAATGAAGTATGAGCCGCATGGAACACGTGCGATTGGGGTCCAATCGCATAGTGTTGATGCGACTGAAGGTCCAGTTGCCCCTGGACCAGACGCGACTGAGCTGTGAGTATAAAAGAGGAGCAGCTCCATTCTCCTCCTCAACACCTTCACATTTCAGTCGGGAGGAGAGCAGAGAGAGACCGAGAACGAAGAAGAAAGGGGGAAAGTGCTGTCCGAGCTTCGAATCTATCGAAAGGCTAGCCAAATCGAAGCTCACCAACTCCTACCTGATAATGTGAGTTCTAGGACCCCTCATTTACATGTTTTCTAACGATTTTGGGGCTGGAATCACATATAAACCCTATTTTTGAAATTTGTGAAAGTTTGACCCATTTGGGTAAATTCTTGAGTAATGTGTTTATGGTATGAATTAGGACTAGAATATGCTTGTATGATGTCCTAGTATGAACCCCTGAGACTAGGGAGGGTCGATTTGGGCTAAAAATGGGTTTAAGACGAGTTTGGGTGTGGGGGTTCGCGACTGCTGTTCATGAAGAACTCCAGTCGCTGCCCAGTTAGGGTTATGCGACTGAAGGGCCATTCGGCCGAATGAGTGTTAGTTGATGTCCAATCGCCCGACTGAGGCTCAGACGCCCGATTGAGCCTCAATCGCACGATAGGTGATGCGACTGAGGGTTCGGTCGCATAAGTTCAATCGCAGAGTAGTTCAGTCGTACGGTTAAGAGTTAGTCGCATATAGCCCAGTCGCATAGTGTCTAGTCGTACGGAAGGAGGTTCAATCGCACGTTTGAGTACCCATTCGCATGATAGCCCAATCGCATGGCCCAGTCGCATGGAGGACATGCGACTGGTATAAGTTCAGTCGCCCGAACAGGGCTGATGTGAGTGAATGTAGAAGTGTATGTATGATGTATGTATGTTAGTATGATGTTGCCATGATAGATGGTGAATACTGATGATATGTAAGTATTTATGTTCCTTATGTATATGTGTCTTATCTTTTAATAACTTTACATGAATGAATGAACGAATATAACGAATGTATTAAGAACGTAAAGTGAAAGATAATGAAAGAAGGAACATGATGAATGAATGCATGCATTAACGAACGAAAGTAAGAAAGGCTTGCAAGCAAATGAAGGAGGTGCACACCCCTGGCAGGTGTTAGCTCAACGGTGTGCGGGTTAGCTACCCGAAGGATGCACATCGGGTCAATCATTGAGATTGATAATGAGGTGAGCAACTTCGTGTTGCAACAGACTCGGTTAGCAGGCAATCATAAGATTGTCACTGAGGTGAGCAGCCGCGCGCTGCAACAGACTCGGCTAACGTATGTTAGTAGTAAAGTGAAAGATAAGTGGTGCATGTACTTACCCCAGGTGACTGGATCAGCATTTGTGCACAACGTTCGTGGCTAACCACCACAGGTCCAGCACCAGTAGTATGTATGATGAAAGGGGGTATTGTACATGTCACCGAATGTAATGAACGTTCGAACGAAAGTAATGAAAGTATGAATGAATGTAATGAATGTTCGAACGTAAGTAATGAATGTATGAATGAAAGTAAAGTACGTACGAAAGTATGTAAAGTATGCATGTATGAAAGTAAATGAGAATGATGAAGTGTACACGAATGAAAGTAAGTAATGAATGATGAGATAATAATAATATTATCTACGTGTACGTATGATGTGTCAACACATGTATGGAAGAACAGTTAATGAGAATGAAAGTATGTTTTATTATAAAACTAGAACTCACTCAGCAACGCTGACTTTTTATGTGTTTCCAGTTGGCAGGTAGCATTGCTGAGGATGGCACGAGGCGACTACTCAGCTCTTTTGGGATGGCATTCACCTTTTGATTATGCTGCCACATCATGTGTTGTGGGCCCGTAATGCGCGCAACACATCACGTTGCATGCAAGTGCAAGATTTCTTGATAATCCTGATAAACAGGATTATTTAAGAAATCTTCTTTATGAAGAAAAATATATGTTCGAATTTAATATCTTCTGCTAGAGGTCGCTGTATGACCCTATGATTGCTGAGGATTCGAATACCCCGGTTTATGCATCAGCAGCAATCATAGTATAGATAGGCAATGTAAAGAAAGCTTGTATTTTGTAATCAAGACAATGATGTAAAAGCTTTTATGATGAAATGAGAATGTATATTTTATAAATTCCGTTGCGTTATTCCATTATGTTTATATTAAATGTATGTTTTATGGGTGATGACGACCAACTGTGAGGTGCCCGGGAACGGGGCCTCACACTGTTTCTCTCTCAACAGGAGAAGCTGAATATATTGCTGCCTCTAGTTGCTGTTCCCAAGTGTTATGGATTCAGCATCAGATCATGGATTATGGGATCAACTTTCTTCATACTCCCTTGTTTTGTGATAACGAAGCAGCCATTGGGATTGCCAAGAATCCAATTCATCATTCTCGGACCAAGCACATTGAGATACGGATTCATGCCATCCGTGATGCTCAAGAAAAGGGTTTCATTAATATTATTCCTATTGATACAAAACATCAAAAAGCAAATCTTTTTACAAAAACCTTTGATAAACCTCGTTTTTATGAATTGATTTCTATGCTAGGATTAATATCTTTCTGAAAATCTTTTCTGAGCAAAACAACTGTTTAACCTGTATATATGTACATATTTTCTTTCTGGTCTTGTTTTTGTTGTCTGCCTTGAGAATTCTTATGTCCCATATATCTTTACTCTTCTTTTACTTTAGTTGTTAAGAAATCATAAAAAACAGAAATTTTCTATTAAGTGAGCTATCAAATGAAAATTTCGGGGGAGATTAATGCTAATAATAAGTTTTTAATTTTTTTATTATTCTCTCAGGAATTCAAGAAAATGAAGTAAGAAAGAGGGGAACATCTTATGCTGGTAAATGCATGGTAGACTCATCCTAAAAACGAAGTAAACAAGTGATCATGCATCCAAATTAAAGATCATAACTCAATAATAAGGATTATCCTCATGATATTTTGGTCTACACAAAGATACAAATCTTGTCTAAAAACTTGGTTGAGAGTTGCTAATTGATGTCTTGCTCCTGTTCTGAGTTTACTTTTGGGATTAGGTCTTGATGTGAAGCTTATGGTGTTTCCCACTGGGATGGTGACTTGGTGATAATGCCCTCTAAGTCAAACATTAAATAATCTCAATAGCCCATTATTGTATATACATTCATACTTTAGATAGGAAAAGATGTGTGTTTATCTCCTCTGCTATACGAAAGCATTGACCTGGAGTGATGATCTTCTCTGCTATGCGGTGGCATTGACCTGAAGCTCTCATCAACACGCTTAGATGATCTTCTCTGCATGCTAAAGCATTGACCTGAAGCTCTCATCAATTAGTTATAGGTTGAGTCTGCATTTCATGTGTATACCTTGCATATGTGTGTGTCTGCATCTGTACATTACAGAGTCCCATATGTATATTATGCTAGTCATTGTGGTTGCATTTAAGTAGATTCAGTATAGTGATCAGGCAAAATCAATGATTATGCTCAATAAACCTTGATGACAAGACTAGTGCTTTATCAAATATCAGTGGGGACCAAGTTACTGAGTTACTAAGATAATTCAGAACATGATAAACAGTTGCAGATCACGAGTTGAAAAGAACAGGGAATGGGTTTAAGTGGACAAACATATTCACAATCTCGCTAAGTCATGACCCTCTGAAAAACTTCGAGAAAAAGATGATACTATATCCTTTTACCATTTATTGTTAATTTTTAATTTTATTTTTTGTTAATTTATTTTATTTAATTTTAATCTTATTTAATTGAGTTTTGATATCATGGGGCAATAAAGTATTCAAAAGGCAATTCTTTTTTTATTATTATTATTTTATTTAAATTTTAGTTATTTTAATTAGAGTTTCTTAGAGTTTCTGCGAAACTACAATTTCGCTTAGCGAAATTGCCGTTCTGTTTAGGGAAATAGCAGATTCGCCAACACTTCTGTACTGAGACGAATCTACAGTTTCGCTTTGCAGAAATTATAGTTTGCCTTGCAGAAATTATAGTTTCGCCCTATAGAAATTATAGTTTCGCCTTGCCGAAACTATAGTTTCGCTTTGTCGAAACTATGTTTATTCCTCTGCGAAACTCCTTTGTACATAAACATAGTTTTGAACCAAATCACTCACTTTCGCAATCATTTTCGCAAAAAAACTACTTTCGTCGAAACTAAGTTCTCTCTAGGGTTTTTTCTTCGAGTTTCTTCTCAAATCTTCTTCTCTGTCTTGTTTTGTTGCATTTTGACTCGATTTTGGGCTTCTGAAGTGAGTTTCGAACTCAGAATATTAGTTTCATAGGCTAATCTTTCCTGCATTTGACTAGATTGGATTATGTCGATTGGGTAATCTCGCAGTTCATTCTGCAAAACTACCCCATCTTCTAACGAAACTGAACGAAAGTTCCTTTGATTTAGCGAAACTGTGTGGTTATGCTGCCCGAGCGAACTTAACAGTTTCGCCAACAAAATTCAGTTTCACACGGCAAAACTGTTGTTTCGCCCAGTCGAATCTATCTATCATGTCTTGCCGAAACTATATGTTTGTCTGTCGAAATTGTGTTTCTTTATTGTCTACTCTAAAATAAATTCAGCGAAACTATAATTTCATCCTAGCGAAACTATAGTTTCGTCTACGCGAAACTATTTCATTTAAAAAAACTAATTAATTTGTAAGTTTATTTTAATTATATATGTATATATATATATTTATCTATATATATGTATGTATATATCTGTATTTTCGCCTTTTATTATCATTTGTTTATTTCATTACATTTGTAAATACTTAAATTCTAATCTTGTTTAATCTTTCTAACCTGGTTTGTTTGTCTGTCCGATCTAAATGGCGAATCTCAAGTTCGATGTACGGAACAATATCACAGCAATTCTAGAGGATACCCATCCTAAAGCAGCAGGATTTAGGGACTGTATAGATGGCTACAGAGATCCCCGATAGCATACGCCATCTCTCATTCTACTACTATCTATGATTTGCACATACGAGATTTCTGGCGAACC
Source organism: Flaveria linearis (assembly GCA_024085815.1). Classification (NCBI taxonomy): domain Eukaryota; kingdom Viridiplantae; phylum Streptophyta; class Magnoliopsida; order Asterales; family Asteraceae; genus Flaveria; species Flaveria linearis. Next base: position 571,092 of record JABSNV010001393.1, on the reverse strand, counting down.
GCTGAGTACAACACAAGGGGAGATTCTGAGAGTATTATAGCTAAAGTTTTGGATCATCCGGTGACTATTACAGAAGAGATTATTTCACAGGTGCTGAGATTAGAAGAAGACACTGGAGGTGACATTGATTTGACTGATCAGGAGGTGTTTGATGCTTTCCTGTCTATGGGATATGAAGGTCCTCCTTTCGGGACTAGAAAGGAAATCAAAAAATCCTTTCTATCCAAGTAGTGGAGATATATTGCCCACGTTTTCATAATGTGCTTAGATCACCGAAAAGGTGGATCAGATGGGCTGAACTTAGACTGGGCAAAAGCTATGGTTATATGTTGCAGAGGGGAGAAGGCTAACATAGCAAATCTTATATTTAGCTGTATGGCTGAAAACATAATGGCCCTGAAGAAGGATAAATGGCTGCTTTATCCCAGATTTCTTCAAATGATCATAAACGATCAAGTCCCAATATCCAAAGACACGGAGAAGTCAAGAATCTAGTGTCGATGAATACCCGAATCTTTGTCGACTGTTGTGCTATCAGGCATGACTTCAGTGGTCGGATCACTCACTTGTGGGAAAACATGTATACTCCTGATCGATGGGCTTACATCAGGAGGGTGATCCAATCTGAAGCCAGACGAACAGAGGAGACTAGACCAAGTCAGTTGGAGGCGGTAAAGAAAAGAAAGAGGTATGCAAAGGAGAAAGACTATAGCTTTGAGAAAGAAGTGACTGAGATGGTGACTGAAGCCAGGATTGAAAAAGAAAAGAGGTCTAAGAGGAAGGACGATACTAGGGAGCAAGAGGAGGATGAAACAGAAACATTAAACATTCTCTGAGCCCCTACAAACTGAGAGGCATACCAGTCTGGATGAGGATGTAATCAGAAACCTCAACACCTCTCTCTCAAACGAATTAAGCATGATGAAGACCAAGCTGATGAATCAAGAGATGAGGGAGAAAAAAAAGATGAGGTGTTGGAGGGTATGCAGAGAATGTTGGTTGATTAAAATAATCTAATCAAAAGATTATTGAAGGAGGTTAATGAATTTAAAGCTGCTGTCGGCCTGCCCAATCAGCTAACTCAAAATGAGTTAGATGATTTGACTGACACATCTAAGTACCCATTTCTGAATGTGGGTACTTCATCAAGGGCAGGAGAGGGCACCTCAGGATCTGCCAGGAGGACTGAAGAACCTGAGGTAGAGAATATGCAGACAGCTGATGATGTGTACGAAGCTGGATTTGTTGATTTGGGAATAAATCTTGGGGATTTTACTAGAGAAGAGCAGATGGGAAAACAAGCTGAAACTGCTGAGCAACCCATTGAGAAGGGTCTGGTAGATGAGGAGGTAGAAGAGGAGCAGTTAGTTGATTATGACTCAGAGCCTGAGTTTTATGAGGTAGACGAAAGGCCCTTAACTTATGTGATCCAGAAGAGTGAGAATGAGAACGACGTTATTGAAATGGAGAAGAGCGATTGGTTTGTGAAGGAGAAGGAACCTGAAGAATTAACCCCTTTATTTCAAAATATGGAAGGTCTGAAGAGGAAAGAGGCGGATAAGAGGATTGTGAGCTGGAAATACAATCCCGACCTCAAATTGTTCATGATCAAGAGGAGAGGGGGAGGAATTACGTATTTACACAAGAGGAAGGCGTTTAAGACCTTGCCTAAGTGGGACTTAAGAAGATTGGCATCGTTGCCCCTACTTGAAGCCCATCTGAGTGAACGAGCCAAGTTTCTGGAGAAAGAAATTCAAAATGAGCTCAAAGATAACTTCTAAGCTTTTGGGTTTATGAAAGCAGAAAGAAAAATATCGAAGAAAGACAAAGACTAGGTTACAGGAAAGGGGAAGATTGTGTTGAGCGTGAAGCCCCCAAAGACTGTTCAAAGGGTGAGATTGGTAGATCCCTCCCCTTCTCGTCTTCAAGGGTTTGAGAAATGGTTCTATGACAATCAAACAGGGGAGGCTGTTATTAGAGTGAAGGGTGGAGTTGAATATAGAATCTTCGACCCTATGGAACTTTTTGGATTCTCAGACGAAGATCTGCTCGTTCTATGTGAGAACCACATTAAAGCAGGAGCGGGAGAAGAGACAAGGAAGGAAGCTAGCCTGTTTATGATTGTTACAAACAAAGTCATAGGAGTGAGGGCTGAGGTGAAGGAGCTAGCTGAAAAGATAAGAGCTGAAGATGACTTAAACATGGATATCCAGGATCTGACAAAACAATTTGCAGAAGCTAGTGCTCATCCCGATGGAGCTGATAGAGCAGGAGGTGACCAAGGCAAATCAAGAGCTCAAGTTCAAGAAAAGAAATCTGCAGGAGCTGATTCAGAAACATCAGGTGCAGGTGCGGGGGATGCTGGAGCTGAATAGAGATATCAAGACAAGTAGAGTGGGTGAAATCCAACCTAGGGGGAGTATTGAAGATCAAGATAGGTTGGAATCACCATTAGATTAGTATTTGTTTATCTTTCTTTGTAATAGGATCTATGTTAGTTTCCTTTTGTATGTTGTTTAGTTTAAATATATATATTGCTGTCTAGCGAAACTGTGAGCGAAACTATAGTTTCGCTCACAGTCATCTAGATATTCTCCCAGCGAAACTGTTAGTTTCTGCCGGGCGAAATTACTATTTCGCCAGTACAGTTTCGCCCACAGCGAAACTGTATGCGAAACTATGACAGCTATATATAGATTTCATTTTGCTCATTGTTAGCTATCCTTGCAAAAACCCTAATCGTGTATTACTGTTGCAAGAGGCTATTGTAAGCTTCTTCTTCCTGAATATATTGAGCTTGTTTCATTTCATTGATGATTGTTCATCATTAAAACCTTATTTGAAAGCATTTTGGTGTTATTTTGATCTTCATATCTTAGTGTTTGTTGTGTGTGTTTGGTATTGAACGACTCAAGCATTCTTCTGCACTGAAAACCGATCAAATGGACCAACAGACGTGTTGACGTACCGTTTGACGTAGAAACCGCGCTATGTAAGTCTACCAGGATTTTAGAGGTTATAGAGGGTTGTGATGTGGAATTAGAGGGCCATAAATTTCCGGTTAGACCACTTGTGATGACCCTAGGTGGTTTTGACTTGGTGCTTGGGATGGATTGGTTGGCAGACTTCGAGGCAAATATAGTGTGTTGAAAGAAGATGATTCGTTTGATAGCGCCTGACGGGAGTCCGGTAACTGTTTATGGGGATCGGGTCACGACGATCCCGAAAGTGATCTCGATGGCGGTGGCGGGAAAGTGTATGAGGCGTGGGTGCAGCGCCTACTTATGTTATGTGAAGGATGTGGAAACGTCAACACCACAACTATTTGATGTTCCGGTTGTGTGTGATTTCCAGACGTGTTCCCGGAAGACTTATCGGGATTGCCACCTGACTGAGAGGTCGAGTTTCAGATTGATCTGATACCGGGTGCCCAACCTGTTGTCAAAGCACCGTATTGATTGGCTCCGACAGAGATGAAAGAGTTGATGGAGCAGTTGCAAGAGTTGCTAGATAATGGGTTCATTAGGCCGAGTATCTCACCTTGGGATGCTCCAGTCCTGTTTGTAAAAAAGAAAGACGGTAGTATGAGGATGTGTATCGACTACCGTGAGCTGAACAAGTTGACGGTGAAGAACCGATACCCTTTGCCGAGAATCGATGATTTGTTTGATCAACTTCAGGGTGCCAGTTGGTTCTCAAGGATAGATCTTTGATCGGGTTACCATCAACTAAAGGTGAAGGAGCAGGATATCCCTAAAACAGCTTTTCGCATGCGCTATGGTCACTACGAGTTTCTTGTTATGTCTTTTGGTTTGACCAATGCGCTGGCTGCTTTTATAGATCTGATGAACCGAGTGTGTCGGCTGATGTTAGATAAGTCAGTGATTGTGTTTATTGACGATATCCTGATTTACTCAAAGAGCGAGATAGAGCATGCCGGTCACGTTCGAGAAGTTTTGGAGACGTTGAGAAGGGAGAAGTTATATGCTAAGTTCTCCAAGTGCGAGTTCTGGTTGCGTGAAGTTCAGTTTTTGGGTCATGTGGTGAATCCGGAGGGGATTATGGTTGATCCGATAAAGGTGGAAGCGGTGATGCAATGGAAGTATCCAAAGACGCCATCTGAGATTCGCAGTTTCTTGGGTTTGGCAGGCTATTACAGAAGATTCATCCAAGACTTTTCCAAAATCGCTTCTCCACTTACCAAGTTGACCCGGAAAGATGTAAAGTTTGTATGGGGTCAAGCTCAAGAGAAGGCGTTTGAAGAATTGAAGACGAGTTTGACCCAAGCTCCAGTACTGTCATTACCCGATGGAAGTGAAGATCTGGTGGTTTATTCTGATGCTTCCTACTCAGGACTTGGATGTGTGTTAATGTAGAGGGGAAAGGTTATAGCCTATGCATCCCGACAGTTGAAAGTTCATGAGGTTAACTATCCTACTCATGACGTGGAGCTAGCAGCTGTGGTCTTTGCGTTAAAGATTTGGAGGCACTATCTCTATGGGACGAAGTGCACCATCTTCACCGACCACAAGAGCTTGAAGTACTTCTTCGAGCAGAAGGATTTGAATATGAGACAAAGGCGATGGTTGGAGCTTATAAAGGATTATGACTGTGAGATCCATTACCATCCGGGCAAAGCCAATGTGGTGGCGGATGCCCTTAGTCGAAAGGAAAGGCCCGAGCCGATTCGGGTGAAGGCGTACCAGCTGATTATGACCTCAGATGTGATGAAGCAAGTCAAAGAGTTTCAAGATGAGGCACTAAAAGAAGATCATCTTAACCCCGAAAGGATGAGAGGTCTGGTTGCAGAATTGGGTGAAAACACCCTCGGTGTCAAAACTCGATTTGAGCGGATGTGGATTCCTCGTTTTGGGGATCTACGGGTAAAGGTTATGGATGAAGCTCACAAGACTCGATACTCCGTTCATCCCGGTGCTACAAAGATGTATCAAGACATGAAGAAAGATTATTGGTGGTCAGGTATGAAGCGTGATGTGGTGGAGTATGTGAGTAAGTGCCTCACTTGTTTGCAAGTGAAGGCCGAGCACCAGAAGCCGTATGGAAAGATTCAACCTTTGGATATACCAGAATGGAAGTGGGAGCATATCACCATGGATTTCATTACAAAGCTGCCGCATACCCCGAAAGGGTATGATACTATATGGGTGATCGTTGACCGCTTGACGAAGAGTGCTCACTTCCTACCGATGCACGAGACATATTCATCTGAGAGGTTGGCCGATCTTTTCATCAAGGAGATTGTGACTCGTCATGGTGTGCCGGTGTCGATTGTGTCTAATCGCGACACCCGATTTACATCCAAATTCTGGAAGAAATTCCACGGCGCCATGGGGACGAGGCTACATATCAGCACGGCTTATCATCCCCAGACTGATGGTCAGTCCGAAAGGACCATTCAGACATTGGAAGACATGCTTTGGGCATGTGTCATTGATTTTAGGGGAAGTTGGGATGACCACTTATCGTTAGCTGAATTCTCATACAACAACAAAACTGTCATGCCAGATTGGCATGCCACCTTATGAGATGCTATACGGTAGGAGGTGCAGGACACCCGCTTGTTGGGGTGATATTGGTCAGAAGGAATTAGGGAGCGTCAAATTGATCGAGGCTACGACCGAAAAGCTTGAAAAGATCAAGGCCTACATGAAGGCAACTAAAGACAGACAGAAGTCGTATGCTGATAAGCGACGTAGACCGATTGAGTTCCAGGTGGGTGACCGGGTTATGTTGAAGGTCTCACCTTGGAAGGGTATCATTCGGTTCAGAAAGCGGGGCAAGTTAAGCCCGAGGTATATAGGCCCTTTCCGAATCATTGCTCGAGTAGGAGAGGTGGCCTATAGGTTAGAGCTACCAGATGAGTTAAGTGGAATTCACCCGACCTTCCACGTATCTCATCTGAGAAAGTGTTTGGCAGATGAGGATATGATCGTTCCACTGGAGGATATCGAGGTAGACGAACGGCTCAATTATGTGGAGTAACCAGTGGCGATCATCGATTAAAAGGAGAAGAGGCTGAGAAATAAAGTGGTTCCTCTTGTGCGTGTACAGTGGCAGCACAGGAAGGGATCCGAGTCAATGTTGGAAACCGAAGAAGAAATGAGACAGCATTACCCACGTTTGTTCGAGGAATAACAGGTCTCGGGGACGAAACCTAAATAAGGGGGTGGACTTGTAACGCCCAGAAATTTAATTTTTTGGAGTGTCATGCAACTGGAGGTCCAATCGCATGGAGCTCAGGCGACTGAAGGTCCAGTCGCATGGTGTTCGGGCGACTAGAGTGCCCATACGCCTGGGGTCGGGCGACTGAACTGTAGCTTTAAGGGAGGGGGGCAGCCATCTCCCCTCCCCACACTTGCAAAACTCAGTCAAAAAGAGAGAAAAAAGAGAGAAAGAGAGAGAAAAAGAGAGAAAAATGGTGATTCGGGCTCGAAACTCCTCGAGTAACTAGTCCAAACGAAGCTCTTCATCTTCTTCTTGTTAGTGTGAGTTCTAGGACCCCTCATTTACTTGTTTTCAACCGATTTTGGGGCTGGAACACATATAAACCCGTTATTGAAATGAGTGAGTTTAACCCATTTGGGTGAAATTGTGTGTAGCGTGTTTAGAGTGCGATTTTGGACTTGTATGTGCTTGAATGATGTCATAGTATGAATCCCTAAGGTTTAGAAGGGTTGATTTGGGCTTAGAACGAGTTTAGAAGGGTTTGAAGGCCGTATGTCGCGGCTGCAGTTCGAGATGAACTTCAGTCGCTGCCAAGTTAGGGCTAGGCGACTGAAGGGCCAATCGGCCGACTGAGTGACGACTGAGACTCAATCGCACGACTGAGATTCAATCGCACGACTGGAAGCCCAGTCGCATAGGTGCTCATCCGTATTAGTCCCATTCGCATGAGGTCCAATCGCCTAGTATTCATTCGCACGATTGAGAGTCCATTCGCACGATTGGATGTTCATTCGCATAGGTGTCCAATCGCATGATCCAGTCGCGTGGAGGCCATGCGACTGAATCATGCCCAATCGCCCAAATAGGGTTGTTATGTACGAGGAGAGATATAGTTCAATTACTAGCCTTCGGGAGAAGAGCAAGGGTGAGTAATGATGTGATAACTCCCGTAGGTACACGTGAGATGACCGTCAAGGCTTAGAAGTTAAGTTGGGCATGATGATGATAGTATTGCATGTGTATGCATGATGTATGAATGTAAGTATGATGTAGCTTTGTATGATGGTAATGACTGATGACTTGTAAATGTCGATGTTCCTTGATTTGATACGTGTTATCTTTCCATGGCTTTACGAGTTATGATTAATAAACGTAATGAAATATTATGTAACGTAAAGTGAAAGATAATGAAAGAGGAACATGAAGTAAGAATGCATGCATTAATAATGAATGAGAGTAACAAAGTCTTGCAAGCAAATAAAGGAGGTGAGCAACCTTGTGGTTGCAACAGACTCGATATGGGATCCTTGTCTTGCGACCTCAGTAATCGTGGCTGTGTGCCACGAGGAGGGTAAAATCCTGACACTGTGATCAACCATTGTATAGAACCATCGCTGCATATCCTAGGTACTGTGGCCAGGAGGGTGCGGTGCACCGATATAGAAGGTCTATGATAGACCTAGGTCCAGTACTACGATTGCAGAAGGATGTTGCTTGTGGCAATGGTACACTTAAACTCTACCTTAGGTGCTGTGGCCAGAAGGTTATAAACCTAGGTCCAGCACCACGATACAGAAAGGTATTGTTCATAGTGATAGTACCCGTAAGCTTTACCTTAGGTACTGTGACCAGGAGGTGCGATGCACTCTTATAGAAGGTCTATGATAGGCCTAGGTCCAGTACCATGATACAGAAGGGTAAGGTTTATGGGAGATGTAAAGAAAAGAGGTAAAGATGAAAGAGTAAGAAGTTAAAGACGCACAGTGTACGAATGATAGCTAAAGATAGATAATGAATGAACCAATGAAGACAGAGAATGAATTATAGTTAAAGACAGTGAACGAATGAAAGAAAGAATGAGAAAGAAGATAATAATGATATTATCTATGTGTACGTACGATGCGTGATAGCCTAAAGTAAAGAAAAGGTTTTAATGAAAGAAAAGTATGTTTTATTATAAAACTAGAACTCACTCAGCAACGCTGACTTTTTATGTGTTTCCAGTTGGCAGGTAGTGTTGCTGAGGATGGCACGAGGCGGTTACTCAGCTCTTTTGGGATGGCATTCCTTTGTTAATATTTTTGCAATGTATTATGTCGTATGTATTTATTAAAAACACAATGGTGTTTGTAGAGGATTCGGATAAACGGGATTAATTAACGATTCCTCTTACTACTACAAGTCACTGTTTATGACTATTTTGTAATGGATTAATGTTTCCACTGCAATGTTAATTAAACACCTGTAAATGTATGTTTTATGTGCTATGATCAACCAACTGTGAGGTGCCCGGGAACGGGGCTTTACACTACTGTTGGGTTTGACTACCCCATCGGGTGAATTAGTTTATTTCCCAAAGCAAGGTAATCAAGGATAGTACTATTAGGTTTGACTACCCCCACCCGGTTTAGTTACCCTAACCTTAACTGGAGGCCTAAACGTGTGCATTATTAGCCTGTTCACCGTCGTGCTTACGGTAGGTATGGGTAGGGGCAATATATTACAGTTACAGTCTAGCTTCGGTTGCGGTGCTTATATAATGTTGTAGTATTGTATGATCGACAATCAAATCATAGAAAGACTTATGCTCCATTACACTGTTTACTATTACTTTAAAACTTATGAGCTCACTAACTTTATGTTGACATATTTTCATGCACATTTTCTCAAGTATTTGACATATGTATCAAGTTAAGCTAGCTTGGAACGCATTACATTTAGAGCCATTCATGCTATTGGATCATTTATTTATGTATTAGTAATGTTTTGAAAACAATTTACATTAGCTCTACTGCTTCCGCAATTCAACTCTGAAAATAAATATGTATTTTTAAACTTATTTGCAATGTATGTTTACTAAACCATGTATTGGTCGATCAATGACTGTGATTCCATGACGTTCACGCCTCGCAGGAAACCTTCATGGTTGGGGTGTGACACAAAATAAGTACAAACCAGAGTTTTTAATAAACAAGATTTTTATATAAAATAAATTTTTATAAAAAGTCTTAAAATGAATGTTTAAAAATAAAACTATTTAAATAAGTGAGTTAAAAAATAGTATAATTGTTTTTGTTCTTGAACTATTACGTATATATAATTTTAATCATATCTTATATTAAAATATCATATTCTAACTTGTCGTGTATATTATTAACTATAATCCGTTTATTAAATGAGTTTCTAGACTATTTATTTATCTATCTATCTATCTATTTATCTACAATTAAGAAAAATTAAGATAACACGTTACACCATTGTAAGTCTTATCATACTATTTTTTCTATTTCTCTCTATTATTAATAATAATACTGAATACTAATAATATTAATCATATCATTTTCAAACTGAAAATATATAATTTAATAAATAAAAACCTGTTTTTTAATTAAAAACACAGTTTTAAAAAACAAAGTTTTATAAAGTACAGAATAGAATGAGTTTAATTAAAGAAAAATTATTTTTCTTAAAACAAAATATTTAAAAACCATAATTTTTTATAAAACAAATTTTAAAAAATCTATTTTTGTTTATTTACTTAAAATAACTATTTACATTTAATTATAATCATATTTCATCTTCAAACATGATTTGATTAATTCATAATTTTTTTATTAATTATTTAATATTTATTTGTTTAAACTGTGTAATACTCGGGATACTAACCTAACATATATTTAAGGAAAAGTTAAATAATATTTATCTAATAGCGATGATATGTAACTGGTATAGGATAAATATTTGTTATTTTTCTTTACATTATGTCAATAAAAAAGCAAAATTAAAAAAATAGTCTATAGCGACAACGTGTCTTTTTGGTTAAATATTTTTGGTATACATTTTTTATATATCATTAAAGTATATCAATAATAGAAGAATGAAGAAAAACCCCTAGACACACCATAGTGTATGGTGACGACACGTTGCTCGCTATAAGGTTTAAATAGATGGTGTCATCTTCTTAAAAACTAGGTTATATCAAGAGTGATGTAAATTATGCATATTAAAGAATGACTTATATTAAATGTAATTTGTGTCTAGTTTCATCCTAATACTAGATTTTATTAAGTTAAGGAATCTGATTCTAGGACAAGGCTACATTACATTTCTAGTCGGACTCTGCTTAGTGTAGGCCAACTATTTTTAATGGATTACCTGGCTTATTTTAATACTATAAGAATTTCATCACATCATAATGGCAACTTTATAGACTTGTAGCTACGACTCTATAGCCACAAACCAAATGGAAATGAAGTGTTGTCGTCATAGATTTATCGGTCCTATAGCGACAATATGTTGTCAGAAAAACCCTAGTTTTTTCTATTACTATAGCCCTCTTCTTTGTAAGCGATAAAGTGTAACTGTATTATATTGGCTTCCAACACCATTAATTTCATAAGAGTCGGTATAAATCGAATCATCATTTTAATATTTTATATACTGTAATGGTTCTAAATTATGTTTAAGGGTTGGTAAATAAATTATTCAATATCATGCCATAGATGATCTTATGTTTACAGGTAATTTCAGTTTTTGTCTTTGAAATATGCAAATCCTAACTATTTGAGTACCATGGTTTATTTATTCCCGATTAAGAGCCTCACTTTTCCAAATCATTTATGTTTTCATCTTTCATTTCATTTTACCCTTTCGTCAAAGTCTCAACTAAAAGTCCCTACCGTGTAGGTTCTTTTTCATCCACTTCACCACGGATATATAAGTATTTTTAGGAAAATTAAAAAGGTTTCAACTTCCACTAATTATTTCCTACATATTCAGAGTCAAAATCTCCAATTAATCTTGATTTGTCACTCATTATAACCCGTTTGATAATTGTCCCTATCTAAAGATAAAATAAGCCCCACATTGTCTTGTTTCAAATCACGAATAACCCGGAACCAAACGTTGTTAACTTAGAATTTGAAATTGATCAAACATTGCAAAAACCCCTTTTAAGCTACAATATTTTGACATAAAAGTAAAAAGTTTGAAAAATTGTACTTTTTGTGTTCGCATCCAACGTAGTTTTCATAAACATTCTATGAGAAAACTAACTTTTTAGGTGTTTTGTCAATTTGCGAAAACTATCATAGTTCTCGCGTAACCATGCGAAAACTACCGAGTTCTCGTTAAGTTTTCGCATGTAAAACTTTTTGCATTCTGCTATTATATGCGAAAACTTTATGCAAATCAACTTTTGATTTGATTCCCTATCTATCTCAGATTTCATCAATTCCACCCTCCAACCGATGAAGAAAATGATCGTAAATGATGTCAAATAATGTAGTTTATCAATGAATCAGTGCTTAAGCTAATCATACCATTTTTTCAACCGATTTCAAATTCGGTTTCACTTCGAATCACCAAAATTTGATCCAATTCAATCCAATCCTTCTGTTCTTCAGTCTTCTCTTTAACGTCTTAAAACGAATTAGCGTAGAATGAATATCTGTATATCAAGTGCAATACCTGCTCTAATACCATTTGTAAGGGACCGAATATCTTCCAAATTCACTCAATAAACGATCAATCAATGGATAACAAGCGCGGAATGAATGACATTCATTGTTAATACACGAAATCAAAAAATCAAAACAGTGAATAATAGCAAAAAGAAGAATGTAAATAAGATTTCTCAATGTATTTTCTACACCAGAAGTTTTTGCCTTAGCAACTACACATAGACTAAATGAAAAGTAGAGGTGTCAAAATGGGTGGGTTGGATTGGGTTGGTTGTTAGGTTAGGATGGGTTTGGGTCAGGATAGGTTTTGGTCAGGATGGATCATTTAGAAAAAAAGGTCAGGATGGGTTTGGGTCATGATGGATTTGGGTCATCATGGGTTCAGGTCAGGATGGATCATTTAAAAGAATTGTCTTCTACTAGTTATTTATTCTACTATAGAATGGTCTCTACTTGAATTAAATGAACAAACTTCATCCTCAAACTCAGTGTTACCTGACACTTTTGTGGCTCCTATAATAAAAAGATATATATCACAAAATGCAAGATAGATTCATATCATATATATAAGCTATAATAAACCCAAAAAGCAAACAAAAAGCCCCCATTTCTACTTCGTAGTTCATGGGTTGTGACTGCAAGGCACACATCAACGCTAAAAAGTAAAAAACAATTGCTACCAGTGGCAGACTACCTCAAACCCAAAACTATACAAGTAGTAACATTAACACCAACGAAGAAAACCCTATCAGCCAGTCATTCAACCCTAATAACAACAAACAACAACTTACGAAAAACAGATACACAAGGAGAATATCGTTCGGTGATGGGGAGGCGATAAGTGGTGCAGTTGTGATGAGGAGGCTGTAGATGGCGCGACGGTGATGCGGAGGCTGTCGATGGTGCGACGGTGATGCGGAGGCTGTAGGTGGTGCCTGGTGCGACGATGAATCTTCGCCGGAGTTTTAGCCGGAGTCAACCGACGAGAGTTTCTTCTTCGTCAGACTGAACTTGTTGCTTGATTTACTGATTTTTGTAGAATGAAGATGGGATGAGTTGTGAAGACTGAAGAATGAAGATAAGTAGAAAACCCATTGAACCCATTCTGACCTATGCTATGCTTCTTTTTTTAAAAAAAACTCCCAACCCATCTTGACCCCCTATATTTTATACTTAGTTAATTCTGACCCATCTTTGTTTTAAAAACACCCATTTTAACCCAAAGTTATATGTTTGGACCTCTTTTGCCACCTCTAATGAAAAGTAATACACATTACATCAAAATTAAACTATTTATATTAATTACAAGAAGTTCTCTCAAAATTCATAGTTCTGGCACCAGCTTCAACTTTTCGCACAGATAGTTTTCACATAGATCCAAGTTTTTGCATACTTTGATTAGTATCCGCATGAACTTGATTTCAAGTTCTCGAATCTCTATTTGTGACCTCTACAACTTTGAAATCCAAGATAACTAATCGAGACAAAATGAACCTTAATACTCGTATAATTAGGATTTGCAAACATCTAGGAGGAATACAAAAATTAACTCTTAAGTTTAACCTTTTATATGATGTATTTTTATCAAACATAAAATCACAAATTAACCTTAGTCTAAAAAAACATATTACATTATCAGTTGAAAGTAAAATTTTAAGTAAAGGTTTAGACAGAAAGTAAAGTTTCTACATCATCACCATTTGTTAAGAATAGTTTCTCAAACCAAAAGAGTTTAGACATGAAATTTAGGGTCTTGAATAAGGTATGCGTTTTGGTTAATCTGTAACTGGAAAAATATTATTAAGTGATCATGTATCCAATCAAAATCTTAAACTGCTCATTAGGTTATAATTATTTGATTGTTAGATCACTAAAACAGTTTGTAGCCACATACATTTTTGTTATATTGAATAGATCATGATTAGGCGGCCTTTTACATAAAATCAGCTGAAAAAGTTGATAATTCTCTGAAGGTTAAAACAGTACTAGTTTAATTATGCGCTTTCAACTTACACTTCAATTCAGTTTCAATTAATTTGATTATTTAACTAAAATTTAGACTTTGACCTGTACAAACATTACTTTAAATCATATAGACTTCAAGACCCAATAAACATATTTTAATCCGTAATTTGAATTTACAGGATAGTTAGTTACATTTTGAATTTTCAGAACAGTTAGTTACATTTTGAATTTTCAGAATAGTTAGTTATATTTTGAATTTACAGAATAGTTAGTTAATTATATTTTGAATTTACAGAATAGTCAGTTGGACTAAGACTCTTTCTACTTATTACTAAACTTATAAAAGCATATTAAAATCTAAATGACATATAGCTTGAGTTTCATTTTTTCACCTTTGTCAGGTTGTAGGTTGAGTTTTCAACTAGTTCAGGTATATATATAACACTTTTTCAAAAAAAAAAAAAAAAAAAAAAAAAAAAGGTATATATATAACACACCCAAAGCAAACTGGATGAGTCAATTTATCCCTACATGCAACGAAAAACCAACCATTTCTTTGTATCAGTATCCACTTCAGTTTATGCTCACCAATAACCCAAAACCACAACATTAAAATTTTATCCCCTTATGCAGGTGGATGAATACACAAACAAAAGATAATGATCTACTGATACAATAAGACCAATCATCCTTATCTAACCTAATTAAAAAAGGGTTCTGGTTTTCTGTAACTGAGCTTTTATATGCAACAAGAAACAGTAAGAGAAGAAACAACTTTCTAAGCAAACAACTAGTAAGATCTGAGAGCATAGAAGCAAGTGAGATGTAATTAAGGAAACTTTTTTCTAAATATTATAGTTAAAACCATCAAATTAACTAAATCCCAAAATAGAAAGATCACAGTGAAGTTACAACACAACAAAAGTAGATAGACCTAAGGTCCTAATCAAACTATCATTCAACATAATGAAAATTGTGCTTTTCTAGTTTTTTCTACGATAAAGGAACATGAACTTAAAAAGCTAGAAATTAGACGGGGAGGAGCGAGGGGGAGTAGCCCAAAACATATCCTGATGCATTTGGCCATTGGGCAATAGTTTAGGGGGTTGGTTGTAAACCTGCATCGAGGCAGACGCAATGTTCTCCGTCTGAGGACCACCCCCTCCAGATTTCGGACTGTTTCCAGCATTGGCCCCTGAAGTTTGCTGCATTTGCATCTCACCACCCTCCCCTTCATCTTCCAACGGGAGCCTCTCGTAAGTGGCGTTGGTGAACGTCGCCGCAATGACCATCACCGGACCAGACGCCACCAGCTGCCCCACCACCGTCCCACCGACCACCTGACCCTGACCACCGGCTAAGTACACCGTGAGTCCGGTGGCACCAGGTGGAGATGGAGCAGGCAGAAACGCACCAGAAAGCGAAAGTATCTCGAACCGACCTTGTAAGGTCAATACACCGCCGGGGGCTGCAGGCTGCCGGAGGGTGACGTTGGTGACGACGCCGGTGCCACTCAAGACAGACACTCCACGGTGGCGGCGCTGAGCGAATGTGGCTATACACTCAGATACATCACTGCCGCTGCTGATTTCCAACACATGGCTCCTGAGGGCGTTGGGGCTTTCTTTGGTGATCACAATCGGCGGCTTTGGTTTGTTTTTGGAGCCCGGTGGCCTCCCACGGGGCCGCCGACCTCCGCCGGAGCTCGTGGGCTCAGACGACCCTCCTCCGGCGGCGTTGTTGTTGGGGTCTTGATCCCCAAAGTCCTCATCGTTGTGGTCATTAGGGTTAGGGTTTGAATCGCTTGCTGCACTGTTCAACACAGGCTTATCGGTGATTGGATTAAGCCCCACATTTTCAGTCCACCATCGGTTCGCCATGGCCCAACGAATCAAAAGATTTCAACTTGACAACGATATCACTTTCAAGATTTATCCAACTTGAAGGAAAGTTAAAGATCCAGTGGATGGAATGAGTAGAATCTAGAGAAAACAACAGGTTCAAACACCAAACTTGATTTGCATGAAAACCCTAATCTTTAACAGCTCCAGATCTGCACCACAGCAGCTTATCGATTCCCAATTAAGCCCAATACTTTAAAAGTTGAAACTTGAAACACCAAACTCAAATATTGTTTGAAAATCAGATTCAAACCTGGTAGATTCAACCACCTGTGTGCACAAGTAGAGTGAGAAACTAATAGGGTGGTGGAGTAGGTTTCTACTGCTGAAGATTGAAGGAGCCCAGGTCTGAGGAGATGAGGTGATGATGATGATGATGATGATGGGTGATCTAGAAGTGTGTGAATGCGGGGGTTTGTACGTTTAGCAGAAAATGGCAGAGAAGAGTACAAGAAGCTAAAGCAGTGGTATTTAGAATGGCGGTTTTAGATTGTGTAAGGTTAGTGGTACTTGATGTTATCCGATGCGCTGGTGTCTAGGATGAGCTGGTGTTGGAGTACACAAAGTACAGCTGGTAAGATATGGTAATTTTGACAGTTTTGGTCTTCACGCGTTGCAAATTGCAATAGGGTAAAGTTGACTGGTCTTTTATTCATTTTTTATTCCATACACCCCATTCTTTTAGCTTACTGTTTGGCCAAAAATAAGCTTATCCTATCATACAAGTTAAAAAGTTATATAGAAAGTGTTGAGTTAAATTTAACAATTTGCAAATATTTGTGATTTGAAAGATGGCTTTTAAAATAAAACAAGTTTTTTAACCCGCATGTTGTCACAGTTCGTGATCATGTATTAATATTATACTGTTTAGATAATTTAAGTAAATGATTTTACATCGTTATTATTACGGAATAAGTCTATTTTATTAATGTTTTGTTTCATAAGTGTTTGAAGTTTAAAGAATCATGATTTAAAACTAAAGAAGCAAAACATAAAAGTTAAAGGACTAAAGATATAAATATACAATGATAATAAAAATGAGGGCAAGAAAAAGAACCGCGTATGATATGTCAGATTGGGTGTATCATACGTTGGTGGCGTATGAGATGGTGTATCATATGCCAAGAGTGTATCGGCAGTGTTTAGTTTGACGTGCTTGCTTTAGGATTTTAACAAGTTGGAGGACAAATACACTAGTGGCGTATGATATGTCGAGTAAGGTTGTACCATGCGCCTAGGTTGTAATAAACTCCGGATTTTGTGGAGTTTAAAGATTATTTAAACCTATTTAAGAGACTTTAAACTAAAACATTTCATAGCCAAAAATTGATGATTTCAATGAGATTTTTGATGTTTCAAAGCATTCCCATCTATTTCACATCATCCACAATCATCAATCAAATCAAGATTGAAGTTTTATGAAGACGATGTGTGATTAGTTCGATTTATAATTGTTTTCGGGTGAATCATTACTTTTAAAAAAGACTAGCGGTATGTTTTCATTAGGATTTGTGATGAACATTGAATTGTTGAATGCAATTAAGTTTTGGTTAATTTAAAATGTTTGCTTATAAGTAAAATTGTGTGTTTGATTATCAATTTCCGATTACATGCATCGTTAACCAGGCATTATAAATTTGTTTTTTAAGAAAAGATACTCGCACCTAATCACGTTTAGCAACGGCGGGAGACACACAAAGATAGACTATTTGCTGATGGTGGGAGAAGACCGTAGCTCGTGGAAGGACTGTAAGGCAATCCCGGGTGAGACGGTAGTGACTCAACATCATATGTTGGTGCGAATATACGCGTCAAGAGAGCAATTGTCGAACAAACTAAGAGAATTAGACCTACGATCAGATGGGGGTAGTTTAAAGATGAAAAGATTACCACCTTTAGAGATAAGGTCATACCAATGAGCCAGACTGAGGTACAGGAAGACGCAAACCAAAAGTGGGAGGCCATGGCAACTAGAGTTATCCAAGCAGCTAAAGAAACTCTTAAAGTTACAACAAATAGGACAGTCGGTCATAAGGAAGCCTGGTGGTGGAACGGAAATGTACAGGAGAAGATAATAATTAAACAACAAAGTTTTAGAGAGCTTTTACGTTGTAATAATGAGGAAGAACGAGTAGATTTAAAAGATAAATACAACAAGGCCAACCGTGAGGCGAAAAAGGCTGTGTCAGAGGCAAAGAACACAGCGTATGAGAGGATGTACAAGCGATTAGAGTCAAAAGAAGGAGAACATGACATGTGACAACCCGAAAATTTTTCATGATTTAATATAATTTTTATGTGAATTTATAGTTTATTTGTATATTTTTATTATTATTTAATGATAATATTAATAATAATAATAATAATAACAATAATAATAATAATATTATTATTATTAAAAATAATGATAATAATAATAATAATAATAATAATAATGATATTATTATTACAAACAATGATAATAATAATAATTATAATAATAATGATATTATTATCAAGAATAATAATAAAAATAATAATGATGTTATTATAAAAAAATGATAATGTTAATAATGAAAATAATGATAATAATGAAAATATTATTAATAATAATTATTTACAAAATTTATTTAATTGATTTAAATAAAGTCCAGGGGGTTATTTGTAAATTTTAAAACATGTTTTAAACTCTAAAACATGAAATGACAGTTTACAAAACTCGAGGGACCATTCTGTAATTAAAATAAACCCAAACACCCCTCGCCGGCGACCACTGTTCCGGCGCATCTCCGGCAACAATCCGGCCAACCCAAAACGCCAAAAATACACGGTTTTTAATCGAATTAAAGCTACCGACACTCTCATGTGAATGTTTCGAACTTGACCCACCCAGCAATTCGAATAAAAGATCAGCTGGTGCGATCTAACCATCACGTGAACCTTGTCGGTTCTTTACAGAATTGAATCGCACTCAGAACCTATCAATAATCGAATTAAATTATACCTAATCAACACTATAAATACTAGCAATCTGTATGCACTTCGAATTGCACCAGAAACAACTCCATTCATCGAATTTGATCCCCTTCTTCCCCGCGACCTGCAACTCAGTCGAATTGCATCTTAGGAGTTTCAATTCACGAAATTTATTGAGGGCTTTGCATCATATAATCAATTAGAAACTCCCTGTGAAAGGAATTTCATTATCATCAACATTAACCATTGAAATTGATCTGTGCATAACCACGACTGGTCTTCGAGGTGTTCATCATCGATCAGACATCCTTCTGGTAAATTAATTACATCAACTGCTTCAATTCATCATGGGGAACAAAAGCCCCATGATTCCATCCATTATCATAAACGATTGCCTGGTCAATTTGAATCAAATTGATTCTAGGGTTCTTGATTTGGGGGATTAGCATACGGGTTATGTTTAAATTTAATTGGGGCAGAGTTTTAAACGATGAGGAGCCTTTGGCTCACTGGTTTGTGCGCGGGGTGGAGAGGGGGAGGTCACGGGTTCGAACCCGTGCACCTCCCAATTTTTTTAAACCCTTTTTAATAAACATTTAAAAATAAATAAAATACATAAAAATCACCAAAAATTATAAAACTAATTTTTAAGGACTTCTGTATTTTTAATTAATTTTCTATAAATTATTTAATTAAAAATACCTCAAATAGAATTTATAAAATGTTATTTAAAAATATTATAATTGAATATTTTTATAAAAATAGACTTTAATTAATGATTTAAGGTATTAATTCATTAATTGGACACCATATCATTTTTAATTAATGATAAATCATAAAAATTGTAGAAATTCAATTATTTAAAAACCCTAATTATTTATGTAAATAATTATTACATGTATTATAAATTATTACATGTATTATAAATTGTTATCCATACAAAAATGGGTTTTTAAATATAAATTAAAACAATCAAATTATTAATGGATATTATATTATTTAGGGATTTATTTTGATAATATAAATTAGATTTTATAAATTTAAACATTTATAAAATCTTACAAAAATTAAATATAAACTTATATGTTTATATAACGTCTATAATTTAATTAGAATATAATGATATGTCAAAATCATTATTAAACTAATTAAATTTTATATAAATCATTGATTATTAACAAAAATAATTAAATGACTTAATGATTATAACAAATCCCAGAAAACCAAACCCTAGATCAATTGAACACCAGGTTCAAGATCTAACTTATTTAGGTTATGGATTTGCATATATATATATATACTTATGTGAATATTAATTCCTTAACAGGAATTTACTAGGTTGTCAACACCACACACGAACTGAGGTGAGTTCATAACTATTCCCCTTTTTAATCATTTAAATATTTTGGGGCTGGAATACATGTTGTAATTGAAATTACAAATTATTTTTGGTGTATTATGTTAAATAATAATTTGATCACATTTATGATTACATATGGTTATTATGAAAATCCTTCTCTGTAAACTGGACTATAAATAAGCAGGGATCTTTTGGATAGTACTATCGGGAGTGACTTACCCCCACAAAGGTATGGACATGTGATCCATATCAGATGCACAAAGATCTTGTTGTCATTTGGGATGACTGTTTCTGTAGTGAGAAGGCAGATGTGCACTTTATATAGTTTGCATTATAGTTCCAGTTACAACCCATATGAGGATAAATGTAAAGGAGGATTTGCTCCCTCTGATTTGAAATTATTATGAAAATATAATATACACATAAAAGGATAATAAACTAAGTGACATGGACAAATTCAATGTGAAGGATTTGTTGGGCTTGTACTTAGTAGGTATGTGGGATAGCGGGTTCACCTTATTAAAAAGGGTTCCGACAGGCTATTCATATACCGGTGAGTAAATTAAACTCACACTTTTTCTATAAATCCTATTTGATGATAATTGATGATTTATCACTATGTTTTACTTACTTGTGAACTCACCAACCCTGTGTTGACACTTGATTTACATGTATTTCCAGGTATCTACTAGGAGCTTATGGATATGCACATAGGATCATATAAGAGCTCCAGATACATATTGGTTATTAATAAGACATGATTAGACGTATTGTTAAGAAACAATATATGTATTTATTTCCGCTGCGTATAATATCTAATGCTCTGATTATTAATGAAATGGTTATCTAAAACTCATCATATAGATAACTGCATCTCATGTGTAACTACTGTGTTCGATCCTGTTTGCTCACCCCTCCGTGATAGATTCCAGACCCGGAATTTGAGGGTGTGACATGACATGTTTAAGATTGCCAAGGCAAGAGAAAATAGAAGACTAGACTTGAAAATGGTGAAGTTTATAAAGGCTGAGGATGGAAATGTCTTGGTGAAGGAGAAAGACATCAAGGGGAGATGGAAAACTTACTTCGATGACCTTTTCAACCTAAGGAACCCTAATCAGCAAACTGAGATCGGTCAAACAACTCAAACAACGCAACAAAACAAGTGCTATTGTAGAAGCATCACAGTCGTCGAAGTTACGAGAGCTTTTAAGAAAATGGGAAGGGCTAAGGCGGTGGGGCCAGATAACATACCGATTGAAGTGTGAAAGTGCCTCGGAGATGAGGGCATGCAATGGCTAACAGACCTATTCAGCACTATCTTCAAGACCGGGAAGATGCCGGAGCAGTGGAGAAGCAGTGTCATAGTCCCTATATATAAGAAAAAAGGAGATGTCCAATGTTGCGCAAACTATAAGGGAATAAAGCTCTCGAGCCACACAATGAAACTATTGGAAAGAGTTATCGACAAGAGAATTAGACGTGAAACTCAGATAGCGATAAATCAATTTGGATTTATGCCAGGACGCTCTACAATAGAAGCCATACACGTCATAAATAGGATAATGGAGAAATATAGAGAAAAGAAAAGAGACTTGCATATGGTATTCATTGACCTAGAAAAAACCTATGAAAGTGTTTCACGTCAACTTATTTGGGAAAGTCTACGACCTAGAGGGGTACAAGAGAGGTATATCAGAATAATCAAGGATATTATGACGGGGTAAAAATGTGTGTGTGTGCACCAGTCGGAGACACAGACTTCTTCCCAGTGGAAGTGGGACTCCACCAAGGATCGGCATTGAGCCCATTTCTCTTCACAGTAGTGTTGGATGAGATGACCAAGTCTATACAGGAGCCAGTCCCGTGGTGCATGCTATTTGTGGATGATATTGTGTTAATATCAGAATCTAAAAGGGTGCTTAACGAGAGACTAGAACAGTGGAGAGCAGCACTAGAGCGCAAAGGCTTAAGGATAAGTCGCTCTAAGACGGAATACATGCATTGTAACTTTAGTGGTGAGACTGAAGAGGACACCCAAATCAATATCCAGGGTATGGCGGTCCTACAGACGTCTAGGTTCAAATACCTGGGATCGTACGTACAGGACGATGGAGAGATACACAGCGATGTAGCCACCGTGTCCAATCAGGATGGTGCAAGTGGAGAGCAGCATTAGGGATTATGTGTGATAAGAGGTTCCCAGTAAAACTAAAGGGAAAACTATACAGAGTGGCAGTACGTCCAGCTATGTTATACAGAACAGACTGTTGGGCCATAAAGAAATCGCACGAGAGACAAATAGAGATCGCGGAAATGCGAATGCTGAGGTGGATGTATGGACACACAAGACTGGATCAGATAAGGAATGACATGTTTCGACAAAGGCTAGAGGTGGCTTGTATCACGGATAAAATACGAGAGGGAAGATTAAGATGGTTCGGTCACGTGAAGAGGAGGATGCACGCGCCGGTTAGAGTAGTAGAGAACATCACCCTAGAGGGTAGGAGGAGTAGAGGAAGACCGAGGCTGACTTGGGACGAGATAATTAGGCGAGATATGGTAGAGTTGCACCTCTCTGAGCACATGATCGAGGATAGGAGTGCATGGAGGCGTAGAATTAAAATTAAGGACTTATAGTGGGATCTGTGGGTAGGAAGAGTTAAGGATGACCTGTTGTTGGACCCCTCGCGTGATGTGTAGCTATTCGACTTCTGCCATTTATAGATGAAACTTGTCACTTATTTGTTGCATGCTATTTCTAAATCTTTATGTGTTTATACCATTGTGTTGTATGCTAAATATTATGTTTGCTATTACTATTGTTACCGAGTTGGGGTTCTCTTTGGAAGCGGTCTCTCTATCTCTCAAGATAGAGGAAAAACTCGCTACCACCTACCCCTCTCAGACCCTGCTCTTAAGCGGGATACACTGGGTATGTTTGTTTGTTTGTTTGTTTGTTTATGCATCGTTAACTCATTAAGACTAGGAAACAATTTGATATAGTTAAATTAATAATATTATGAATGAAAGAATCTTAAAATTTTATTCCTTTATTATTACTATAATCAAAAGTTAAGATCTTAAAGTATTGTTTGTACAAATCCTAATGAAACATGTTAATGGTTGATCTTGCAGAATTTGAAACCTGAAATTGTCTGTTTTTCATTAACTACAAATCGTTTACAAAGTTTCTTGCTTTTTGCAATTGTCTTCTTTAAAAGCATATAAAGTTTGAGTTTTTAATTTAAAGTTTTTTTAACGCTGTTTAAGTCTAAGTTAATTAAACATTTCTCTCCAATTTCTTGTGGATACAACCTTACTTATCCTTACATGATAAAGGTAATCATTTATATAACTTATTTTTTATCGAGTCTCGACAACCAGATTAGATCGTACAATTTTATTTGCATGGTTAAAGGCACATTTCTAGACTTTATTACGTGTGTGTGATGGTGATATATACATTTTTAAGCACATAAAAGAAACATATAAAATTTTTAGGGATCCGTTTGGATATTAAAACATAAAAATAAAATACTATTATGTTAAGAAACTGAAAATTAAAAAGAAAAACACTTTGAAAGGAAGACATAAGTTTTGTAGTTATAAATACAGCAATTACAAAATAGAAACTTGATAATTTTTTACCCAACCTAATAACTTAAATGAAATAATTTAAGCAAAAAGTATATATAAAAAATTAGTAAAAAGAACATCAAAATTTTTTTGGGAGCAAGGTTTGAACCTTTGACCAAATAGAGCGTGGAGAACTAATGAAACAATCCTAAACCAACTGATCAAGCATATGTTTGCTATCTGTATTTAAAAGAAAATACTTAAAAACAAAAAATCAAGTGAAAATAAAAAACAAAAAGAAAAAAAGAAACTCACTAATGAATCAAAGGGTGGCTCATGTCGTGTCGGTGGGGATCCCCACCAACACTTCTAAATGAGATATATATAATTACTTACTGAGTTTGATTCTACAAATACCCAAATGTAGTACATACTCAAAACAATATTCAATATAAAGTCATCTATGTAGGAAATTGATAGGATGATAAGTGTATGTATGGATCGATATGGCAAGAACAAAGAAACACTAATTATTGTTATTGCAAATCTTACGTTACAAATGAGAAGGTTTTAGTGGTGTTAGTGTAACTACCATAACTAACAAAAAATGGTAGATATTAAATGTAGTTGGGTCGATGGGCTTATTGGAGATTATCAGTTCGATGGGTTTGTTGCAGATTATTAGGTCGATGGTGTTTGTTAAATTTAATCCACACCCTAAATTTCAACATGTTCATGTGTGAGACTCCTAGAAAACTTCTTATTTTACAAACCTCTTCCTAGTTAGGATATCCATTTTTTGAAATGAACCACCAACATATTCTATAACTATCTTTTCTTGTTCCACGCATTCACGTATGAAATGATATCTTGTATCTATGTGTTTGCTTCTTTCAAGAAAGACTGGATTCTTCATTACTAGTATAAGATTTATTATCTACTCGAAGTATGATCTTGTCTTGTTGCATTCCTATTGGTTAACTAAGTTTACTCCTTAGACAATTTCCTTTACATGCTACTGAAGTTCCTGCTATAAACTCTAATTCATAAGAAGAAAGTGGTGATTGTTGCTTGCTTGTGACTTGCCCATGATATTTTGGCATCGTTAAAGTATAAATTATTCTAGTTGTGCCTTTACCATCATTATGGTCTATTCCATATTGCTATCATTGTATCCGGTAAGAGATTTGCTACCATTTTCTTTATAAGTAATTCAGCAGTTTAATGTTCATTTGACATATCTTAGTAGTTGCTTTAATGTTTTCATTTGTTCTTTCTTTGACATTGGTATAAATCTACTTAACATTCTAACAATAAAACTTTATGACTAGTCTTATGTGGATGAGGTAGCTGTAACACCCATATTTTTTTGAAGGAAATAAAAGAATAAAAGAGAAAGAAAAAGGAAGGAAATGAAAGTCAAGTTAAAGTGGAAGGGTTAAAAGTGTAAAAGGGCAAAAAGTGATAAAAGTTGGTGAAAAGGGTGGTATGGCCGCCTATTTGTTCTGCACAGCATCTTTCATTCGGAAATCCTAGAGAGAGAAAGAGCAGAATCGAGTTTTTAAAGAAGGAACAAGAAGTCCGAAGTCTCTGGTAAGAATTCTTGAATTTTTGGATACATTAGACGATTCTAGACCCGTTTATGTGCTTATAAATGTGATTTGTGTGCTCGGGTTGTATATGTGTGTGTGTTTTAGGTGTTAGAAACGTTCGGGAAGTTCAAGGAAGAGTATAAAACCCGAAAACAACTAAGGTGAGTTTCTAGATTTCCCTTTTTACATGTTTTATACGATTTTGGGGCTGGAAAATACATGTATGTATGTTTTTATGAGATTGGGTATTTTACCCGTATGTTCATGTGCATGTGTATGTGGGTGGGGTATGTTTTGGGCAAATATAATGTTATGGTTATGTTAAGTTCATGCCTAGAATAGTATGTGTATGCTTAGAACTAGGTAATAAGATGCTTGGGACTGAAACCGACTTAGAAACATAGTTAACAGGTTGGTAATGCGCCTACATAAAGCTAATGCGCTTGAATAGTTTTCATGCTCCCAGGATTTTGGACCAGGAGTTTAAGTGTTGGGGCTCATGCACCCCAACAGTACTCATGCACCCCAACAGTGCTCATGCGCCTAAGTGTTAGCTGCTAAGTGTTGGGACGGGGCGCCTGCATAGTGGAAGTGCGCCCAGACAGGGCTCATGCGCCCAAATAGTCCTCATGCGCTCAACACTTAGAACTAAATGCAGAATTTTCATGGGATTCTGTGCATTTAGGGTTTTGGACAGATGATGACTAAGGTTTATTTAATGCATATGATTATGTTTGATTGTCATTATAACCTTATTACCAATATTATTATTATTATTATGATATTATTATTGTTATCATATTTAATAATATTAACATTGTATGACTCTACGTGGTATGATCATGATCGAGACATAAATTATTATCATTAATAAAGTGAAAGATTAATGATAAAGAAAAGTGGAACGTAAACGAATAAACGAAAGTCTTGCAAGCAATGTAAAGAGGTGCACGGCCATGTTGTTGTTAGCTCAACTGTGATGCGGGTTAGCTACCCCGAAGGATGCACACAGGGTCAATCTTTGAGATTGACAATAGGTGAGCAACTCTGTGTTGCAAAAGACCGAAAGACTTGCAATCCTTGAGATTGCTAATAGGTGAGCGACTCTGTGTCGCAAAAGACCGAAAGACTTGCAATCCTTGAGATTGCTAATGGGTGAACGACTCTGTGTCGCAAAAGACCGAAAGTCTTGCAATCCTTGAGATTGCTAATGGGTGAGTGACTCTGTGTCACAAAAGACCGAAAGTCTTGCAATCCTTAAGATTGCTAATGGGTGAGCGACTTCGTGTTGCAAAAGACCGGAAGAATAATGGTAAAAGTATGAATTGAACGATGATGAAGATAATAATATTATTACCTATGTGTACGTACGATGTGTGATCACATGCGAAAGTAAGGAACGGTTTTTGAATAAAAAGTGAAGTATTTTAATTATAAAACTAAAACTCACTCAGCAACGCTGACTTTTATGTATTTTCCAGTTGGCAGGTAAAACGTTGCTGAGGATGGCACACGGGGATGGCTACTCGGCGGGACAAGACTGACATTCATTCTCCATAGATATCACTGTTGTTTTGTAATGCAGTTAAATCATTCTTTTGTAATCTGATTAAACTAAGGTGTATTGCTTGGCAACAGTGTTTATAATGAAATGAATGCCTTTGTTAAATTAATTCCGCTGCTTAAATTTATAATATGTAATGATTTATGCTGTGAATGACCAACTGTGAGCGTCCCGGGAACGGGGCCTTACAGTAGCAAAGACTTCTGTGACATCCATCACCAAAATAGGTGTATTGACCATTGACTTTAACTGTTGACTTGATTTTTTGACTTAGACTCTTTGACTTTTTCTTGGTGTGCATTAGATATGGGTAGATAAGCTAAATTCTAGAACTGTGTATTATGGGCTTAATATGTTCTACTGGGCCTTGGGCATGATGACAATGTACGTTCACCGATTTGGACTTGGCATGATGGTTGTGTGCTTAAAATTGGTCTAAAGACTTAAAAATATAAAAATATATATTTTACGATAAGAACGCAAAAAAAAATCGGACATCAGTGGATTTTGCCTAAAGTCTACTAGATAGACTTAATTTAATTCAAATATATAAATTAAATAATTTATATGCATATAATAGTGCATTGAAATCGTATTAATGCGTCGAATTTAAGAATGTAAAAATTGGACGACACGCGTATCTAGACGAGACGAAATTGGACGAAATGGGCAAAGGGCCCAGGAGGCCCATCTAAGGCCCGCTGCCCAAATCCATCTAAAAAGGGGGTTCCCTTGTTTCCTTTCATTTGTTGAAACTTATTTTTTCAAATTTCTCTCAAGTTGCAAACCCTAGCCACCATCAAATTCCCCCTTGTTCTACATCATCTTCATCGAAAATCACCATCATCGACATCTTTCCATTGATTTTGGGTGCAACAAATCATTTAAGATTGTGTTCTAAGCAAGTCTTGTTCATCTTCAAATCCTCCGGTAAAAAAATTGTTTCTTGATGATTTTATTCGTTGTTCTACCTTGTTAGGGATGATATTCATCATCTAAACACAAAATCAACATCTAATATTCTTATTTTCTTTGTTTTAAACGTTAGATTGTCTAGATGTTACGGATGTTGGTTTCTGTAATCGGTAAAACCCTAATTCTTAGTCTTTGTACATTCTTGAATCTATCAGGATTGGACTGCAATCTTGTGTGACCTGATCAAAATGGACATCTGGGTCTTATAAATTGTTGCTGAAATCATTAATCTTGTGTCTTGAATGGATGGATACGTTGAGCAATCAAAATCATGTATCGATTAATAATTATTGTGAACTAGAAGACTAAAATTCAACTAATTGTTTTGGGACTGAAAATTTAGATACCCCAAATGTTTAATTCAATTTTTGGCCAATTAGATCATGGAATAAATGTTCTTTAAGTAATCGGGTCAATAATGGTTAAATATTGAGGTTTGGGATGCAAAGGAACAAGATTAATGAACTGGACATGTTGCTGTCAGAAAAATATGATATTTTATACTGGTTATAAATTGGTCATAATAAGTCCAAATAGGTCGAATTTTTCATCTAAAAACAATTTCAATGATACCTCTAACTAAATCAAGTGGTCTCGTGTCGTTTCAACATCGTTTGTTCCTCCAAACGTGGCAAACAAAACTGAAGGTCAAAACTGACAAATCTGGGCAACAGGTTAGCCTGTGTTCATTGAGTCATATCTTTCTAATATTTTATCTAATGGGGATGATTCTTTTCCTGGAGTTTAATATAAATTCTTATCTTTCTAATGATTCCTATCACGCAACGTCTTGTTGCCGTTTCAATCTCCAATCAGTTTATTCAAAACTGGTGCGCAATCAGCTCTTCATGCTGAAATATTTTGTTAAACTTAAAATTAAGGATTCGAAACTAAATAATCAAATGAAGACAAGTTTTATACATAAAAGTGATTAAATGACTTTTAAAAGGATAATCTAATAATATCTTTAATTCATTGAATATGGACGAATAGATGTGCATCAAAGGACATTAATAACGTGATACCAAACGACAACTAAAACCCTAAACGTGATGAAATTTAAAGTTTAAATCTGACTTTTAATTGTCCTTCTAGTAATTATGTTTTTATAAAATAAGAATCGTGATGGACATTAAGAACTAGGCTACAAGGATTACATCCATATTGATCATGCTTTTTGTTCTTTAATAATATTTTTTTGTGATTTTGTACATTTAGTGCTTGCTTTGCGTGCTGTGCAATTTGGACTGTGCTATTTCGAGGTGAATTTCATGATCCATTTTTAACTTCTTTTACTTGGGGGAAAATCTTGCTCATTGTTTTGGACTATGTCGTGTCTTAAAGACTATTTTGGAACAATTTATGTGGTTTGGGTCATGGGTTGAGTCTAGATGTTCACTCATGAGTATGCACTTGTACTTGTGCTTGTTCTTATGACTTGGACGTTATGGAGAGGTATTGTGAGTACTAACGGGTTGACACCCCCACCCCTGTCGTTAGTATACTAGTCGAGACCGACTGGCCTAGGCGTGCCCTTGGGTGAATATAAATCGGTTAATTGGACTTGGACTGATCGTAAACTTGTGTTGATATCTATGGCTCCTATGTACTCTTACTCACATACAACCTTGTGTACATGTTATACACGTCAAATTGTTTGACTTTTAAATCTGTGAACTCATCAACGTATGTTGACTTTTTAGAGCATGTCTTTTCATGTAACAGTGCTTAGGTACTTGGCAATGGACTTTAGACGAGATCGCTCCTTCAAAAGCATTAGACATTGGAACATTAGTTTGGACATTATGTTATGGTTGGATTGTAATTGTTGGTTTTGTCTTTGGGATTGTTTTGAAATTGAGCTTGTTTGTTTCTGAATGGAACTTTAAACTACTTATGCATTTATGGTAAGACGTTTTGGGATTGACTATACTTGACACGTGCTCCAATGTGTTGGGTGACGTCATGACCCATTTACAGAGAATGACTTTAGTGATTCTCTTAGACCCCTCAATATGTTATGACGATCCCGTCCGTCACATTATCGTATTTTCGCTTCTAGCGTGGGTGTGACAGATTGGTATCAGAGACATTGGTTATAGAGTATTAGATGGATTATTCGACCTAGATTATAACCTAAGTACCCACATGTAGATGTATCATAGGATTATATGTGTATTGTTATACATGTGAATGTTCTCTGTGTATATTTGTTGTGTTGTGTGCTTGTCATACATGTTATTTGTGATGTACCTGTTTGAAAATTTTTTGATCATTGCATCATCTATGCGTGCCTTAAGAAAGCATTAGGTAAGGGCGTCCTCTCGTTATACGTTTGACTATTATTTGGTCTGGATTGATAAGTGTGGTTCAGTGGTTATAAGAACTTTTAATGGACTTAGTTTGTTAAGCCAACATTATTATATGTGTATGCTGGTGATATCTATGTTGTGAGTTGAATCTTAGGAGATGAACACGCTAGCTGACATAACATCAACAGACAAGAACCATGGCGTACTCAGGTCAGATGACTGCTGTATTAGATTTTGGATTATACTAAGTGGATTCCTTTGACTGTTCCTTACCCAAGTGAATACTTTCTTAACCGATTTCTCTATACGACTTTGGTTACTTAACCTTTGGTTAGTGATCATATCCTTGATTCTCCAATCATGAATAACACTTTGTAATTAACAAGATGCATTGACTCCGGCTGAGGAGGTAGGAGTGGCAGCCTGACTTAATGGGACGGTATGGTGCGTTGGAAATTAACAATTGAGTCAAATTTTCGGTGTTGGCTTCTTGAGAAAACAGAGATCGAGAGTTTGTGCGGTGATTTATTTAAATAGGATCCATTTGACGGTTTGAAGCTTTAATTTGAATAACGATGGTGGTGCATGATTATACATCTGTTATGGAACTTCGATGAACCGAGCATATGTATTTGCAGCATTTTAATAAATTATTTCAAAACCACCTAATGCCTTTGAAACTTCAATTAAATACCAATTAACTCAATTTATTTTCATAATATTTCTAATTACTAATTACTATTACAGTATAATTTGGTACATCATATTATTCTAACATATGATTAAGAATATGTAGTTATTTTATTTTGATTCATTATTATTATGTTATTATCTTAACTTAGTTTAATTTAAATCAATAATCTTATTATGTGTATTTCATTTTTAAAAGAATATATTCAAGTAACATTGATCTCCGAACATACCTGATTAGGATTTTCTAACAAATTTGACACATGTAATATATATACATAAGCACACTTAATACAGTACGTATTGTATATAATCCTTTCATGCTCACATCATATAGTTGTTGTTTTGTATACCCATATAGTTTCTATTTCGGGTTCTCATACTGCTATATATAAACTTGACTGGTTTATACTTGTCTAAGTTGTGGCACTAGTCATCATATAAATTCATAGTTAGGGTTTCAAAATCTTATAGCACATTGTTCAATTATAAATGTTAGTATTGGACTCAAACGTGAGGTGGTAGTTGTCACAGTAAGAATGATGTCTTTCTAGCCATCAACATAGGAGGATTGCATTCTTTGAAGGCCTTATAGTCATTGCCTTTTGCAGCTACAACCTAGCTACTAGGGATGGGCAAATTTTATCGAATATCAGTATCGTATCGGTACCGAACCTGTACCTATCGAAAATAATAGGTACCATTATTTTCAATCGTACGGGTACCGATCGGTACCAAACCAAAAAAATTATTACGGTATTCCGTTCACACTTTTATTTATTTTTCGTATGGGTATTTTCGGTACGAATTAAACTGGTACTGTACACGATCTCATCCCTAAACCTACAAGGCTACAACTCACTATTGCTGTCACGGTTAGGTCTTGCGGTCACATTTTGGCTCCTAACCGTGACCGCATGGACTTAGTGTCACGGTTTGGGGTGTTTGTCCCCGTGACAGCATGGTCTTGCTTTCAAGGTTCGGGGTGGTAGTCCACGTGACCTCCTGACAACAAAACGACAAAATGACAAAATGGGCTGTTAAAGTTGAAAAGCGGTCACCAAACCGTCACGTGGAGGACAAACCGTGACCTCTAGGGTACACGGTCTCAGTTTAAGGTACGACGTAGACGTGATTTTGACAAAATGCCGTGATTCCCGGCACAAACCGTCACGTGGAGGCCAAACCGTGACGGTTTGTTCCCCAGAATTTCACCTTATATACATTTCACCTTCGAACAATCGGCATATCCATTCCAAACTAAAAATTCTCAATTTCATAATCCACACTCGAGATTTTCAGCCTTCGTCATTCCAAAAACGCGTTAATTCGAAAACAATGTCGGGTTCGGGAGATCATTATCAAAAGCCGAAGCTTCCGGATTTGAATGTCATGACCTCGGTGATTCTGCTCTTGGGCTCGCAATCTCAAGCTTTTTCTTCTTGACTTACCCCGATATCGACGCTGGTAAACTCTCTGAACTCCGTGCGCGCAATGTTAGTGGTGAAAAACTCGCTCGGGTTGCAGTTCGCCTCGGGCTTTACAAGTACATCCGTCACAACAAAGCTGATGTTCTTAGTGATAAGGTATTACATTATCAAGTCTACTGATATTCATGCCAATTATACATTCTGTGTTGCTATTAGATTTGGGGTTTTTTTGGTGTTTGAGGAGTGCATACTATTTGAATTGAGTTTACTATTAGCCTATTAGGCGTACCGATTATACGTCATGCATTGCTATTGAATTTGGGGGTGGTGTTTTGATTTTGTTAGGTTTGGGAGTTTCTTATTGCGGTTGAGGAAGAAGAAGGGATAGTTGTGCACGGTGGAAGAAGGAAACCGACCCTGCATAACCAGTTTTCCAAAGAATCTGCGCTGCGTTTTGTCTCCACAAAGATTAAAGTCAACGCGTTCTGAATCAAGATTAAAGATAACAGATTACAAAGACTAATTAAGCAGATTAGAAAAAAAAAGATGAACTGAATCGCACGTTTGTTAATGATTAAAACCATAAATAGTGTTTGTTAATGATTTTAAAAGTATATAAACCTGAGGATAAATCGGTGCACCACCATATGCAACAGCAACTTTCACACCAGTTTCATAGCAGAATTTCTTAGCTTCTTCAAATATCTAACGAAATAATACAGATCATAAGAACAATAGTTATATTATATATTCACGAAAAGATAGAAATGATGTGACAGTGAAACTAGTAATCGATAATCAATCATCATTTGTACAGACTAATGGGGACACCGCATGGGTTTTTGAGGTGGGCCGATTCAACTGTATTATGCATCTTATTTCTTCATTTGGTAGCCAGACCCGATGCCCAGTGTGAGCTATCATTGGCCGAGATATGCATATCAAGAAGCACTAGAATGGCAAAATATGTACGAGGGTCGTTTAAATAATTACGTCAGAATAATGGATCGTCATAGAGGCACCAATGTCTCCTGTAAGATATCATTATCCGATACTTCATCATATTAATGAATATCCCTTATTTGATGATGATGATGATGATGATGATGATGATGATGATGATAATAATAGTAATAATAATAATAATAGTAATATTAATAATATTAATAGTAATAATAACAATAATAATAATAATAATAATAATAATAATAATAATAATAATAATAATAATAATAATAATAATAATAATAATATAGTAATAATAATAATAATAATAACAATAATAATAATAATAATAATAATAATAATAATAATAATAATAATAATAATAATAACAATAATAATAATAATAATAATAATAATAATAATAATATAAACAGCTGAATGATTGCTCATCAGTAGTTTTGTAAACAAAGTGTCACGGGTTGACCAATCCGTGACAGTTAGGGTTTCTCAACCGTCACGGTTAGGGCTAACCGTGACCTTTTGGGGTATTGCTAATCAGTAGTTAATTAAACAGCCGAAACAGCTGAAGGATTGCTCATCAGTAGTTTTGTAAACAAAGTGTCACGGTTTGGTCTTGCTGTCACGGTTCGGGGTAGTAGTCCCCGTGACCTCCTGACAACAAAATGACAAAATGGGCTGTTAAAGTTGAAAAGCGGTCACCAAACCGTCACGTGGAGGCCAAACCGTGACCTCTAAAGGTACGACTTAGACGTGATTTTGACAAAAGGCCGGGATTCCCGGCACAAACCGTCACGTGGAGGCCAAACCGTGACGGTTTGTGCCCCAGAATTTCACCTTATATACATTTCACCTTC
The DNA here is from genome assembly GCA_024085815.1 of Flaveria linearis. Classification (NCBI taxonomy): domain Eukaryota; kingdom Viridiplantae; phylum Streptophyta; class Magnoliopsida; order Asterales; family Asteraceae; genus Flaveria; species Flaveria linearis. Next base: position 537,301 of record JABSNV010001393.1, on the reverse strand, counting down.
GAACAATCGGCATATCCATTTCCAAACTAAAAATTCGCAATTTCATAATCCACACTCGAGATTTTTCAGCCTTCGTCATTCCAAAAACGCGTTAATTCAAAAACAATGTCGGGTTCGGGAGATCATTATCAAAAGCCGAAGCTTCCAGATTTGAATGTCGTGACCTCGGTGATTCTGCTCTTGGGCTCGCAATCTCAAGCTTTTTCTTCTTGACTTACCCCGATATCGACGCTGGTAAACTCTCTGAACTCCGTGCGCGCAATGTTAGCGGTGAAAAACTCGCTCGGGTTGCAGTTCGCCTCGGGCTTTACACCACCGGACCATGGTGCAAGATCCTTGTGCCACAACCCTACCTCCCCCCCCAACCATCCTTGTCACACTACTACTAAATGCGTCTCGAAATCTCAACGCCGCTTCAGGTGTTGTAAAGTTAACAAACGCGAACCCAGCGTTAGTTCGCCGACTACAAAACAACAACAAATTAAAAGTAATAAAGTACCTGGATTCTAGCACGACTAAAAAAACAAAACAAACATACCCAGTGTATCCCGCTGAAGAGCAGGGTCTGGGAGGGTATGTGGTGGCAAGTCTTTCCTCTATCCTGAGAGATAGAGAGACCGCTTCCGAAGAGACCCCCGATATAACAAGTAACAAGCAGGATCGGATTTCGGGTGGTTTTTCTCTCAACTCACTGTGAATCGACACTCAGCAAGCAAGCAGTCTATGAAGAGTTGATCATAATATAACAAGTAACAAGCAGTAAGAAAATTTAATAGCAGGTAAATTTCAAGGTACTTTTATATATTGCTTCTCAACTCAAAGGATTACAAGACACTTGGACTCAAATCACTTGCATAAAGAGTTACAGGGAGAAGATATATATATACTACCTACAGCCGGATATACTTTGATACCAGCTGGACACCTCTAACCTTACATCTATACTACAAGACTCTAGGTGAGGTCTTTCAGACATTTTGTCTGAAAGTTGGTAGTCAGGACATGTCCCTGACTTACCTTTTGTCACCAACTAAAGTTGGTAACATGTACTATCATAAAAAGGTGAACAGTAGAATAAAGTATGGTCAACAACATGGCTCTTTAGGAAGATGCCATGCTGTATCAGAGGTCTGCAGCGGACTGTCAGGGACCATACTTTTATCTGCTGGACATAGCAATGTCTTCCGAAGGATAAAGTGCTTCGGAAGAATAACTTCTTCCGAAACCACTTATACTTCGGAAGACTGCTTCTTCCGAGGCTTGGAGTCTTCTTTGTCTTCGGAAGCAGACTTTGTCTTCAGTTCTTTCATCAGACTTTGTCTTCGAAAGCTCTTTCAGACTTTGTCTTCGGAAGCTCTTTCATCAGACTTTGTCTTCGGAAGCTCTTTCAGACTTTGTCTTCGGAAGCTCTTTCATCAGACTTTGTCTTCGGAAGCTCTTTCAGACTTTGTCTTCGGAAGTTCTTTCAGACTTTCGGAAGATCTCTTCTCAGCTTCGGAAGCCTTTGAATGTAGTACCAAAAGATGACTATGAAGTGATTTTGGTTTCACCAGCCTTATCATGATCCAACAAACTCCCCTAGCTGATGCTACCAAAACTTCACTTCCCTCTTCTTCTCAAAGTTCTCAGCACCAAGGCGAGCAGGTGTTTATCAGTATCTTCATTCTTTCCTGCTGTGATGCTGAGAATCTTGTACAAATCTTTGGTGGACAGAACCTCTACTCTGTCACCTTGGATTATGTGTACCCTCTGCTGTGGCCCTCTGAAAAGAGTTAGTTGATGGGAAGTATAGTCATATTCCCATCGAACTATTGGTTCCAATTCAGGACCTTCCACCATCTGTAGAAAGGCTGTGCCTTTGGTGGTTGATCTTTCCTTGTCTTCCACTCTTTTCAGCTTCAACTCTTCTTCAATCTTGGCTCTTCTATTTCGTTCAGCCAAGTGGAGACCACTGATATGGTTTCTGATGTGTGCAGCAGTCTCAGAGTTGGAGGGATTGGAGAATGGCTTCTCTGCAAGCTCAGCAAGATCAAATCTGCTGAGATGCAGTAGAGAAGTGGCATTGAGCCTGTTGGTTTCACCATTCTCCCTTTCCACAACAAAGTTGTGAGAAGGTTCATCGAACCTCCACTGGATTATTGCATTTCTAGGTCCAGGAGATTGACCAGAAATCCTGTCCTCTTTCCTGGTATCCAGCAGAGTCACCAGTCTTCTTCTTAGCCTCTTCTCATCAGCATTGAGGGTATCGGAGTTGAGACCAAGAAGTCTTGCAGCCTGGCCCAAGGTATCTCTAGGCAATTCAAGAAATTGGCCTAGGGTGAGGGAGCTTGAAGAGTTATCAACATAGGTGATGTTGATAACTTCTCCCTCACAGGAGATGCTGCTCAAGGTAGTGCAGTTGATGAGCCTCGTCTTGAACTCCTTTATTTCCTCAAAGGAGAGATGTTTAGGAGGCTGAGGGGATGATCTTGGTTGTTGTTGGGTAGGCTTAGGTTTAGTGGTTTTGGTTTGAGTCTTGGGTTTTAGGATGGGTAGTTTGGGTGGTTGAGGTGATGTGGTAGGTTTGGGTAGAGTTATGGGTTGAGGGGTGAAGGTTTCATCAGTGGGTTCGGGTTTAATGGGAAAAGGGGTTGGTTCTGGTGTAGGTTGTGGCTGTGGTTGAGTGGCTGTGGTTGAGTGGCTGGTGTGAAGACCATTCCCTTCATCCTCCTGTACATCTCCTTCCTTTTCCCCAAACGGATGTCAGCTTTTATTTCACTGACTATCCGCTGGAGTGTCCTTTCGGACATAGGTCCCACCTGCCTACCAGAGAAGCCATGAGCCCGGAGGTAGTCCTTCATCCAGGCTTTGTCAGTTGACTTCTTGGTAGCAGTGACCTCCTTCTCTTCCTCCCTTTTTCTCTTCACCTTCAACTTCTCCCTAGCAGCCTTCTTCCTTTCCTTCTCCATTTGATCCTGCTCTTTGTTGTGGAGCAGCAGGATCATATCATCATCATGTGGAGACAGTTCAGGAAGACTGAAGCCTCTTGAGAGAAGAACTTGATCCTAGCCTCTCTCAGCTTCAGGGCTGCCTCCCTCTGCTCTTTTCTTCCTTCTCCAAGGCCAACCTGGCTTCCCTTTCTTGTTGTAGCCTGGTTGACCTCTCCAAAGTCACCAACTCCTCTAATGGTAGCAGGAGTATTTCCTCATTGGCAGCTCCTAGATTGATGAGCTGGTCAATGAGTGCTGTTCTTCTCCTCTGGTTGATTTCTTCCTGATTGGCTGCAGCTGCTTTAGAACTAGCAGCTAACAGCTTCTCAGTAGGAAACCGACCTTTCTTTTTGGCCTTCTCAATCTTCTCCTCCTCCTGAAGCTCTTCCGCAGTCAATTTTCTTTTGCCTTTGTCTTTGATTGTGCTTGACTGTGGTGGTTCTTGGATGGAGGGTTGTGATTGAGAGAAGTTCAGCTGGTGCTTGGGTTGGAGGTATTTCAGAAATGTCCTCCCTGCTCACCTCAGATGCAATTTCAGCAATGACATCTGTGATGGTCAGTTCTTCGGACATCTGAAATAAGCCTTCCGCAGCTTCTATTTCGGCCTCGGAAGACTTGTCTTGTTCTTCCGAGGCTTCCATGTAAGCTTCGGAAGCCTCAGCTAGAGCTTCGGAAGATGAGACTGCTGCAGATTCTGTCCCATCTTTTCAGTTGCTGGGCCATCAGTCCCCATTTCCCCTTCGAAGCTAATCTCAGGTTCCATGAAGACCTTAGGTTGACCAACTTCCTCCACAGTGGTAGAATGTGCAGTCAGTCTTTGAAGCTCCTCAGCCCCGAAGTATGCAAGTGTGTGTCAGGGCTGGGCTGTTCTAGGGATGATCTCAATACAAACTTTGTGAAAAGTCTGTAGAGATCTTGAAGCATCCTTGAGTCAATCTCCAGAAAGGATTGAGATGACTCAGGTAGTGTAATGATTTGTTGGGTGGAAATGAGTTGGGTCTGTGGTTCCATAGGTGTTTGTCTCTGAACTTTCTCCCCATTTTTGGTAGCATCATCTGAGAGCTAGATGAGCTAGAGGAAGAAGTCATTGAGACCTGGATTGGTACATGCCTAATAGACCTCTCCGTCTGTTTCTCAGCTAATTTAGCCTTGAGAGAGTTATTCTCAAGTTGCTGAGTGGCAGTCCTTGATTCTAAGATCTTCACCTGTGATTCCAGGTTGGAGACCTTAGAAAGCAAGTACTGAAGTGTTAGTTGCATACTTCCCTCATCTTCATAGGAAGAATCACGGGGAGATGAGATAACATACCTAGTATGCTCACTCTCACCACCAGATGTGGTTTCTTGGCACCCTGGTTTCCTTTGCTCAGAGTCATCTCTTTCAGAGATGTCAATGGGCAAAGTTGCCGTAGACTCAGTCCTAATTATGTTACCACTGTCCTGAGAGCTCAATGAGAGACTCTGAGTAGTGGCAGCTGAGTCTACATGAGTCCCCTCCACATCAGTGGGACTCACCTCAGTAGCAGGCTTCTGATGGGGCTAGAGACAGGGATCCCTCTTGGCTCTGTTGATCTCTCAGTGGGTGTTGTAGATCAACTTCATGGCCATGGAGAGATGTAATCTCTTCATCAGTTCGGAGTAAAAGGTCAGTGAAAGAGAGGGTGGTTAGTCCTACTGACCCGGGACCTTGATCAATGTCTACAGGCATTGAGCCTATGGTGGGGCTGTCCCTAGAAAGCTGCACAGGGGAGTGTAGAGACTCACCCTGTGGGCTAAAGGCTTGGGGTTCGGGCTCAGGGGTTTGAGACTGAGGAGGCTCAAAACCCACATTGAGGTCAATTGTGAAGGATGGTGTGACCTCGGACTGAGTGGAGCCCATGATTCCACTCTAGTCCTTTCGATGTGAACAGGAGGAGCTTGTTCAATCAGAGTAGATTGAACAAGGGTTCGTTTGGGGCGTCACTGATATGTAGCTTTGATGGTAAAGAGGCTTTTGGTATTGTGGTGGATGTTGCTGGTGTGGGTTCATCACCTGTGGGGAGAACAGGGATGTCACCAGGAGCTATGCGCTCAGTCATCACTGTTAGGACCGTGTACGTACGGAGTACTAACTGATTATTCGTTGTACCTAATCAAATAGTGCGGAATCCTATTTGATTGGCGATCCAATCAGTGAGAACGAATTCAAGATCAATCCTAACGATTAGAAAACGTTATGATTGACTCGGAATGATCTGAACGCTCTATGAAGTTGGAATGGTCGAACAGCACGTTCTGGGGCGATTAGGTTTCTCGTATTCGAAGTGTCTCGTTTTTCCACGAATTAAGTGGTATTTATAGGTTAGGGTTTCTCATTCGGGCGACTGAACCATTCGCATGGTTCAGTCGGGCGATTGACCTATGCGGTTGATCCATCCGCACGACTGAGACTTCAATCGTACAACTGGTTCAATCTCATGCTTCAGTCTTCCGACTAATCCAGTCTCATGGTTCAGTCGTGTGACTTAGCCATTCGCTTGAAGTTATTCATGCGTATGGTCCATTCGCATGGCCTATTCGCATGATAACTACATCATACTAAGTTTGAATGTGTTAATCATTTCAACATTATGCATACCAATTCAAACAAAAACCAAACCTATATAATTAGTCATTACTTAACCCATTAATGAAATATATAAACATTATAATATAAACAACCACATGTATTTCATTAATCATCATTCAATTACACATATTCAAGACATTTTACATTCAACTCAGAATCTAGGGACACATGTATCAACAAACTCCCCCTTGGACCTAGATTCCTCTAATGTCTTGCTATACCCATAACCTCTTCGTACTTCTTGAATTTCTCCTCTCTGGTTACTCCTGCATGTATTTCAAATACAAAGCAGAGGCGTATGACATGCTGATACTGGAGAGCTTGTACGATATCCTGCGAGTCATAGAAAGTGGCCACTTGTAGAGTGTATAAACATCATTAGCTGACAAGTTCGTGAGCCACATTGGGTCAAATACCCGGATGACATCCATCTGTCCATCTCTGTTTAACACTATGACTGCTTCAGCTGTTCGCCAATCATAGTACCACCATTTGAAATGAGAAGTGATGTCCTGAGGCATTTCCCTTAAAGGAATCTTCGACATGGTGCGCGGAGGACGCCACTTCAACACAATCTTTGGCTTCCCGGTTCGTGAATCAACTTCAGACCTTCGAATGTACCTCGTAGGTTGCTGAGGCCTGAAGTCCACCCACCGGGTGTGGTACTCTCTCTTTAACGCAGCTTCAAACCAACCTGACATTTTTCTCGGATCAGCATACAACAATTTCAGCTTTGCCAGTTGGTTGAGCTCAAAACCAGGTAGAGTCTTTAGATCGTGTGGGAATCTAAAGTACTCGATACCTTTCTCCCTCTTAACTGCATATGCGTTAAGATCTTCAAAATACGCCCAAGATATGATCTTGCCAGACACCTTCTGATGTTTCTTCATTCTATAGAGTTTGGTGTAGGCATCAAACTTTGGAGCATCTCTCTGGGCACGAAGCTCTGCAAACAAGCAGCCCACTCAGCTTTTCTTTCTTTAACTTCTTCTTCAGTAGCTCGGGCTGTATCCTCTTGTTTGTCATTTTCTGCTTCCATCCTTTCCAGAGTGTTAAATGTCTCACTAACTAGGTGGTCATCCAAATTTGGAATAACGTGACCTTCAGTGTCTGTATACTCTGGATAATGTTGATCAGTGATGTCCTCAATCTCAATCTCATCTACATCGTGTAGCTCTTCATCACTGTCAACATGGACTTCAGGAGCATCTTTCACAATCTCATCGGCGTTAAGCTTGAATATCTCAGCTAACTGCTCCTTGTGAAGCCATGAATAATCTCACCCTCCTCAGGGGTATATTCAACCGATCTTCTCACGATACCCTGCAGATCAAGAATCATTGTTAACTGACTCTTGACTTGCTGTAGGGGTTCAACATCATATTCATCTCGTGGAAGTTTGGATCTGCTTGATTTAAACATGCACACAATACTTGTTAGTAAATAATCAACATTATGCATTAACATACCATATAAAAATGTATCATTAAATAAATGTAATATAATTTGAAATACAAAAGTCTGTTAAATACATAAGCATGACTAACTAAACAGTACTTTTATCTTGGATTTCAGGAGTTTCTCCAGTTGGAGCAGACGACGAGGATCCTTGATCATGTCGTTTTTTAGATCTCCTTTCGCCTGCAGCACTCTCGCTTCTATCTCCGAAGTTTCTCCCCCTTTACTGTCACCATCTTTCTTTTTATCATCACCATCATTGCTTTCATCACTACCATCATCATCATCGTCATCATCCTCATCATCTTCATCGTCGTCTTCCTCATCATTATCTTCATCATCACTGTCATCACCATCATCATCACCATCACCTTCTCCAATCTTGAGGGGCTCACTTTGAGTGCCTTTTAGTTTAAGCACAAGAGACTTATGAGCCCCTCTAGTTTTCCCATTCTTTCATCCGTTTCAGCCTCATGTTGAAGTAACCCAGTGATCTGATCTGTCTGTGAGGTGATCACCTGGGCTTGGGAAGAAATCTGCTCGCGTAGCTGATGAATCTCAGCAGTTTGAGAGGAACTTAACTCTCTCAGCTGCTGTAACTGAGCCGTTTTCTCCGCATCAGACGCCATCAGCTTAACCACCATGCTGTTTAGGGCAGCAAGCTGCTCTACAACAGAAACTGGTGGGATGAATGAGCTGGATGGGAACGGTGAGGGACCTGTTTGTTGAGTAGAGGTGGTTGTGGTGGCTGTGGTGAATATGGGAGGAGAGGTAAAAGCTGTAGATGGTGGTACAGTGGTAGTGGTGGATGTGGGAGTATCACGTGGAGGTATAGAGGTGGTGGTGGTTTGGGATATGGTGGATTGAGAGGTATGAGTGGTTTGGGTGGTTTGGGTAGGTGTTGTGGAAGTGGTAGTTGCAGGGAGGTAGAAATAAGAGTGATCCTCCTGCGTTTGGCTTTCATCCCATGAGGACGAGCCATGTGTTTCCTCCGAGTCCCTCTTGACCCGGAGGCTTCCCTTGGCTGCTGGGAGAGACTGGGTATATGATGGGTCAGCAACAGGGCTCCCAGTCTCTCCTGGGCGACCACCAACCGCCCGCAGACCTTCCTCGGTTGCCACTACCCGACTACCCACTGTCCGGGTTAGTGGTGCCTCGTCTGAGTCCTCCTCCTCCTGCATGAAGTCAGGGTGGATTGGAGCTGTCTCAGGTCTTTCTTGAACATCTCCACCCTGACCAGATCCTTGGTCATCATCATCGGAGTCATCGGAGGGTAGAGCCACATGCTCTACATCAGAGTCACTATCTTCGTGACGCCACTTTCTCCTAGCTGGCGCCACATAGTCTTCACGGGCCAGATGCCCAAACAGACGTCTTACCGGGGGCTTTACCTGCTTTCCCCGATAAACCTTCATTCTGCCTAAGGTGGTGTCATCCATCACCTCTAGCACAACCGCATCCTCCTTCTGCTTCGGCAACATAGGTAGCTTTTGGTCGAAGATCATTTGCAGGAAGCGAGGATACATGCAGAAGCCTTCTCTTCCCTTAACTTCTATATTCTCCACTAAGTAAGTGAAGATCATTCTGGAGAAGCTGAAAGGATGGTTCAGCACCAATGCAACGTAGGCATTCTGCATTTGCTCTGAGAGCTCGTCGAAGCCTCCTTTTCGTGAGGCAATACACCTGAGCAGGACGTGGGCTAAGTATTTGAACTGGGGACAGAGATTGCTCTTGTTGAGCATGCCTGAGTTTATGTCCCCAGTATACTTAGCCCTTAGGAAGCACCCTCTGACTGCCATCGGATGTAAACGAACGGGACAGTCACCATCATTTCCCAGTTCTAGGACTGTCCTCAAGTCCTCCTCTGTTATCTCTATAGCTTGCCCAAGAACGGTGCTTCTAATAGTATAGGGCTCCCTGGATCTGTCTACCACAGCGTGTTCCCAAAACGACTGCTGCATCGACCTATATGGTGTACACTGTGCTGAGATAGCTCTGTATATCCTTGACCTTCTCAGAAATGTGATAATGCCAGAAAAGTCAGCGGCATTCCTAGAGGTCAAGTCCAAATGAGCACAAATGTTGTGCTTCGTGCTCATAACCCATCGACTCGCCATCTGCAACACAATGTAAGTTTACATTAGTACACGCAGAAGAGGGTAAACAAAATCAATGAGTTTCCCACTTTGGTTAGTCGGGCGACTGAGCAACCGATTGAACATAGCCGTGCGACTGAGTGGAACGAATGAGTCTTGAAAGGTGAATTTATTCATACGGGCGACTAAGTCAAGCGAATGAGCATAGTCGTGCATTTGATTCATTCGTTCATCTCAGTCGGGCGACTGAGACTAATCGCCTTCTCAGTCGGGCGATTGGAGTTCATCAGTGTGTCCAGTCGTATACCCGACAGTTTGTCCATTCAAATTCGTGTTTTGAGCTATACTTGAAGTTACACATCGAAATTTTGCTCATTACACTCGGAAACTACCGATAAATCATGTTCTAACTTCTATTCGAACGTTTAAGCTAGTTTGGACAGCCTATTTGTTCATTTTGCGTTCGGTTACTGTTTGGTCTGAATTCTAGAGATTTTGAACATCATTGATCAGTGTTATCGTTGAAACACTTTGAGTAGTACCTGTATTATCACCAATGAGTGTTAGAACACGTAAACAAAAGCAGATATGGATCAAAGGAAATTTCAACAGCGGTTCCTTAGGTCGGGCGAATAGAGGGGGCGATTTGGGAGAGTGAACGACTGATGATGATTTGGTCTGTTTTTATACTCGGGCAAACTTCAGTCGGGCGACTGAGTCTAGTCGCCTTGGTGAGTCGGCCGACTGAGTCTAGTCGTCTTGGATAGTCGGACGACTGAGTCTCAGTCGTGCCATCTACCCAATCGTTCATCTCCATTCGGGCGATTGCGGTTCATCCAAACGACCATATCAGTCGGTCACCTCCAATCGTTCGATGTGTTTCATTCGCATACCTCATTCGCACGTTTGACCTAGTCGGGCACATTCAACCGGCCGATTGGGTTCAATCGCATGCTCCAATCTTACGATTGTATTCAATCGTATTGCCCATTCGCATGACTAAGCATACTCATGATTAAGTAGTGCGATTGGGCTATACTTGTGCCATATTAGTCATTTCGTTTGCTGACATAGTTTTCCTTAATCAATTAATAAAACATTATGTGTAATTGATCATCTCAGACATGATCCATTTAACCACCCGATCACCTCAGACGTGATCCATTTATCCACCCGATCACCTCAGACGTGATCCATATTAACCTTTCAGAAACAATAAGTTTAGATAGACATTAAGCACTTTCAGTGATGTTCAACAGATAGCAATATACACAGTCCGACACGACACATTATACTAGGACTAAACAAAAACTTAACCTATGAATAGAAAGACCTATTTTTGTGATTTTGTTTGGGGCAGGCTTGTATAGCTTGTTAGCATTAACAGTTTATCCGGAATGGACTCTCGTGGAATCATACAGGCATATACACCATCACTTGGAACATCCAGTGCTTATTACACTTTGCATGATATGATTGTACAGTTTTTCACTTATCGAAGACTTCTAATATCTAACTGGGAATCATGTTTGAACTAATATGTAATTCTTATTGATTTTGATCATCAGGCGATGCAGCCACGACGATTGTCAGTATGTTTGTCCACTTAAATCCATACACAGACGTTTGACACACATCAGCGATTAATTTGATGAATTAGGTCAAACCGTATTTGTGTATTCCACAGATATATGGTAATCAATCGTCCTCAGAGATTTTGAGCGGTCTAGGACTTAGAAGATTTGGTTCTAAAAATTTTCAAAGAGATGCAAAACCTCAGGTCAGTGCCATCGCACAGCAGAGAGGCGCAAACAACAATGAATTCTTAGAACAAATAGGTTATGCTTAGCCTCAGGTCAGTGCCATCGCACAGCAGAGAGGCACAATACCTATTTATCTTCTTAGAGCAGCATATTTGCATATACATTATTTTAATGACATTTGTCATCTTTTGCTCTGTTTTGCAGGTCTTTGCTCACATTTGTGGCATTAGCTTGCTCCTCACCCCTTATTGGACATTGATTGATTGTGCAGACCAGGGATACCATGGGAACACACAACTGGTTGAATAAATTTAGTTTAAGCCTGTTCACTGATGATGTCTAATGGTCTATTGTGTTGAATCTACTGACACATCGTATTGTGTACTTACACAACCCTAGATCTACTTTCTCCAAGTAATTACAATACCAGTCAAAGCTTCTATCATATTCCCATTTTGTTAGACTTAGACTTCTCTGACTTATGATTTTTATGTTTAGAACCGAAAAACCAATTTGATATTCCAAGTAACTCGGTGCCTGTGTGCTATCACTTTCCAGTTTTCTCGAGTCGCATTTCCAGTCTATTTGTCTATGCCTTTTCAGCTTAACTTTTCTTTCCCCCTTTTTTTTTTTTTTTTTTTTTTTTTTTTTTTTTTTTTTTTTTTTAAAAGTAAATGAATACTGAAATAAATCTCCCCCTAAAATTCTAAAACAGAAAATCTTTTGTGTTTTTGGATTTTATATGACATGGAAATTAAAAAATAAAAAATAAATTAAAAGAAAGAAAGAAATAAAGAAAAGACACAAGTCGGACTATGAATCTGCTTCTTCAGCAATGACATCACTTTTCTTTTAACGCCGTTGACCTCTAGCAGATATAAAAATCTTGGTTTATCAAACGGTTTGGTGTAGAGGTCAGCGCGCTGAAAATCCGTGTTAATTTTAATCACATCAATTAATTGTTTTTCATAGCAATCGCGTATGAAATGATATTTAATCCCGATGTGTTTTGTTTTTGGGTGTTGAACAGGATTTTTAGTGACAGCTATGGCAGCAGAATTATCAACATAAATAGGAGTGTTAGAAAATTTCAAACCGTAGTCGCGCATTTGCTGTTGAATCCAGATGATTTGAGAGCAGCAACTTGCAGCAGCAACGTATTCAGCTTCACAGGTTGATAAGGCAACCGAGGTCTGCTTCTTGCATTGCCACGTGACTAACCGTCTTCCAAAGAACTGACACCCTGCTGACGTCGATTTAAAATTCATCTTGCAGCCACCATAATCTGAATCACTGTACGCAGTAAGCTCGAAGTCATCGTCATGAGGATACCACAACCCAGTGTTGGAGTACCCTTCAGATAACGGAAAATCCTTTTTACCCCAATCAGATGATTCACTTTTGGCTTCGCTTGATATCTAGAACATAGACATGTTGCATACATGATATCTGGACGCGAGGCAGTGAGATACATGAGAGATCCAATCATCCCACGATACATAGTGGCATCCACCAAATCCCCATTCTCATCAGGAGCCACATCATGATTTGTGGCGAGAGGGGTACCGGCAGCAGACGTATTGTCCATGTCAAACCGACTGAGAATGTCGCCGACATACTTGGTCTGATGTAAGAAAATGCCAGTTGGTGTTTGATCCACCTGTAATCCCAGAAAAAACTTCATTTCTCCCATTGCACTCATTTCAAATTCTGCCTTCATCACAGATTCGAAATCTTTGCATAATGCTTCATTTTTAGATCCAAAGATGATATCATCCACATAGATCTGCACCAGAAGCAAGTCACCATCCTTTTCTTTGACGAACAATGTACAGTCAATCACACCCCTGCGAAAACCATGCTTCAGCAGGTGGGTGGAGAGCTTTTCATACCAAGCTCGAGGAGCCTGATGTAGCCCATACAGAGCCTTGTCTAACTTGTAACTCTGTCCCGATGATAAGGATCTTCGAATCCTTCGGGTTGACTGACATAAACTTCTTCACGGATTTCCCCATGCAAGAATGCACTCTTAACATCCAGTTGATAAACTTTAATTTTCATGTAAGAGGCGTAGGCTAGAAAGATACGAATAGCTTCCATTCTAGCTACGGGAGCAAAGACTTCATTGTAGTCGATGCCTTCGACTTGTCTGAAGCCTTGAACAACCAAGCGTGCCTTGTTTCTGATCACAACACCTTGGTCATCCTTCTTGCATTTTAGTACCCATTTGGTACCAATCACCTTAACTCCTTTCGGCCTGTCAACTAGAGTCCAGACTCCAAGTTTCTTGAACTGGAGTAGCTCTTCTTGCATAGCATTTACCCAGGCCTCATCTTTCAGGGCGTCGCAGACATATTTAGGCTCGATTTGTGAAACAAAACATGAGAAGCCCCGTCATTTACATAACCCTTTTCCATGACTGCAGCATAATCAGCAGAGTACAGCTGATTTCTTGTTTGCACACCGGATTGAATGTCCCCTATGATAGACGAGGGGGGATGATTCACACTGATCCTTGTCATTGGTGTGGTAGGAACCACAACCTCAGTATCCATATTGGTGACTACTGGTTCAGTATCCGGATTTCCTGCAGCTGGTATAGCAGCTGATGATTCACTGTGTTGATTGGCTGTTTGCTCAGTGTTTGAAGCAGGAGCTTCTTCATCATCTGATGAATCATCACTCTCATCATGAGCAGGAGTCGAAGAGCTTGAGGCACCAGCAGTAGGTGTGATGTTGCTTGAATCCAGATTTGGTGAGTTAAGAACATCATACATCATCTGGGTAGCAGCATCATTCTCTGAATCAAGCTGTGGAAGATTGAAGGATTTGAAAAAGCCATCATAATCGAAGAATGATGATGGACCTTTTCCAGCAGGAGGTGTGATGTATCTCTGAACATCAACGTTGCACCACACCTCGACCTGACCCGTTGAGTTATTGTAAACTCGCTTGTCTGGGATGCTGTATCCTAAGAATATTCCTTGATCAGCTTTCTCGTTGAACTTGCCATCCTGAGTCTTCTTCAGTAATGTACATGGAGCTCCAAATGGTTCCAGATACTCCAAATTTGGCTTTCTTTCTGAAGTAGCTCGTAGCAAGTCTTACCATGCCTTTTACTACTAACACACGATTAAGTGTGTAGCAGGCATTTGCAACTGCCTCATTCCAGAACTGAACTGGGAGCTTTGAATCAGCTAACATGGTTCGCGCAGTCTCAATTAAGCTCCGATTCTTTCGTTCTGCAACTCCATTCATCTGTGGCGTGTATGCTGAGGTGAACTGGTGAACAATACCCTTCTCCTTGCAGAAAGCATCCATCCACTGATTCTTGAACTCTGTGCCATTGTCAGAACGAATTCTCCTTACCTTCAGTTTGTAGAGTGACTCCAAAGTCGTGACGAGCACCTTGAATGATTCAAACGTTCTGATTTAGCTTTCAGAAACATCACCCAGGTGAATCTTGAGTAGTCATCAGTGACTACAAAGCAGTACCAGTCTCCTGCTATACTCTTCGTGCTTACAGGACCAAATAGATCCATGTGTAGTAGCTCCAAGGCATCTCAATTGTGTTGACGTGCTTGGTCTTGTGAGATTTCCTGGTCTGCTTTCCCTTCTTGCAAGAGACACAAAAATCAGGAAGTTGGAAGTTCTTGACTGTAACTCCCTCAACAAGGTTGTTGTGAATCAGTGATTCATCTTCCTTTGATTTATGTGTCCCATCCTTCTATGCCATGAGATGGAGTCCTTCTCTGTAGCTTTTGAGAGGAAACATTGTGCTGTAGATTCAGAGTAGAGGCATTAGACATATCCAAGACATATAGATCATTGTACCTGGATGCAGACATCAAAACCTGCTTCTCTGGAATCTCCATCTCCTTTTCAGTATGTAACATTTTCGGTTGTCAAACATAACTTTGAAGCCCTTGTCACATATCTGAGACACTGAAAGTAAATTGTTTTCCAGTTGTTGGACAAAATTTACTTTATCAAACTTTACCTTCTCATTACCTACTTCTCCCTGAGCGGTAATGTATCCTCCTTTATTTCCAGCAAATGAAACGTGTCCCCCTTTAATTTGTTTGACATTGAAAAGAAGAGACTTGTTTCCGGTCATGTGCCTGGAAGCTCCGCTATCCACAATCCATGTATTTGATGAAGCACTGTAGCGGACAACCTGCACATAATTGAAAACAATCAGTTAAGGAGGGGGACCCAAGCCTTGACTGGCTTGGGTTTCCCAAAGGAATCAACCATCATGAATTCAACCCACTGTCCTTTATCAGTAGGTGGAATCTCAACTTTCAGATTGTCCTGGCTGTCAGACACACCAGATGTCTTTGCTTTCCATAGACCATCCCTGTGAAAGGATTGTTTATGATAAACTTTAGACTGATTAACAGTTTGAGTATATGGTTTAGATTCAGAAACAGTTTTTCTTGCCGGTGTCACAGACCTGTCGGGGACTTGTCTGTGTTGTCTTTCACGTGGGGGGGACGAAAACGACTTAGAAGGTGTTTTATGCCTAATGGGTGTTTTCGATCTCACTGGGGTCTTAGATCGCTGTTTTGAATCTACTTTGACTTTGTCGGTTAACTCAACTTTAATTCTTGGTGTCTGATAGCGTGGACAATTGGTTGAAATATGACCTCGCTTACCACAGGTATAGCAGGATCTCCATTTATCAGGACTAGGAGATCTCTTGTGGGGCGGTGAGTACACCTCAGGAATGGGTCTTTTGGCCTCAATCTTTGAATATGTACCCTCTTTAACAAATTTAACTTGTTTAACATTTTGATTAACTTGTCGTTGAGGTTGAACATTATCCCTTTTAACTGGTTTAGATTGAGTGGATTTAGAAATCTTGGTTTGAGTAATATTTGACTTTGATTCTGAACCAAGAGTTGTTTGTACAGTTTCTTCCACCTGTTTCTCAACATTGACCGTTCTTGATGTTGAGGGTTTCTGATTATCATCCGAAGAAGCAGACTGAGCTGCAGTGTCCGGATCACTCACCAAAGGAGTTGTCACCACATGATCCTTGATTTGATTATTATTTACTGGACGTTGTTTTGTGTTCAACAGGATTTCATGTGGTGGTGGAACTACCTTGTAACCCAAACCCTCCCCATTGTTGCGTTCTTTAACAAAGTTTTTCAAAATGTGCGAAGCACTCGCGAGACTATGTAGTTTTTGTTGCAATGACTCATTTTCTACCTGTAAGACTGCTTTTTCCTTTTTAGTTTCTTCAATGGTCTTTAAGTAGAATTTAATGTCATTTTCTTGGTTAAAGACAACAACTTCAGTTTCTTTTAGTTGCTTTTGCAATGCATCTAACTTCTCCTTATAACTGCTCTCATTTTGTTTTAAAATACGGTTAGCTTCTGAGCACAGTTTTAAGTCATTTACTAAGTTATCATTGTGATCTAATAACCTAGCAAACTTGAGATCAATGCTTTCTCTAAATTTCTCACAATCGACACAAACATGTTCATCAAATAATTCATCTTTAGATTTTACCTGTGCGGATGTCGATGTGCCAGCCATGAAAGCATTCTGAGACGTAGCTTGAGCTTCAGATTCTGAATTTAATTCATTCTTGACGATTTCATCAACAGCATCAAACGTCTCTTCCAATTCAGCAGTATCAACTTCGGCTGTGCTTTCGCCTTCACTCGCCGAATCCTCGTTCAAGTCTTCCACAGATGCTATGTTAGCTTCATCAGACACGAACCTAAATGACCAATCTTGTCCTTCGTCTCCTTGTGCCACCATAGCTTTAGAATCACTTCCCGTGGATGCTGGTTTCTTGTCTCTATCTTGCCTGTTGAACGAAGAAAAAGGATTCCCATTCCCAGTCTTCTTAGGCTTAGAACACTCCCTTTTAAAATGACCCTTTTCTCCACAATTGAAGCACGTGACTTTAGACTTGTCAAAACCAAAAGTTGTATCTTTAGTAGCCATGAGATTCTGCCCTGTTTTCTTCACAAATTCTTTGCTCTTCGGACAGCGCTAGCAAGAGCCCACATGATGTCCATTCTTTCCAGCTCATTCTCATCTACTTGCTCGTAATCTTCATCAGCAAGGTGACAATTACCAATTTTGCCTGCCACCAAACCATCATAAGAATGCACAACAGCAGCCAGAAGATCCATGTGCTCTTTAGCAACCTCCACTGTTACCTTTCCCAGATTTTCTGTTGTCAACTTAGCAGACTGAGTAACAATAGGACTTTGACTAACACATGATGCACCAAGAGACTCATTTGCAGATGAAGAGCCTTGTTCAACAGTTGAAGATGCGTTGGACACGAAGGCTGTTTGCAAAGGTGCACCAGAAGACTTTGCAGTAGGGTTGGAAGTAGAGGCAACATTGTAGAGTGAGGGGTCTTGAGCATAAGAACCCTTCTTAGCCTTGTATTTTTGTCTCACTTCCTCCTCTTTCAGTTTTAGAATAAATCATTGATATCCAGGGTTTCTAAAACTGAGTTGTATCGCAGAGTAGAAATGAAAGAATCCCACTTTGCAGGTAGACCATCTGCCAAGCTTAAAACCTTGTCTTCCATTGAAGTCTTAACACCATGAGTGTTAAGTTCACTCATCAGATGGTAGAAACGATCGATGATCTCATCTAAGCTTTCATTCCCAATTGCTGAGAAGTTATCAAACTCCTTCTTCAAAGCTTTGCCCTTCAGTGCCTTTAAGTTAGAATTTCCTTCATACCTCTTTTCAAGGACTTCCATCAATTTTTTACTTTGTTTGTGCTCTGAGTATTGATGAAAAATAGGCTTGGGAATGGACTGAGTCAAGATAGCATAAGCCTTCTTCTCTGCATTGTAGGCGACCTTTTGTGTATCGGAGAGTCCACTCAAAGTCAAAGGAACACCATCAGCCCCTACTGGTATTTTATAACCCACCTCAATAGAGTTCCATAAGTTAGTATCTACACCATTAAGATAGATTTCAAAACGTTGTCTCCATTGTGGAAAGTCCTCTATTGTCAATAGTTTAGGTGGCTTGTTATGGTTCCCTATCTCATTTTCCAGTAACAACAAATTTGAATTCTTGAATCTTTTCCAGCTGACATGGCATAATTTTCTGAGTCCATCTTTGAATTAATTTAACTTGAGAATATCCTGCTGTGCGAATGGGCTATAAGCGATTTGACTCAAACGTACGATTGAAACAGACGACTGAGAGACTTAGACGACTGAACAGACCGAACGACTCAGATGTGCGACTGGAGTGGGCGATTGACTCAATCGGGCGATTGACTCAATCGGGCGATTGACACTGCGATTGACTCACCGGGCGAATGGACTGGCGAATGACTCAAACGTGCGAAAGACCGGGGCGAATGAGTTCAGTCGTACGATTGAGATAATCGTGCGACTGGGTCGGCTGAAAACGCGATTTTTGAACACTTTTGACCTAGAACGCAATTCTTTGCACCCTAGACGGCTGAAACTCGAAAAACACTTAATTTTCAGAACATGCAAACGTAAAGACTCGATTTTTAGCCGAAAGAATGGATCTTTTTGCGTAAAAACATAGACTTTTTCATAAAAACGATTGAATCAACGAAGAATCAAGAGCCAAAGCTCTGATACCACTTGTTAGGACCGTGTACGTACGGAGTACTAACTGATTCCTTCGTTGTACCGAATCAAATAGTGCGGAATCCTATTTGATTGGCGATCCAATCAGTGAGAACGAATTCAAGATCAATCCTAACGATTAGAAAACGTTATAAATTGACTCGGAATGATCTGAAACGCTCTATGAAGTTGGAATGGTCGAACAGCACGTTCTGGGGCGATTAGGGTTTCTAGTATTCGAAGTGTCCCGTTTTTCCACGAATTAAGTGGTATTTATAGGTTAGGGTTTCTCATTCGGGCGACTGAACCATTCGCATGGTTCAGTCGGGCGATTGACCTATGCGGTTGATCCATCCGCACGACTGAGACTTCAATCGTACAACTGGTTCAATCTCATGCTTCAGTCTTCCGACTAATCCAGTCTCATGGTTCAGTCGTGTGACTTAGCCATTCGCTTGAAGTTATTCATGCGTATGGTCCATTCGCATGGCCTATTCGCATGATAACTACATCATACTAAGTTTGAATGTGTTAATCATTTCAACATTATGCATACCAATTCAAACAAAACCAAACCTATATAATTAGTCATTACTTAACCCATTAATGAAATATATAAACATTATAATATAAACAACCATATGTATTTCATTAATCATCATTCAATTACACATATTCAAGACATTTTACATTCAACTCAGAATCTAGGGACACATGTATCAACATATTACCCTTCCAAGTTGCATCAACACACAACCTAGTCCTGAATAAGAGGCATATGAATATACAACCAAGTCCTCACTCCCTTTGGGTAACGTCAAGACAGGAGCTTGAGTCAATCTTGTCTTTAACTCCCAAAAGCACACTCCTATTCTCGATCCCACACAAACTTTACATCTTTGCGAGTCAACTTAGTCAAAGGTGAGGCTATCTTGGAAAAGTCTTGGATGAATATCCTGTAATAGCCCGCCAAACCTAAGAAATTACGAATCTCAGATGGTGTTGGACCAAAGAACAAATGAGCCAGATCAGAAAAACCTTTAAGTCCCACAAGACATCACAACAACTGCTGAAGGCCTCATCAGCTGTTTGACAAAGACTGAAGACTTCATCAGCTGAAGACTAAAGTGCTGAAGATCATCAGCTGAAGACTAAAGTACTGAAGCTCATCAGCTGAAGACTAAAGTACAAAAGATCATCAGCTGAAGACTAAAGTACTGAGACTAAAGTACTGAAGACCATCAGCTGAAGTTCAAGAATGAAGACAAAGACTGAAGACATCAGCTGATGACAACAACTGAAGACATCAGCTGATGACAACAACTGAAATTCAAGTCTGAAGTCCAAGTACTGAAGCCTTTAGAGTTTGTCACAACAGCTGAAGAAGTATTCTTCAGGTGTTGTGATGGTTTCCTTTCAGTCTTTTCTTTTCAGTAGTTTCATTTCTATTTCAGTACTTGTAAAATGACTAAAGAGCATGTTCTTCAGTCGTTATAGTTTCAATAGTTGTAGTTTCAGTTGTTTCTTATCAGTAGTTGTAGAGATAGTTTACACTTGTCTTTTGTAAGAAGATGTCAGCTGTTTGACCTCTTCAGTAATTGTGTAACTATCAGTACTTTGTTGTAATAACAGTTAGATGTCATTGTCAAGTGACATCAGCTGACGTCATCTTTCCCTATAAAAGGAAAGATGACTTAATTGTAATGTTGCCGAAGCTTAAATTGAATGAAATACATCTTTTGTGCAGAAACTCTCTCTTATTCTATAACCGTACTGTTACATTGCTATATCTCTTATGTTCTTGTTTGAATTTGTCTAATTCGTGTACTAATTCCACTGCAAATCTAATCTAATTGATCAAACTAGTTGCTGAGATCCTTTCAAATGGTATCAGTGCTGGTTAATCATTGATCAATTTAACAATTGATCAAAATGTTGATCACTTCAGGTGTTATCTCTCAAAGTACTGAAAGTACTGAAGAGCAAGTTATAACACCTGAAGAACAAACCCAAACTACTACAAGTACTAAAGGGAAGAAAACTGAAAGTAGAAAGGGTGGGAAAACTGCTGAAGAAAATATCAGGAAAACATGTACTGCAAGGAAGAAAACTGCAAGTACTGATAGAAAACTGCTGAAGAACAAGTCTTCAGTAGTTTCATCTTCTTCAGTAGATGATCAACTAAAGATTAAGAAAAAGCCATGTGAAATATGTGGCTTATTCAATCATCTTACTGATGTTTGTCGGTATAAAAAGGGCTCCAAACTCCAACACAATGAGAACATTAAAAAGAAAATGGACAAAATGAAAACTGAGTTTGAGACCAAGTTTGTACCAGCAACATCAAAACTTGTAACCCCAAAGTCGAAAAAGAAATCCAAAAAGGAAGGGGTAAATCAGGCAACAGCTGAGGTTGCTCAAATGAAGATGGTACAACACAGGAATCCATCAAACTCAAGTACTAATGTGTCTGATGAGCTAAAAGCTTTATCACAAAATCAGACATAACTTGTTATGATGGTTCAACATCTATTAGGGAGAGTTAACCAATTAGATGCTCCTGTGCTGAAACCACAGAAATGGAAATCCAAGCCAAAGGATTCCTCTTCTACACCATCTCCATTACCTCAGGCTGTTATTCATAACAAACCATTTAGTTTACCATCTGTTGATGAGAACAGACCCAAAACCAAAAAGGTTTAGGTCTCAAAACCTAACTATTTGTTGTGATGATTGCAGGGTTCTTCAGCATGCCAAAGAAGCATCTGGTATGTGCATAGTGGAGGATCCATGCATATGACAGGGAGCAACACTCTTCTTAATGTCTACTCTCAAGGAAAGAAGGGGTTTGTCTCTTTTGTCAATGATGCTAAGGGTTACATCATCGGCAAAGGCTTTGTTTCCGATGGGGAAATAAGGTTTGATGATGTTAACCATGTGGAGAATCTCAAGTACAACCTCTTGAGTGTCTGTCAAATGTGTGATAAAGGCCATGTTGCTCTTTTCACCAGTCAGAACTGCAGGATTCTGTCATCCAAAATTCTGAGTTTGATTGACAAGGTGTTGGATGATCATACTCTCTGAAAGCCAACAGGACAGGAAGAGTATATGCCTTAGATCTTTCCAAGAAAATAGATCTAAAATGCCATCATTGCCTATTCTCCAAGGCTTCTCCTCGAGAATCTTCTCTATGGCATAGAAGGCTGGGTCATGTGAATCTCAAAAACATGAACCAGCTGATACACCATGGTTTAGTAAGAGGGTTGCCTATGAAGGAGTTCAAATGTGAAGACAACTGCATTGCTTGTTTAAAGGGGAAACAACACAAAGTCTCATTCCCTCCAATAGAAGAGCCAAAGTCCAATGCCTGCTTGCAATTATTGCATATGGACCTTTTTGGTCCTGTCAGAGTAATGAGCATGGCAAAGAAGAAATACAGTCTGGTAATTATGGATGATTACTCCAGATTTGTATGGACTTTCTTCTTGCATTCCAAAGATGAAGCTGCAAAAGCGGTTATGAACTTTGTGTTATATGTGGAGAAGCAGTATTCCCTTCCAGTCAAGTGTGTGAGGAGTGATAATGGCACAGAATTAGAAAATAATACACTTGATGACTTCTACTTGTCAAAGGGAATTAAGAGGCAGTTCAACATTCCAAGAACTCCTAAACAAAATGGAGTGGTGGAGAGAAAGAATAGGACCCTTATTGAAGCTGCAAGGTCAATGTTGGCTGATTCAGGTTTGCCACTGACCTTTTGGGCTAAAGCTGTCAACACAGCTTGCTATGTGCACAATAGAGTGTTAATGAATCAAAGGTTAACGAAGACTCCTTATGAAGTACTACATCATTTGGCCCCTTTGATTTCATTCATTAAAGCATTTGGGTGTCCCTATTACATTCTCAACACAAGCAATCCACTCCAGAAGTTTGAATCAAAGGTGGATGCAGGGTATTTTGTGGGTTATTCATCAACTTGCAAGGCATATCGAGTTTTCAACTGCAGAATAAAGATAGTTGAAGAGACTTTGCTTGTGAAGTTTAATGAATCTCCAAAGGACAAGATTCCACAAAACCCTGTGGAGTTATTTGATGTGGACATACTGCAATATGTTCCTTATCAGGCTCCAGCTGTTGCTCCTGTCAACAGTTCTCCACCTGGTGGTACTGATGATGATGTAGCCAGTACTCACCTTTTTAAGTTTAATGCTCAACTACCTGAGTCATCTAAACCTGATATTCCTGTAGCTTCAGCAGCTCCATCCACAACAAATGCTGATGAGATCTCTGAATCATCTACTTCATTTGAATTGCCATCTCCTTTATGGTTTCAAGAATCTGTATCACCATCTGTTGCCACAGATCTTACTGTCTATCAAGAGCTGAAGAATCACCCAATGTCTCAAATCATTGGTTATATAAATGTTGGAGTTTCAACAAGAAGTCAATTGTCCAATTTCTGCTTCTATGCTCTCTTCATCAGTCAACAAGAGCCAATGAACTACCATGTTGCACTAAGAGACAATGGATGGGTTAAAGCAATGCAGCTTGAGCTTCTTCAGTTCAAAAAGCAGCAAGTGTGGGAGCTTGTTCCTTTACCCCAACGTAAGTGTGCAATAGGCACTAAATGGGTGTTTAGGAATATAACTGATGAAAAGGGCCAAATTGTTAAGAACAAGGCCAGGCTAGTTATACAGGGGTTTGCATAAGAAGAAGGTATTGATTATGATGAAACCTTTCCCCTGTAGCCAGACTGGAGGCAATTAGATTGTTCTTAGCTATGCTGCCTTTCACATCTTAAAGTTTTTTAAATGGATGTCAAAAGTGCCTTTTTATATGGTAAAATAAAAGAGGAAGTTTATGTGTGTCAACCACCAGGTTTGAGGACAATAAACATCCTGATTGGGTGTATAAGCTTGATAAGGCTCTTTATGGGTTGAAACAAGCTCCTAGAGCCTGGTATGAAACATTATCAAATTTTCTTCTACAAAATAATTTCACTAGAGGCTCCATTGATAAAACTTTATTCATAAAGAAAGTGGGACAGCATAAGCTACTTGTTCAGATTTATGTTGATGATATTATTTTGCATCCTCTGATCCACAGTTGTGTGATCAATTCACAAAGCTGATGCAACAAAGTTTGAAATAAGTGCCATGGGAGAATTACAGTTCTTTCTAGGTTTGCAAATCAAACAAAGGGCTGATGGAACTTTCATTCATCAGTCCAAATATACAAAAGATCTTTTGAATAAGTTTGATTTACAAAACTGTAAGCCTTGTTCTACTCCCATGAGCAGCACCACACAACTGGATGTTGATTAGAAAGGTAAAGCGGTTGATGAAACCATTTACAGATGTATGATTGGGTCTTTGATGTACCTTACATCTTCTAGACAAGACATTATGTTTGTAACTTGTGTCTGTGCTAGATTTCAGGCTGCACCTAAAGAATCCCATTTGATTGTAGTCAAAAGGATCTTTAGATATTTGCAAGGTAATCAATCACTAGGACTTTGGTATTCCACTGGGCATTCTTGCAAATTAGTTGCTTTCTCTGATAGTGACTATGCAGGATGCAAAGTGACCAGAAAATCAACTTCTGGAGGATGCCAATTCCTAGGCAATTGTTTAGTTTCTTGGCAGAGTAAGAAAACAACAAATTGCTACATCCACTGTGAAGCAGAGTACATTGCTGCTGCAAGTTGTACATACCAGGTACTCTGGCTTCAGAATCAATTATGGATTATGCCATTACAGAGACTAAGACTCCATTACTAATGGATAGTGCTTCAGCTCTTGTATTGTTAAGAATCCAGTCCAGCATTCTAGTGCTGATGAGCTTGCAGATATATTTACTAAGCCTTTCGATAGTGCCACTTTTCAAAATCTGGTGCTAAGACTTGGTATGCTGCAGCTGGAATAAATTGACTGATACTAGTACTGATCAGCCAAGTACTGATGAGGATTAGTATACAAAAGTCAAATATAAGTAGTGATGAGTTATTTAGTCTTCAGCATTTTCATAACTACTGAAGACTAAAATACTTCAAAGTACTGAAGTGCATAATTTGTTGAAAACAGCTAATGTAGTTACAACTACTGATGTGGTTATAACTACTGATGCCTAGTTTTCACAAATAAGTACTGAAGAACAAATTTTGTCCACAAGTATTGATGAGTAATTTTACACATAAGTACTGAAGACAATATTTGTTCACAAGCTCTGAAGAATAAATACTCACAAGAGCTGAAGGCCAATGAAACATCCGAAATTCAGACAATGTCTGATGAGTAAATGTTGAGGTGAGAATGAAACAACTGAATTGACAACAACAGCTGATGAGTAAATTTTACTCTTCAGCTGATTTCAATATCTGCTGTTTCATATCCATACAACTGAAGGTCAAAACCATGTCTTCAGTAGTTTACAACTACTGATGACTAACACCAAGTCCTCAGTTGTTTATAACAACTGAAGCAAACCCATGTCTTCAGTAGTTTACAACTACTGATGACTAACACAAAGTCTTCAATTGTTTACAACGTCTGAAGTTGAAAACCATATCTTTAGTAGTTCTCAACTACTGATGATTAACAACAAGTCTTCAGTCATTTACAACCTCTAAAAGGAAAATCATGTCTTCAGTAGTTTACAACTACTGATGACTAACACCAAGCTTGCAGTCGTTTACAACCTCTGAAGGTTAAAACCATGTCATCAGTCGTTTCAAACAACTGATGACTAACACCAAAACCTTCAGTTGTTTCCTTTCAGCTGTTTCATAACCATTATAAATACCTAACCCTAACTTTAGTTTTCCATTCTCTCATAACCTACGTTCAAAAACTCTGAACCTCTCTCCTAACATTAAGTGCGACCATGCAGCTCAAACCCAGACACAACTGTGTTGCCTACCTTACCAAATCACCATTTTGGACCAAGTTCGACAATGCCATTGATCTCATGGTCCATTCCCAATACAAACGGCCTTTCTTCTTACCTGACCATTCATGCCGAATCCCTTCATCAGTTCTGGATGAACGTCACCCTCACTTGGGAGATGACACCGAGGTCTCTCTCCAGTAGTTCGTCAACAACCAGAAGGTGGTCAACACTCCTGAAATCCTTCGCCAAACCCTAAAACTGAATGATGCCACCTTCCCCACTGGATATCCAAAGGGCACAACTGATCTATCCTTTGCCCACCATGGATACCAGGGTCACCGCAGTGCTTCTACCATCCCCAAGAAGCATTTCCATGACGCTGAACGCCTTATATTTCACATGGTGAATATCTGCTTAGCCCCCAAACTTCCACTTGGGATCAAATGTCATCTAGGTGGCAGCAGGTATTATTCTCTATCCTTGAACAACAAAGCTTAAATTTTTCTGATATACTATTTTTGGAATGACAAGATATGGCCCTAAAACCTATTGCTAACCGATGGATATCATATCCACGGTTCATTATGGTCATCATTGAGAACCAGCTGAATGCTGAGGAACTTGTTGGCCTTGGAGTCCCTGCTATGGCTGTAATGCCTGAAGTATACTCCAGGCACAACTCCGACCAATCACTCAAATAGGTTGCCAAGCTGTTAAAACCCAAGCAGCGGGAACCCACAGCCTTCACCTCCAAATCCAAAGTCCCCACCAAACCCAAACCTAAAAAGCCAAAAAGGCTACTCAGGGAGATGAGTCCCCTGAGGATGCCCCTGCAACATAAAGGCAGGAAGTAACTGCTGGCAGTATTCTCCCAGCAGTTACCACTCCACCAACACACCGCTCAGGCATCAGGCTCATCCTCTCAACATCCTGATGCAACCACATTAGGGGCACCCACACATCTGGAACCATTCTCACTTGCGGAGGTTTCCATTGAAAAGCACCAATCTCCCCGGGTGCAGACTGCTTCTACCCCATCTCCCACTGCAACCGCCCCTCAAAGCCCTGCATTTATTATAGCAGAAGTGCTGACTCATCTGAACACTCCACCCTTCCCCAGGAACCTATCACAACTGGGAAAACCCCAACCAATGAGAGGGGGGATCAAATGTTGATGAGATCCCACAGCACAGGGAATACAATGTTCCATCTCCTAGTGTGGAAGAGGACATGAGCACATCTGGTGTGGCTACCACTTCCCCTGCCTCAGCATATGAGCAGGATAAGCTGGTACCATATCTAAGTCCTCACCAGAGGCAACTGCCGATGAAGGTTCTAATCCTGAGGCAGGAAGTTCCCAGTACCAAGAACAAGGGGCACATGTGATCACTGAGCCACACTCAGTACATGTACAGCCTGATCGAATCAGGAGGTCAGGTGATTCAGTTAACAATGATGATGACATGGGCTTTTTTTATGATGTTCTAGCCCAGAACACAAATCTTGAGGAAGAGGTAAGTAGATTAAAAGAGTTACTTGCCAAATTCTCTCAAGAATCTAGTCCATCTGCCACCATTAACCCACAGATGGCACCTTTATCTGAAGGTCTCCCAACAAACACAGAGCCACTCCTAAAATCTCGACCACCAGCCTCTGCTTCTGGCATCATTGCTTAGGACAGAACCCCTCTTAGCAAATGGCTACTATCCTTCAAATTACTTGCCTCTCATCACACCCATTATCACTGACATTGTGGTTAAAACCCTTGATGAGAGGCTTCCCTCTACTATACAGCCACTGGTGGATGCTACTGTGACTAAGAAGCTTTCTAACAGTCAAACCCTTGCAACCAATGCAACCAAAAAGGGGGAGACTCAGTCAGTGAAAGCCATCAAGAGAAAGAGAGTGGAGGAGGAAAAAGAGAAAGAGAAAGAAACTGAGAAAGAGGTGGAAATAAAGAAGGAGTTGGTTGTGGAGACTGAAAAAGAGAAGGAGCTTGAGAAGGGAACTGACATGGAGAAAGTGACTGAAAGTGCAAAAGACTTTCATGTCACATACAAGAAGAAGAAGGGAGAAAAGGAGTCTGAGAAGAAGTTGGATGAGATGATAAAGGAAGCTGATGCCTAACACAGCCGATCAATGAATAACATCATTAATCAGTTGTTTAGGCAGTGTTTTGATACTGCTCAACTTGACTCAGAGATCCGGAAGTTAGAGGTACAAGAGATAGAAAACTGATGGACTTGCTATAGCTAAAGAAGAGAAGGAGATACTTGAGGCTATGGCAAGATTCACTTCAAAGTATCTGGGGAGATCAGTCCTGGAGATCAAGTCATGGACCAGGGACATCATCTTGGCAATAACCACCAAGATCTGTTTGTCTGAGGTATTTACCAAGGGGCTGATCATAGAAGCCCTGAGTGAAGCCGGTGCTGGGAATAGGACTGCTCTAGCCAAGCAAACCAAAGCCTCACTCACATCCAAACTGCTAGAACATCCTGCCAAAATTCCCACACCAAACAACCACTACCACAACCCACAAAACCAACTCCCTCACCCACAAAACCAATAGCCGATGATGCACCCTTGAAGAGGAAGAGAAGGGTGTTGAGGCTAGAAGAAGTAGAAGAAGATGATGAGGAAGAAGATGATGAGGAAGAAGATAGGCTGCCAATCTCGACTGTCATGTCAATGCCTAAGGACAAAGTCTCCCTCTAACAATTAGTCCTGAGCGCCAAAGACAAACAGTTAAAGTGAAGCTAGAAGAAGAAGAGCATCACAAACTACATGATGAGGAGTTGTTGAGAAGGGTAGACAAAGCATATGCAGCTTCCTCATCAATCATAAACATGAGGAAACAAGCTCAGAGACTGTACACTCTCAAGCACACATTTCAATATCAGAAAGAGAGAGTGAGGATTTGGCCTGATCTCAGGGTGTCTCACAGGATCCAAAAGAGAAACATTCTTTCGAGATACAATGGGCAAGTGAAAAAGATCATAAATGCAGTCATCACACATGCCATTGTAGTATCACCCTAGGAGATCGTTAAAGATTTCAAGAAGGCCTATACATCTAACATGCCCCCACAAAAGATGCTGCAAAATAGAATGTTAAAGAAGGGGTTGGTGTATAAGAGGCTTGAGGAAATCAGGAAGGATGAGCTCCACTTGCTACTGGAGGGTAATCACCCTGAAGAATTTGCATATAGAGAGATAACCACAGTGGAGCTCAAGAATGGTAAACAGGTCAAATTCCTTTTTGAGTTCTATGGGCCTGAAGGATTCTTTGAGGGAGAAGCAGAAGAGCTCACCATGGAGGAACAGATTGTATTTTTAGAAGCCTACACCAGAGAATCATATAGGCTTATAGTTGGGAAGTAGGTCTCATGGATGGGGTAACAGCTCTGTGACCAGTTCCCCAAGACAGAGTTCCAATCCATCCTTTGCCAATCAGATCCTTGAGACTTCTTCCCAGGCCTGTGCTGATATGGGTCACTCTGAGCTGATCCAGAAGAAAAAGACCAATCATTCTGCCTTAATAAGTGGGACATTCATAAGCTTAAAGGTTTTGGCTGCATTGGTTCAGGGGAGTTTGTTGGACAAAAAAAACCAATGAGCCATATCAGAAAAACCTTTAAGTCCCACAAGACATCACAATAACTGCTGAAGGCCTCATCAGCTGTTTGACAAAGACTGAAGACTTCATCAGTTGAAGACTAAAGTACTGAAGATTATCAGCTGAAGACTAAAGTACTAAAGATCATCAGCTGAAGACTAAGTACTGAAGATCATCAGCTGAAGACTAAAGTACTGAAGACTAAAGTACTGAAGACCATCAGCTAAAGTACAAAGACTGAAGACATCAGTTGATGACAACAACTGAAGACATCGGTTGATGACAACAACTGAAGTTCAAGTCTGAAGTCCAAGTACTGAAGCCTTCAGAGTTTATCACAATAGCTGAAGAAGTATTCTTCTGTTGTTGTGATGGTTTCCTTTCAGTCTTTTCTTTTCAGTAGTTTCATTTCTGTTTAGTACTTGTAAAACGACAGAGGAGCATGTTCTTCAGTCGTTGTAGTTTCAGTAGTTGTAGTTTCAGTAGTTTCTTATCAGTAGTTGTAGAGATAGTTTACTCTTGTCTTTTGTAAGAAGATGTCAACTGTTTGACATCTTCAGTAGTTGTGTAACTATCAGTAGTTTGTTGTAATAACAGTTAGATGTCACTGTCAAGTGACATCAGCTGACGTCATCTTTCCTATAAAAGGAAAGACGACCTAATTGTAATGTTGCCGAAGCTTATATTGAATGAAATACATCTTTTGTGCAGAAACTCTCTCTTATTCTATAACCGTACTGTTACATTGCTATATCTCTTGTGTTCTTGTTTGAATTTGTCTAATTCATGTACTAATTCCGCCGCAAATCTAATCTAATTGATCAAACTAGATGCTGAGATCCTTTCAGATGGCGTCTTTGGAGACTTCCATTGCATCACCGCCTCAACCTTCGCCAGGTCCACCATAATTCCTTCAACATTCACCACATGACCAAGAAATTGAACCTCGCATAACCAAAAGCACACTTAGAGAATTTAGCATACAACTTCTCCCTTCTAAGTGTCTCTAATCTTCCCGCATGTGACTAGCATGTTCTTTCTCGCTCTTTGAGTAAATCAGAATATTATCAATAAACACGATCATTGATTTATCTAACATGGGCCGACACACTTGATTCATCAAATCCTTAAAGGCAGCTGGCATGTTAGTCAAGCCAAAAGACATAACGAGAAACTCGTAGTGTCCATAAGGCGTACGAAATGCTGTCGTAGGAATATCCCGCTCCTTCACCTTCAATTGATGGTAACCAGATTGAAGATCTATTCTCGAAAACGAACTGGCACCTTGGAGCTGGTCAAACAGATCATCAATCCTAGGTAGCGGACACCGATTATTCACTGTCAGCTTATTCAGCTCTCGGTAGTCATGCACATCCGTATTTTACCATCCCTCTTCTTTACAAACAATACCGGGGCACCCCAAGGATGTAGGATTCTATGTGCCCAAGACACTTAGAATATTGATGTGCTTAGTACGTTATGATCCAAGTCGGGTTATACCCAATAACAAGCTTAGCAATATTTAATTGATGATATAATCATGCAATTAAATATTTACACCAAATTTAGAAAATGGGTTTTCTAAATAAGTTGCATATGAGATAGAACAATTTATTAGGATATTTTGTTCAATGATATTATTTGAAGTGTTATTTAAATTAGTTGTATAACACCAAATAATAATGAGAGTATACTACTTATACAATTAAATGGTTAATTGCATAAACTAGTTACAAGACTAGACAATATATGTGTGTACTAATATTTGACATTTATAAAAGAAAACCACCTATTTTATAAATATCAAATATTAATTAAAAGAGAATAAAACCCTTTTTTTTCAGCCCTTGAGGCCGTCCCATGCAACATGCATGTGCATGTTAGTGCTTTGCCTTTGTGTCTTGAGAAGAACACACAAATGCTTATTCTCTTGGAGAAACACACACATGCATCTTTATGTCTACCACTACCAACTAGTTTACATATGCTCTCATTCTCATTTGAAAGAACATGCAACACAAGAAAATTTTCAGCTCTCTCTCTCTCTCTCTAATCCTACGGATTCAGCAGCAGTGAACAAGAAGTTTAGAGCTGGGTTTTTGAAGTTGTTTTGGTGTATTCTACCTAACAATAAGGTGTGTTTGCAAG
Source organism: Flaveria linearis (assembly GCA_024085815.1). Taxonomy (NCBI): domain Eukaryota; kingdom Viridiplantae; phylum Streptophyta; class Magnoliopsida; order Asterales; family Asteraceae; genus Flaveria; species Flaveria linearis. The sequence continues at coordinate 506,157 of JABSNV010001393.1, read as the reverse complement.
GAGCTTGGGGTATACTAGCTTGAGGACTTCTATCCTTGAAGTCTTGGCTGAACTTTGGGCATCTCCATCTTCATCAAACATCTCATTTTGGTCGACTTTTGCTGCTGCAGTAAGGTAGAATCACAGCTCTATATAGCTGTGATTTTATGTGCATTTGCACATGTTCATAGCTTGCATATTCACATAAATGATCCTTTGTTCTTTGGGTTTGTTTTATACATTAATATGGTCATCTAATAAACATATTTTTCAGCTTATAAACGAGTTTATAAAGTTGTAATTCCGCTGCGTTTTCAGAAAGTTTAAGAGGTTAAACTATGATTTTATATTCTAACAAACCCTACAATGGCATCAAGAGCCGGTTATGTGAATAGCTTGCTTGTTCTTATCCTTTAAAAAACATTTTAAATGATGTTAATCAACTAATTAGGGGCTGATTTTGGTTGATTTAATAAACCCCAAGTCTTTGAAAGTTATATCTTCATGCTTATGATTAAACTTTGAAAGATAGGAATGTCAATTGGTTGACATGTTTGGTTGTTGTTTGTTTGGACAAACAAACCAAAATTTTCAGTTTATGTTGGCTGAAAATTTAGGGTTTGACGGGGTTTATTTTGTTTGTTGAATGATGTTAATGGTTGTTCATATGTTAGTGTGCATAACCTAGCCTTTGGCCTTTTGATTTGATGATTGCAATGGTTGTTTTAATTCATTCAATTGGGTTGTAATATTTATGTTTATTATTTGGGTTGTAATTATTTATTCATTTGGTTATGTAATAAATAGATTAGGTGCATTTTTTATTAGAAAAATGTATTAGGATATAATTTTGTAAAAGGAAGATGCACAAGATCAAGACCCAAAGATGGACATCAAAGGCATGGACCTTGAAGTATTGGATATGGATTCAAGCAGGAGTCAATGGACACATATAATGTGTCATTACAAACCCTTTAGAAGGACCTTATGACAACACTTGTGACGGCAAACAAGTGTTGTCAACTTAGTAGCTATGGTTATGCACTCATGTTTATATGTTTATGCTTGTTTGAATGTTTGTTGTTTGATTGTTTGGTTGATATTTAGACATATATTACAAACTCATTAACAAAATTAACAAGCTAAAAATTGATGGTTCTTAATCATTAAAAGTTAATAAAAGGTTATTAAGAAGGATTAATGATTTTATAATAAAATAAGTTTTATTAAAAGAACCATAGGGTATCTTGCATTTGAAAGCATGTAAATATAAGTACATAGAGTTTTCTAAACTAGAATTATGAAACCTTAAAATAAGTCAAACACCATCCTCTTATACAACACTCGAATCATTGATGTTGGATCATCCTAGATGCTCTCTTTATTGCTGCACAATCCCAGTATGGATCATACTTCCAAGCTATGATGTTGTTCTCTTTAATAGATCTTGGGATTGTTAGGTGATCATATAGTCGAATGAGAGTTGATTTTTGTTCTGTGATCTCCCTTAATGTTGTTCCTAGAGGCCAAATTTTATTGGGAATTACATCCCTTGGCTCCTTGATGAGTTTATCTTTCCCTTTGTGAATGTCTTTCCTTTTAACTACTGTTGGCACAGCAGGAGAAGATTTTGCTTGATGTGCTTATGCAGGATTAGGGGCCTCCGTTCTGAACTTGACACCGGTTTCCAACTCCACCTTCAACACATATTCGATCATTTTTCTAAGCTCAATCACAGATCTTACTGTAGGATTCTATGTGCCCAAGACACGTAGAATATTGATGTGGTTAGTACGTTATGATCCAAGTCGGGTTATACCCAATAACAAGCTTAGCAAACACCAATTAATATTTAATTGATGATATGATCATGCAATTAAATATTGACACCAATTTAGAAAATTGTTTTCGAAGACTTTGCCTTCTTTAAGAACAACATTATATGGATAGTTTGTTCTTGAGATATTATTTGTTTATTATTTAGTTGGTTAAATAATAACAAATATATATATGTGTGTGTGTTGATGTTATAGAATTAATCATGGTTTTAATTTTATAAAGTATGGATTGCTAAGAGTGAGATTTTATAAAACTAAAGAATGAGGTTTTATAAAACTAAAGAGTGAGGTTTTATAAAAACTAAAGAGTTAGTTTTATAAAAAAATTAAAAGGGGAACCCCATTATTATACTAATTTTCGGTCCATGCCACTAACAAGCATGGGAATCTCACTTGCCTTGTTATAAACAAGACCATTGAACACTCATGCAAGGAATCCATACTTTTACACCTTTCCTTACACACACAAAAGGCAAATGAAGACCAAAACAATTCAGCTCTCACTCTTCTCTCTACTCCACGGATTCTGCAGCTGAAATGAGGGGAGTTTGAGTTTGTTCTTGGTGTTCTTATCTCCCTAACAAGATTTGTTTGCACATAAGCTTGGGGTATACACACTTGAGGGTTCCTCCTCTTGGAACCTTGGTCGTTTTCATCCTCCCATTACATCTATTTTGCTGCCTGAAAGTCACGGTTTTGAAGGTCTGATTGGCAGCTTACTTTTGGAGTTTTTAGTGTCCAAAACCAAGCAACCAAGATGTCTACTTAGAGCCTTGTGGGAGTGAGCACTTGAGGACTTCTAAGCTTGAAGTTTTTGGTCATATTTCAGCTCCTATTTTCTTTCTTTGGTCGACCTTGAGCTGCTGAAAGAGGTAGTTTGACAGCCCATTGTGGCTGTCATATTGTGTTATTTTATGTACACATAGCATGTTCATTCACATATAATGATCCTTTGATTTATGGGTTTGTTTTATACACTTGAATGGTCACTTGAAGAACATAATTTTCAGCTTATAAACATGGTTATAATGCTATACTTCCGCTGCGTTTTCAGAAAGTTTAAGAGGTTAAACTATGATTTTATGTTCTAACAAACCCAACACTTACCTTTAGTTCAAGAGGATGATAATTGTGGCTTTACATCCAACATGTTATATTATACTTGTTGAGCTTTGTTGTGGCACAATGACTCAAATCTTGTTTTATCTTCTAAATTGATTGGAATTTTCTAAAGGTTTCATAGTTGCACACAAGAAGCACAAATCTTGCATCATTTAACTTCTTTAATACTTGTTTCATCTCATTCATGTTCATCCTTTCCACCATGTCATAAGGAAAACCACTGTTAATCAAATCCACGAACATGCAGGATTAGGCGCTTTCTTCAAATATATCATCAGCAGTAAGTAAGTCATCAAAATTTGCTTCTTCAGCAGCTTTTGATGACTCAACCTTTGTTAATTCATCCTACTCTGCGTCACTCTCAGCTTTATTATGCTCAATTGGTTTCAGGGTAGACAAATCTGCTGATGGAGTGTGCTTTGGAGATATTGTTTTTTCTTTCTTCGGAGAGTCTTCAACCACAAGCCTCATTTTCAATTTTCCCTAATACTTTCTATTTTGTTGTATTTGATAGTTAGTTCTTTTTGTTTCATTGAAGGAAGGTTAACTGCTAATGATGTTGAAAGTTGAGTAGCTTCTTTGATTGGTTCTGGATGAACAGTAGATTCAAGAACATACACCTTCTTCTTAAGTGCTTCAATCTCTTCATCCTTTGATTTCAGCAAAGCCGATTGTGCAAACAGAGTCTTCAATGCTTTGTTTAGCACTGACATAACATTCTCTTTTTCTTTCTTCTCTTTTTCTATCAAATAAAGGGACTCAGTCACCAACTGATCCATAGTCTCAAAGACTTAATCATTTGTTTTAGCTTCTTTTCTTAACTACTTATTGGTTGCTTCTTACTGTGCAATTTTTGTGTCTTTCTCCTTTATCAACCTCTTCAATTCTCTTATCTTTTTCAACTTTTGATAATCAGATTATCGTATTTAGCAACTAGAAAACTTTTACTCACATCAATCTCTTCTTGTCTTAGATCATTTTCATCAAAGACTATGATGTCAACAAAGTAATCGCCACTTTCATATTGTTATTCTGGATGAATAGCTTCAAAATCTTGTTCAACCTACTTTTTGTGCTCCCCCTCAACTTCTAAACAGACTTCATAGTTCTGGGCTTTCACTTTGTGAGGTTGATTCAAGAAACAGGGATATTGAAGGTGAGAAAAGTTGGGTGTGTGTAGTTGAAAATGAATTCTGTTGAATAATAGTTGAGAATAGTTCTGTTTCAGTAGTGTTTAGAGATGATTAGGATTCAAAAGGGGAGAAAGGCTATGTATTTTCACTTGCTAGAGACTTCACTTGAACAGGTGGTGAGTATGTTTGGTTTATTAAAGGTGTTGGTGGTGGAGAGTGTGATGCTTGTTCTATTGGTGCAGGGGACTCAGCACGTTGTGCTTCTTGTTGTTGTTGGTCAATATAAATAAGTTCTTATGGAATGTCTGCATTTTCATCAATCATGTGAGCAAACATTTCCATATTCCTTCCTTCATATTTACCACCGATCTTGTTAAGCACAGATCTCCCCAGATGAGCTTGCATAAATACTCCACCTTCTTTTTCAATGTTTGGCAGTGCATCATTGATGATCAATTAGATAAACCGGGGTAGATGTACATCTTATCTTCTTTCTGTGCCCTAATTTGATCACACATGGGATATATTTGGCTTAGTTGTATCTTCTGATTCCAGAAGAAATGTGCCTTGACAATCTATCTAACCCCGATTTTCTGCTGGATATACACTTCAGATAAGTGTGGCCTAAAAACCTATAAGGTTTGCACAGTCTTCCCTTCTTGATATCTCCATTATGATAGTCTCCATCATATCCTATGAGATGAAACATATTTTAAATATACACATGATCAAAGACATCTGGATAGCCCTCTTCTTGGTCTTCCAATTCTGACGCTCTCCTGATTGTTCTTTCATCCACCCTTTATTCTTCATTTCTGATTGTCGGGTGAATCACCATCCCATCATCCTCCTCCACTATTCTTGATGAGTTTCGAAAATCTATCATATGAAATTGATAGATGGTTAGATCTATAGATAGAGAATAGAATATCCTGAACCTTCTCAAATAATAATGATTCTTTGTATCCTTCGGCCACAGGGTCTTCATGATTAAGAAATGCAAAAACGTTATCCCTTTTAGCAAATCTATTAGTCATTTCGATGATGTTGTTCATTTGATGATATGAAGCAGAAATTTAAGTGCAATTTGTTGTTTGGAGAGGGTAATTTTGAATGTTGGCGTAAAGAGGGCTTTAAGGTTTGAAAACATTTTTCTAGGTCTGTAAAAGTAATGGAAATGACAACGGTTAAGATTATCATTTACATACTCTCAGAATATTTAAAACCTTTTAAATGTTGTGGGGCCCTTAACCCTCATTACCCTTCTATGGTTGTTTATTCTTCTGCAGAAAGTTAATTCTTCAGTAGAACATCTATGGAGGACTAACTTTCCTTGTTTTTTGAATTAAATCTACTGAAGTAAAATTTACTTTACCATAGGATACCAAACTACAGAAAGTAATTATACTCGTGAAATATGAACTTCATAGAGTACCAATCTAAAGAGGATCAAAATTACACTGTAACTTCTGCAGAAAGACATAATTTTACAATTTTTGTTGTATGATTCTAACATATTATTAGATCATTTGTTGAATACTGTTCGACCTTTTGACTTTGCTTCATGGCAATTGTGCAAGAAATTGATTGATTAAAATTTCAGATATCCTGCAACCAAGTTAGTTCTCAAGTTCCAAATTTATTCATTTGAGATTCATAAACTCATTTTTCATGCTGATGACTATGCCCCCTAAATTTGTGATTAATCATGAAGTTATGAATTTATCTGAAATTTATGTAGAGAATAGCATGAAAGGCAATTACCTGTCCATCTTATTTGAAAAGAAAATCACATAAACAAAATCTTTTTGTATTTTTGTTTATAAACAGAAACTAAACATAACTTATATACATGCATTTGAATCATAACATCGTACCATACTATGACACTAAGCAACTTCCTGATGCATTTTGTTTGATGATAGTAGATGTAACAACCCCTCCTCAAGCCTAAGGTGTGTAAAGGACTAATGAAACCTCTAAGTAAGCGTTTTTCTATGACATGCGACTGAACAGTGCCCATGCGCTTGAACAGTGCCCATGCGCCTGGACAGTGCCCGGTGTTCAAGCAGTGCTCATGCGCCTAAATAGTTGTCATGTGCCTAAGTCCCAGGCATCCCAACAGGGTTCATGCACCTAAACAGTTGTCATGCGCCTAAATAGTGGTCATTCTCCTAAACAGTTGTCATGCGCCTAAGTCTTCAGGCGCCCCAATAGTGTTCATGTGCCTAAACAGTGGTAATGCGCCTAGAATTTTACATATGTATTTGTGTATATATTGAACTTCTAATTGTTTTCCACACTTATTTTACATCTGATATTAGTATTTAACCATGTAGAAACCAATATTTGTATAGGAGCTATTTCTAAATGATTATTAGAGACAATAAAGGTGTTTTCAACACTTAAACAAAATTACATGTGCATATATATTCATCAGTGGATTAACAAGACTCATAATAATAATAACAAACAATAATAATCATGTATTTCAAATAAAATACAATTTTCTTGATGGCCACCCATGAACCACCAACCGAATGAGTTCTGCGAAACTCCAAAAACCAAACCCCCACTCCATCTTATTTTCCACATTTCCATACATGAAAATATTTTAAATCTTCCTATCATAATTCATCCCCATCTTCTCAGTTTCTCCTCTCAACCGAAACACACACACACACTATTCTCTCAAATTCCAGCCATAATACAAAGAACAAAAGGATTTGCAGCCCCATTTCGAAGACCATTTGCTTGTTTTCTTGATACATCTTTATGTACCTAGTTTATGATCTTGAATGTAAAGTCTTTCATGTCTTATACTGATGTAATCTAATGTAGAGTGATGTTTCAACAATATATGAAATGCATTTTGATGTTTATTTGTGATTGATTATATCATATTATCATTGTATTAAATATGATTTACACGTATGAACTTAATATATAGGTTTGATGTTGTTTTACATAGTTCTAAGTCAAAAAGAACATAGAAATGTGTTCAACTTAGTCATGTGGTTATTCATGCTAATGGACCATACTTATGGCCCATACACATGAATGAAGGATACTTATGGACCAGTCGCACGACTAAACCAGGTGACTAGATCAGTCGTATGATTGAGACATAAGATTGATTTACTCACATGACTGAACCTTAAGTCGTGCGTATGAGTCAACCGCATGAGTCAGTCGCACGACTGAACCATGCTAATGGTTTAGTCATACGAATGAACACTGAAAACCTACAATTACCACATTATTTGTGGAAAAATATAACACTTCGAATACTTTCATACCCTAGCCGTACAGAGCATTCTAAGTCGCCAATCCAAGTTCATAGTTAGTTCCTGATTGATTCCAACTTGTTCTAAACGTTTGTTTCATCGTTAGATCGATCAGGTTGTTCATTTTCACTAATTGGATCGCCAATCAAATAGAATTCCGCCCTATTTGATATAGTCTCACGCAGAATCCGTTAGTACTCTGTACGTACACGGTCCTAACAAGTGGTATCAGAGCTTAGGCACATGATTATGCATGGATTCAATTGGTTTTGGTGTTAAAATCAACATTTTTAATCAAAACATCCACTTTTTCGCTTCAAAAACGTGTTTTGACGAGTCTCTGTGTTAAAGTTTCGACCCTTCACCATACGGCAGATTAGGTTCATAAAAATTCGTAATTTTGCAACAAAGTGTCAAAAAATTCGATTTTTTCCGGCAGCAGCGGCTTCTGTCGCATGATTAGCTCAATGGCATGACTGAATCCCATTCATATAGTTCAATCGCATGACTGAACTCAATTCGTATAGTTCATTCGCACGGTTGAGTTATTCCAGACGGTTGACCTCATTCGCCCTGTTCTTTCGTATGACTGAATCCAATCGGACGATTGAAGTCATCCGTATCCTTTAATCACACGGTTGACACAGTCGTCTTGTCCAATCGCATAAGTCAATTTGTCTTGTTCTCAGTTCATCAAGTTCAAAGCAATGGAAGATCAATTCTCTGTATTCACTGCTGGGAAGGACTAACGAATCTAGAATCTTCTACTTCTGGGAAGTGAGATCGGGAACCATAACAAACCACCAAAGCTGTTAACGTTGGATGATAACCCATAGTGGAAATAACGGTTTGAAATCTACTTGTATGGAGTTGACCGTAATCTGTGGATGTCTATTAAGACTGGTTATGTGGTACTAGTCAGTGCTAATGGGGTACAATTGACATTGGGAGGAATGAGTGAATCCCAGAAGACTATGCATACTACATAAAAGAAAGCTTATGCCTTTGACTCAGTCTATACCTAAGAACATTTTCCATAAGTTCTCAGAGAACAAGCAGTCGAAGAAGTTATGGGAGGCCTTAGAAAAATGATATGAGGGGAGTGCAACTCTGAAGGCACTGGAGGCTGAAGCTCTTAAAAAGGAATTTGAAAATTTTTCACCAATCGGAAGAGAGAGCTTAGATGACATTATTGATAGATTCTATCACTTAATGAGTGAGCTGCACACTCATGGCGTGACCACATCCATGGAAGATAAAGTTTCAAGTTTTGCTGATGGTTTGCCAGACAAATGGGATCCATTTGTGTCTAATCTGAGAAAAAATGACATTCTTGCCACTTTAGACATAAATGATTTCATTCTGAAGTTCAGGGAGGAAAAACTGCATCAGAAATACAAGTCAAAGAAAGGATCCTATGCTCAAAATCTTGCATTGTACAATTCGGTTTCAACTCCGGCCTCATCAGGCGCGCCGCTACAAATGGCGTTTGTGTCTAACTCTTCTGCTCCATCCCAAAGCATTTCCTCAGGAACCAAAATGTCAGGGTCATCCGGAACCCAATACATTGTTCTGAGGCAAATACAACCAAGCCGAAGACCGAGAATCTCGAAAATGTCACGGTGGAAGTTGCTAAAGAGCACTTGGATCTTCTAGCCACGGTTGTTCAATCATATGATGGATTAGTCGCTGGGAAGATTAGAAACTGTCATCTTGCTGATGAGGACTATGAGCAAGTTGATGAAACTGAGTTGGAGTGCATGGACATCATGTGGGCCTTAGCTAGTACTGTCAGACGGGCTAAGAAGTTTGTAAAGAAAACAGGGTAGAACTTGGTTGCTTCTAAGGATACTACATTTGGATTTGATAAAACCAAGGTCATGTGCTTGAACTATGGAGAAAAGGGGCACTTCCAACGTGAGTGCACAAAGCCAAAGAGGACCGGGAATGGAAATTCTTTTCCTACGTTCAACCGTCAAGATAAGGAGAAGGCTGGAGCATCGTCAAGTAAAGAATATAAGGATTTGGTTGCTCAGGGAGATGAAGGACAAGACTTGTCCTTCTGATTTATATCTAAGGGAGAATCAAATGTTGCATTAGTTGATACCTTGGATGATGGATCTGCAAGTGAAGAAGACATCATAGCTGAGCATGCACATTCTGATATCGAAAAAGCTATGGATGTCGTTGATGATATTGTTGAAGAGGAACTAAGTGCTGCAAACTCAGAATCTCAAGTTACTAAAGAGTCTAACACTGCATTGATGGACGATTCATCCTGTTCTACACAGGCATACACTAAAGATGAATTATTTGAGAAACATGCTTGTGCTGAATGTAATAAATTTAAACAAAGAATTGATTTAAAATTTTCTAGGCTATTAGAACAAAATGATAATCTAGTAAATCATTTACAAGTTTGCACTGAAGCAAATCACGTTTGACAACAAAATGAGTGCAGCTTTAAAGAAAAGTTAAAACTTTTAGGGAAACAACTAAGGGAAACCAAGGTTGTTGCCTTAAATCAATCAAATGACGTTAAGTTCTACTTAACCACTTTGGAAGAAACTAAAAAGGAAAAAGAAGTTTTGCAAGTTGAAGTTGAATCATTAAAACAAATACTGCATAGTTTAGAAAGTTCCTCTCACATAGTTCAAAACTTGGTGAAAGAACGAAATAGCTGGGAAGGTCTGGGTTACAAGGTTGTACCGCTACTACATGCAATTCTTTTAAATAATAAATGTAGACCAATCAATAATAACCCAGTAAAGTAACATGTGGTGTCTACGCCTCTATTCAGTTATCCATATTCTACTGGTAAAACTGTGAAGTCTGTCACTGGACAGAAGGTGACTACTTCTATCTCTAAAGATAAGATGCCTGTTGAGGATTTGGATGATAAAATTAAAAAGGTTAACTTAGGGTCAGGTTCACAAACATCTATTTGCGAACCTAAACAGTCTAAATCAATGAACCCTATACGTGTAAATCATCAAAATCAAAATATAATGAAAGCAAAAGATGTTCAAAATGTCAAAACAATTTAGTTTGTTAGAGAAGGTGAAACATATAAAATGGAAGAGAAACTACCTAGCCCCCGACCAAACTCAACCCCATATCAATGCTTTCCTCATACTATCAAAGGGAGATCCTGCTACAGTTATGGAAAACGAGGAAATATTTCTCTAAATTGTCCTTACTATCAGACACCTAAAAGAAAATTGAACTTTTTGATGATGAAAAACCAAGAGTTTGTAAAATCAGATCTAATATTCCTCCAAAACATCAAAGTCAACACTGACAAGCTCAAAGCTAAGCTGTGCAACCTAAGGTTAAAGCTAGGATTATTAGTGAACCGAAAGTTCAAACCATAAGCCAGTCATCTATTTACCACAAATTGGCCTTACACAAAACAGGTTTATGGAAGGAAAAATCAAGTAATGTGTCTGATAGTGAAGACACAAAAAAGAAAGATGTGCCCTCATCCTCTGAAGGTCAGTAGGTTGAGTTCATGATTTGTGATACCTCTGGGACACCCAAGCAACTTAAGGCTTGGGTCCCAAACTTGAACTAATCATGTCCTTTGTATGTACAGGGTGTCCGCTACAACGCTATCACTAATACTTGGATAATTGATAGTGGGCCTTCCAGGCACATGACCAGGAATTCCTCCTTCCTTTTCAATGTCAAGAAAATTAAAAGGGGACACGTATCATTCGCTGGGAATAAAGGAGTTTACATCACCACATAAGGCGAAGTGGGAAACGAGAAATTCAAGTTTGACAAGGTCACCTACGTTCAACAATTACAAAACAACTTGCCTTCTGTATCCCAAATCTATGATAAGGGATTTAAGGTTGTGTTTGACAAAAAGAAGTACTACATACTGAAGAAGGAGTATGTCTTCCCGGAGGAGCAAGTTCTAATGTTGGCATCAAAATATAACGACCTGTATGTCTTGGACCTATCAAAAGCCTCCACAACTGAGTCTACTGCTCAGTGCTTCTTCTCAAAAGCAACAGCAAGAGATTCAGTTTCCTGGCACAGAAGAATGGGACATATCAATCCCAGGAAAATGAATCAATTGGTCCAGAATGATCTGGTGGATGGAGTTACTGTCAAGAACATTTAGTTTCCAAACTTCTACATAGCATGCAAGAAAGGGAAACAGACAAAGAAGTCTCACAAGTCAACGAAAGTTAATTCTATCGACATCCCTCTCGAGCTTCTACACATGGATCTGTTTGGCCCAGTTAGCACAAAGAGCATTGCTGGTGATTGGAACTGCTTTGTGGTGATGGATGATTACTCAAGATTCTATTGGGTGATGTTTCTGAAAGCTAAATCACAGACATTTGAATCATTCAAACATCTTGTTACCACATTGGAATCACTCTACAAGCTGAATGTCAAGAAAATACGTTCAAACAACGGGACAGAATTCAAGAATCAATGATGGAGGCATTCTGTCATGAGAAAGGGATTGTTCATCAATTCATTTCTGCCTACACTCCACACATGAATGGTGTTGCTGAATGGAAGAATAGGAGCTTGATAGAAATGGCAAGGACAATGCTAGTTGACTCAAAACTGCTTGTTCAATTCTGGAACGAGGTAGTGGCCAATGCATGTTACACTCTAAATCGGGTCTTGGTAGTCAAATGTCATGGAAAAACTGGTTATGAGTTGCTCCACAAACATAAACCCAATTTAGAATATCTGCAACCATTTGGTGCACCCTGCATGCTGCTAAAGAAAAATCAGACTAGGAAGTTATGCGAGAGGTCAGAAGAGGGTATCTTCCTTGGATACAGTATATCAGACAAAAGGGTTTACAATAACTCAACTGGTCAGGTAGAAGTGTGGTGCAACGTTGACGTACAAAGATACACCCCCTGCGGGAAAAGGACCTTCCTTTTTCTTCGATTATGATGGATTTTTTAAATCCTTCCATCTACCTCCTTCCCATTCTGTCGATGAGTTAGCTGCTCGAATGATGTACGATGTTCTGAACACTCTTACACGAGACTTCACATAATCGGTTTCATTAGAAGATACTTCTAGTCCTTCAGTGGGAAAGCTTGAGGTAAGTGATTCTTCCTCCGATGATGAGGCTGTTAAAACTGAGAGTGCAAACCAGGAGGAGCAGTTTCTCACTACTGAAAGTACACAAGCATCTAGTCATGATGCAACTGGAACTTCTGAACCCCATACTCCAACAGTTCAAAATCTGGATAATGAATTAGCAGTTCCCACCACTCCCGGAACTCGAGTAAATGCGCATCATCCCCTGGACAACATCATCGGGGATATTCTATCGGGAGTTCAGAAAAGAAATCAACTATACTCAGCTAATTATACGGCAGTCATGGAAAAGGGATATCTACACGATGGTGCTTATGGATGTTTCGTGTCTAAAGTTGAGCCAATGTATGTAAGCGAGGCTTTAAAAGATAAGGCATGGGTAAGTGCTATGCAACAAGAACTCCTTCAGTTCAAAAAGTTAGTAGTCTGGACTCTTGTGGACAGACCAAAACGTGCAACGGTGATTGGCACGAAATGGGTTCTTCGGTGTAAGAAGGATGATGAAGGGGTCATAATCAGAAACAAGGCTAGGCTTGTAGTTCAAGGGTTCAGGCAAGTCGAAGGAGTTGACTACAGTGAAGTGTTTGCACTTGTGGCAAGGATGGAAGCAATTAGAATATTCATAGCCTATGCATCATTTATGCAGATTAAAGTCTATCAACTGGATGTGAAAAGAGCATTCCTTCATGGTGTAAGGCCCCGTTCCCGGGACGCTTACAGCTGGTTGATCATCGCACAAAAACATACATTTTTATTAACTTTAATAAACATCGCAGCAAAATCGATCAAAATGACATCTCATTTCATCATAAAAGCTTTTGCAAAATAATACATTGTTAACCAGTTACAAAATATATATTGTTGCATTACATCACAAAATCAATATATAAATGGATGCCATCCAAAAGAGCTGGGTAGCCTCCCCGTGCCATCCTCAGCAACCTTACCTGCCATCTGGAAACCCATATAAAGTCAGCGTTGCTGAGTGAGTTCTTGTTTTATAACTAAAACATGCTTATTAAAACATGCTTTTCTTTCGTTAAAATCATTCTTTACTCTCATGCGATCACACATCATACATACACATTAGTAATATCATTATTATCTTCATCATTCATTTTCTTTTACTTCTAACTAGATCATGTCAAACTTTACCCTCTTCATGGCATGCGGCCATGATTACAGTGGTCGAGTGACAAGGATCCCGTTTCGTATAGTGTTATTATATTTCGTCCATTCCTATCTTTCGTTTGTTCATTCTTTAACTTTCGTTCATTCGACGTACGTTATTACCATTCACATTTGTTAATATCCTTCACATTCGTTCATAAGTTCTTGCTTTCATTCGTACGTTCATTACTTTCGATGACGTGTACGTTACCCCGAACATTGTGCACGAAGCGGGTTACTGAGCCTCAAGTCTTTCATAGACCTCAAACATTGGGCACGGAGTTGGCTCCAGTACCTAGGATAAGTACATTCATCACTTATCTTTCCTCTTTCATTTTGGATCAATGCCATATGCTATACCCCGAACATTATGCACATAGCTGATGCTGGACCTATGGTAATTAAATCACGAATATTGTGCACGAAGCTGATCCAGTCACCTAGGGCAAGCGGCAAGGATCCCATACATATGGTCAATCACAAAGATTGGACCCCAGTGTTCATCATTCGGGGTAGCTAGCCCACACACCATTGAGCTAACACCTTCATTGGGTGTGCACCTCCATACATTTGCTTGCAACCCTTTCTTACATTCATTCATTCATTAATGCATGCATTCATTCATCATGTTCCTCTTTCATTATCTTTCACTTTACGTTACATAATACTTTCGTTTCATTCTTTAACATAACACGTAAAGCCATGGGAAAGATCAACATTCATCATAATAAAGAACATCAACATACACAGTAACAACATCATACATGGCATCATCATACATTCACAACATTCATCATGCATAAAATGCAACATCATCATGCCTAACATACCCTCTAAGACCTCAATGGTCCTCTTACATCTACCTACAGGAACTTCCTCGTGAAAACTTATATCTGCACTTTTCCCCGAAAGCCAGTAATTAACTATGCTCCTCCTCGGGTACAACAACCCTATTTGGGTGTATGGGCACCCTTCAGTCGCATGGCATCCACATGGCTGATCATCATGCAAATAGACCAACATAGATGAACACCAATACGGATGAACACCCAGTCGTGCGAATGGACCTCAAGCGGTTGAACACTATGTGAATGGACCTTATTCGAATGGACCTCATGCGGATGGACTTAATGCGGATAAGTACCTATGCGACTGGGCTCTCAGTTGCATGACTCCCCATGCGACTGACCCTCTAGTCGTGCGACTGACCCTCTAGTCGTGCGATTGAACCTCTAGTCGCCTAGCCCTAACTGATGCAGAACGAAGTTCATCCCGAACCCAATCTGCCATTTTCGACCTCCAAGCTCATCCAAACATATTCTAAGCCCAAATCAACCATCCTAAACCTTAGGAATGCATACTACAACACCATTCAAGCATACACAAGCCCGAAAACATACTCCAAACGCATCACACGCAAACAAACCCAAATGGGTCAAACACACACACATACAAAAACAGGTTTACTATGTGTTCCAGCCCCAAATCAGTTGAAAATGAGTAAAATAGGGGTCCTAGAACTCACACAAACTACAAGAAGAAGAATAGCTTCGTCTAGACCCGCTACACAATGATTTTGCACACTTGAATCCACCCGAACCAACTCTTTTTCTCTCTTTTCTTCCTTTTCTCTCTTCTTTCTCATTACTTGCTGAAATGTGGGTGTGGGGAGAGGGTAAGGGCTGCCCTCTTCCTTCAAATATCTCCATTTACCCAACTTTCTCGCGTTGGTGAGTTTGGTCCCCCGACTTTGGACTTTATTTCTTTTTCTCCTTTCGCCGGCTTCAAAGAAAATATCCGGGTGTTACAAGCCCACCCCACTTATATAGGTTTTGTCCCCGAAACCTGTTATTCCTCGAACAAACATGGGTAGTGTTGTCTCATTTCTTCTTCAGTTTCCCACGTTGACTCTGATCCCTTCCTATACTTCCACTGTACCCGCACAAGAGGAACCACTTTATTTCTCTGCCTCTTCTCTTTTCGGTCGATGATTGCCACTGGTTGCTCAATTGAGCCGTTCGTCTACTTCGATATCCTCTAGTGGAACAATCATATCTTCATCTACCAAACACTTCCTTAGATGAGATATGTCGAATGTCGGGTGAATTCCACTTAACTCCTCTGGTAACTCCAATCTATAGGCCACCTCTCCTACTCAATCAAAAATTCGGAAAGGGCCTATGTATCTCGGGCTCAACTTGCCCCGCTTTCGAAAATGAATGATACCCTTCCAAGGTGAGACCTTCAACATAACCCGGTCACCCACCTGGAACTCAATCGGTCTGCGTCGTTTATCAGCATACGACTTCTGTCTATCTTTGGCTGCCTTCATGAAGGCCTTGATCCTTTCAAGCTTTTCAGTCCTAGCCTCGATCACCTCGATGCTCCCTAACTCTTTATGACCAATATCACCCCAACAAACAGGCATCCTGCATCTCCTACCGTATAGCATCTCATAAGGTGGCACACCAATGCTGGCATGATAGCTATTGTTGTATGAGAAATCAGCTAATGGTAAGTGGTCATCCCAACTTCCCGCAAAATCAATTACACATGCCCGAAGCATGTCCTCCAATGTCTGAATGGTCCTTTCTGACCGACCATCAGTCTGAGGATGATAAGCCGTGCAAATATGTAACCTCGTCCCCATAGCGTCGTGGAATTTCTTGCAGAATTTGTGAAGGGATCTGTGATCTTGTTTGATCAATTAGATTCTGATTTGCAGCGGAATAGTATACGAATTAGACAAAATTTAAACAAGAACACAAAGGATATTCAATGAAACAGTACGGTTATAAAGAGAGAGAGATTTCTGCAAAAAAGAATGTATTCATTCATACATAAGCTTCAGCCATTACAAATTGGGTCAACCTTCCTTTTATAGAGATAAGGTGACGTCAGCTGATGTCACATGATAGTGATATCTAACCATTTTACAAAAACAACTAAAACTAACTAAACTACTGAAGATGTCCACAACAGCTGAGGACATCTTCTTACAGAAGAAGCTAAGTATTAACTAATACTACAACTACTGAAAACAAACTACTAAACTACTTATTACAAACTACTAAAACTGATAAAGACAACTACTGAAAAGTAAAACCATCACAACTACTGAAGAATACTACTTTAGCTGTTGTGACAACCTCTGAAGACTTGTCTTTAGACTTTGTCTTCAGCACTTGTCTTCAGACTTTGTCTTCAGCACTTGTCTTCAGACTTTGTCTTCACCACTTGTCTTCAGACTTTGCCTTCAGCACTTGTCTTCAGACTTTGTCTTCAGCACTTGTCTTCAGACTTTGTCTTTAGCACTTGTCTTCAGACTTTATCTTCAGCTGATGTAGTCTTCTTCAGTTGTTATGATGTCTGTGGGACTTAAAGGTTTTTCTGATCTATCTCATTGATTCTTTTGGTCCAACAATTTGGATGTAAACCTGGTGTCATGATCAGCCACAATAGACACCGGCACACCATGACGAGTTACAATTTCCTTGATGAACAGATCAGCCAACCTCTTAGATGAATAGGTCTCACGGATCGGTAGGAAGTGAGCACTCTTCGTCAAGCGGTCAACAATCACCCATATAGCATCATACCCTTTAGGGGTACGCGGCAGCTTCGTAATGAAATCCCTGGAGATGTGCTCCCACTTCCATTCCGGTATATCCAAAGGTTGGATCTTCCCATATGACTTTTGATGCTCGGCCTTCACTTGTAAACAAGTAAGGCATTTAGTCACATACTCCACAACATCACGCTTCATACCCGGCCACCAATAGTCCTTCTTCATGTCTTGATACATATTTGTAGCACCGGGATGAATAGAGTATCGAGTATTATAAGCTTCATCCATAATCTTCACGCGTAGATCCCCAAGACGAGGAATCCACATCCGCCCGAATCGAGTTTTAACACCAAATGTGTTTTCACCCAACTCCGCAACCCGACCTCTCATCCTTTCAGAGTTAAGACGATCTTCTTTTAAGGGCTCATCTTGAAACTCATTGACTTGTTTCATCACATCAGAGGTCATGATCAGCTGGTACGCCTTCACCTAAATCGGCTCGGGCTTTTCCTTTCGGCTAGGGGCATCCGCCACCACGTTGGCTTTGCCCGGATGATAATGGATCTCACAATCATAATCTTTTATGAGCTCCAACCATCTCCTCTGCCTCATGTTCAAGTCTTTCAACTCGAAGAAATACTTCAAGCTCTTGTGGTCAGTGAAAATGGTGCACTTCGTCCAGTAAATATAGTGCCTCCAAATTTTTAGTGCAATGACCACAACTGCTAGCTCCAAGTCATGAGTAGGATAGTTAACCTCATGAACCTTAAACTGTCAGGATGCATAGGCTATAATGTTCCCTCTTTGCATTAACATGCACCCCAATCCCGAGTAGGAAGCATCAGAATAAACCACCAGATCTTCACTTCCATCGGGTAACGACAACACAGGAGCTTGGGTCAACCTCGCGTTCAATTATTCAAATGCCTTCTCCTGAACTTGACTCCACACAAACTTTACATCTTTCTGGTTCAACTTGGTTAGTAGAGAAGCGATCTTGGAAAAGTCTTGAATAAATCTTCTGTAATAACCCGCCAAACCCAAGAAACTACGGTTCTCGTATGGTGTCTTTGGAGACCTCCATTGCATCACCGCTTCAACCTTTGCTGGATCCATAATAATCCCCTCTGGATTCACCACATGACCCAAGAATTGAACTTCGCGCAACCAGGACGCGCACTTGGAGAACATGGTATACAACTACTCCCTTCTTAACGTCTCCGACACCTCTCGAATGTGACCGGCATGCTCTATCTCGCTCTTTGAATAAATCAGGATATCATCAATAAACACAATCACTGATTTATCCAACATCGGCCGACACACTCGGTTCATCAGATCCATAAAAGCAGCTGCCGCATTGGTCAAACCAAAAGACATAACGAGGAACTCGTAATGACTGTAACGCGTATAAAAAGCTGTTTTAGGAATATCCTACTCTTTCAATTTTAGCTGATGGTAGCCAGATCGAAGATCTATCCTTGAAAACCAACTAGCACCTTGAAGCTGATCAAACAAATCATCAATCCTTGGTAACGGATATTGATTCTTCACCATCAACTTGTTCAGCTCACGGTAGTCTATACACATCCTCATGCTACCATCTTTCTTCTTCACGAATAAAACCAGAGCACCCCAAGGAGAGATACTCGGTCTAATAATCCCCTTATCAAAAAGCTGTTCCAATGCTCCATCAACTCTTTCATCTCAGTCGGAGCCAAACGATACAGCGCCTTGGTAATATGTTGGGCACCTGGTATCAGGTTAATCCGAAACTCAATCTCTCGATCAGGTGGCACTCCTGATAAGTCTTCTAGGAACACGTCTAGAAAGTCACACACAACCGGAACATCGGATAGTTGTGGTGTTGGCGTTTCCACATCTTTTACATAACACAAGTCGGCGCCACATCCACACCTCATACACTTTCCCGCCACCGCCATTGAGATTACTTTTGGCATTGTCGTGACCCGATCCCCGTAATAGTTACCGAACTCCCGTCAGGCGCTATCAAACGAATCATCTTCTTGCGACACACTATATTCGCCTCGAAGTCCGCCAACCAATCCATCCCAAGAACTAAATAAAAACCACCTCAGGTCATCACGAATGGTCTAATAGGAAACCTATGACTTCTAGTTCCACATCATAGCCCTCTATCATCTTAGAAATCCGAGTAGACTTAGCTATGGAAGTTTCTACATCAAAGGGCGCATCAACACGTCTACTACTAACCGGTAGCTTAGTACAGAAAGCAGAAGAAATAAAACTCTTACTAGCACCCGAATCAAACAACACAGAAGCTAAAGTTTAGTTCACTAAAAACATACCGGACACAACATCAGTGTCCGTCCTAGCCTCCTCTTGTGTCATAGTGAATGCCCTGGCACTCGCCCTCGGTCCTTCACTTCCCGTCTTTTTCACCCCGGAACCCTCAGCTCTCGGCTTCTTACTGTCTTTACTCATATGACCACTTTCCCCACAGTTGAAGCACCTCGTACCCCAACAATCTCTAGCCAGATGACCAGGATTCCCACACTTAAAACAAACATTCAACCCCCATTTACATTCGCCACTTTGCTCCTTCCCACATTTGCCACACTTTCTCAATCCCGTACCCGGTGTTGCTACACGGTGATCATCCACCCGTGCCTTCTTGTTACCGTCGAGGCCTCACCCTGACCACACCTCTTCCCATTCCAGTTTCGATCGCCACCACCCTTCTTACTATCTTTAGACACCACCACTACAGCCCTCTCATCATATAGTCCCCCCGCCAAATGCACCGCCGACCTAAACGTGCTCGGTCGGGCAGCGATCATATACCTGCGAATATACGCTGGCAAAACCTGAATGTACCTCTTAATCTTCCGTGACAGAGGCATCACCTGATCCGGCACCACCATCTTGTTGAACTTTGTGGTGTACTGCTGGTGTGTCATCGTTCCCGCCTCCAGCTGTAGGAATTCTCTCTCAACTTTATCCATTTCTCTATAAGGGCAAAACTCCTTAATCACCAACTTCTTCAATTCAGACCATCTCATCCTCCCGATTGCCCTGCTACTCTAGGCTTGGACTACATTGTCCCACCAGCACAGTGCCGACTCCACGAAAGGGTGGGCAGCAAACTTTACTTTCTGATACTCCCGGTACTCGCTGATGTTCAAAACAGCTTCCATTTCTCTCACCCAACGGTGAGCAGTAGTAGCAGTGTCGTTACCATCAAATGTAGGGGGCTTGCATCATTGAAATGCCCTGTAATTACAGCCTCGTACTGTCTCCGGTACGTGCTCATCTTCCTCCTCTTCTTCATCATCGGAGAGAACCGTCTCCGTTTTCGGTGAAGGATTTGGTCTGCCCAAGATGCATATTAAATTGATGTGGCTACTGTGATATGATCCAAGTCGGGTCATACCCAATAACAAGCCAAACAAACACCAATAAATATTTATTCGTTGATAAGATCAAACAAATAAATATTGACACCAATTTAGAAAATAGGTTTTCTAAATCACTGCTTTTGTAAATGAACAACATTATGTGGATAATTTGTTCATGAGAAATTATTTGTTTCAATTATTTAAGTAAGTTAAGCAATGACAAGTAAAAGACTGTTAGTGTTATAAAATTAAAAAGGGTTTTAATTTTATAAAACAAAAGGGCAAGAGTGTAACAATTTTATAAAAATTGAAATGGGAGGGAAACCCACTTTGTGGGTCACATTTCGGCCACGCCCCATGCCTTGGACACTACACCATTTAGTCTTGGCAAATGCAAGTCTTGATACTTCCTTGCACTTTTCCATCACTACACTCTCTCTCCTACATGCAAAAGTTGATTTTTCTCTCTTGCTTCTCTCTAATTTTGAATTTTTGGGGCTGATTTTTGAGCAAGACTTGGCTGAAAGATCATATTGGTGAGCTGAAAATTCTTCCTTGCTTGTGTAGATTTTGATCTACAAGAAGAGAAGGAAGTTGGTGTTCTTACTACCTAGCAAGTAGGTGTCTTGGAAGGGCTTGTGGGTATCATCTCTTGAGGGCTTCTACATTGAAATCTTAGTTTTCAAACATCATCATCTAGACCTCTAAATCCACGATTCTAAGAGGTAGTTTATGTGGTTGTTATATGTTTTGATAGCATGTTCTTTCATATAAAGATCCTTTGTTCATGGGTTTTGTTTTAACATATGTATTTGATGCATAAACTAACTAATATTGAAATGGGTTTTTGATTATAACTCCGCTGTGTTTTTACATATTAATGGTTAATATGACTTTGATAAAGATCTACAAAACCCAACAATGGCATCAAGAGCCGGTTGTATGGATACATGCTTTAAAAAACGAATTTTGGGTCCTTTTTTTATAAAAAGTGGGCTGAAAATTTCATCCATGCCAAACCCTTTGTTTTTCAAGATAATATTTTTACGTGCATAGTAATCATCTTGAAAAATTAGTGCCATAAGATAGCTTGTTTGTTTGGACAAAAACCCCTTATATTTAGTTAATGTTGGCTGAAATTTTGGGGTTTAAAATGGTGTCATTCTCGTTTTTTATGGTATACATATTTGGATGTATTTTGGTGCATATAACCTAGCCATGACCTTGTGTTTGGATGATTATGGTTGTGATTTCATTTATTATTATAAAGGCATGTAATTTATTTGTTTCATTTGGTATTTAATAAATAGATTAGTTTGCACTTTATTTTTCTAGAAAAATGTATTAGGTTTTTCTATGTAATTGTTCTTTGGGGCTGTTTTAGATGACCAAGAAAGTACCTAAAGAAGATGGTGAAATCACAACACAAAAGGATTACTTGAAGCATATGGATGCGGGTTCATGTGGGAGTTCACCGACACAATATTCATGTCATGTTTTGCCCTTAGGAATGACCTCTTGACACACTTGTTATGGCAAGCAAGTGTGGTCAAAATAGTTGGCTATGGTTATGCACTTATATTGTATGTTTGGTTGTTTATTTTGGTTGTTTGGTTGTTTTGACATTTTGTTGGAAATTGATCAAAATAGTTAAACAACTATGATAAAACAAGCATAAAATTGGTTCTTTAATATCATTAAAAGAATTAATAAAATGTGTTTATTAAGGGTTAATGATTTAATAAAAATGAGTTTTATTAAAAGGAACCATGAAAATAGTTTTTCATAAAATGCCATGCATTTGAATGCATTCAAATTGTATGGTATAAAAGGTTTTTCTAAAAACTAGAATTTAGAAACTATAAAACCCTTTTCAAAACAAGTTTAACACCATCCTTTTAAACAACACTCGATTCACTTGCAACTCGTTTATGGGATAAAGGTCACCTAACCATAAATGTAGATACTTGTGAAGTTGAGGTGGGATAAAGGTCACCTAACCACTTATATTTGTAAAATCACACGTGTGTCTAAGTAGGACGACTTGATTTGGAACTCATGCATTAGGATCACCGAAGCATGAAAAGGTGTTGATGGAATAAACATGCCAAACTAAACATAAGATGTTTAAACCGATCCCATACACTAGAAATTGTAATATGTTACAATTGTCAAACGTTGACTACCTTGTTAATTTAAATAAATGGATAAAGGTCACCTAACTGATATTTAAATGTAACGCTAGATTCTAGATTTTAATTATTAATTGTCCATGAGTCATAAAAGGGTATTAATAATTAAAATACATTGATATTAAAAATACTAAAAGTTGAACTTTGTAAAATTGTAGATGGCAAACAACAACAACTCAATCCCGACCGTCCATAACCTATCACTAAGAACCATTCTCGAGAAGGAACGTCTCAACCATGGGAACTTCATGGATTGGTACCGAAACTTAAGAATCTTTCTCAAGCAAGAAAAGAAGTCCTATGTGTTAGACGATCCCATTCCCGATCAACCCGATGAGAATGACGTAGAGGCCTCCAACAAGTGGGTCAAGTACACCGAGGACTCTGTGCAAGTCTCATATCTCATGCTAACGAGTATGATTCACAATTTACAAAAGGACTTTGAGAACCATAATGCCTATGACATGATCACCCAGTTGAAGGAAATGTTCCAACAACAATCAAGGGTGGAATGCTTCGAAACGGTTAAAGCACTCCATGCATGTAGGATGGACGAGACCCAATCGGTATCATCTTACATTCTTAAAATGAAGAGCCATATTGATCGCCTTGTAAGGCTTAACTGTCGTGTCTCCAACGAGTTGGCAACGGATTTGATCCTCAACTCCCTATCCAAGAAGTTTGAAAGCTTTGTTATGAACTATAACATGAATGGATGGGACAAGAGCATTGGTGAGCTTCATTCAATGCTCAAAACGGCCTAGGCGGGCATGGGTTGAAAAGTTCTACCGGTTCTTACGATCAATGAAGGAGGTAGTAAGAAAAGGAACCTCCCCGACCCTAGGGCAAGTGTTGCCAAAGGGAAGGGACACGTTAAAAGGAAGGGACACGTTAAAGGGAAAGGGAAGGGTAAAGCTAAAGTGGAACCCAAATAAAAGAAGCAAAAGGTTGCTAAAGATGATCAGTGTTTTGAGTGTGGTGAGGTAGGAATTGGAAACAAAACTGTCCGGTCTATGTTAAGGAGTTGAGAGCCAGGAGGGATGCGGGGCAAACCTCAAGTATGACTTTTATGAAACATATTGAGCTAAATGTTATGTCTTCTAACACGTGGGTATTAGATACCGGATGTGGAACTCATATTTGCAATTTGTTGTAAGGGTTCATAAGAAATAAGCATTACAGAAAGGGTGATGATAGTCTCTTTATGGGCAATGGAGCTAAAGTTGAAGTTGAAGCCCAAGGAGACTATGTTTTGCAACTTTAAAGTGGTTTGAAAGTTATTTTGAAAATTTTTTTGTATGCACCTAGTTTGACTAGGAATATTATTTCCGTTTCCATTTTAAGACAATATGGTTATGATTTCAAATTTGTTGACAATGATATCCATGTTTGTTTGAATGATGTGTTTTATTTTAAGGCTATGCCTTGTAATGGTATTTATGAATTGGTTCATGATAACACAGCATATAATAGCTCAATGTACCAAGCAACCACCAAAAAGCTCAAATTAGATTTGAGCGATTCCTATCTTTGGCATTGTCGCCTTGGTCACATAAACAAGAATCGTATGCAAAAACTTCAAAAGAATGGTCTTTTGAAAACTAATGAAAATGAATCATTTGATGTATGAGTCTTGTTTACAAGGTAAAATGACAAAGGCCCTTTTAGTGGGACTAATGAAAGGGCAAAAGATTTATTAGGGATCATACATTCGGATGTATGTGGACCTTTTAAACCAACAACTAGGAATGGTGAAAGATATTTCATTACCTTTACCGATGACTATAGTCATTATGGATATGTGTACTTGTTAAGACATAAACATGAATCTTTTGAAATGTTCAAAATCTGCAAAAATGATGTAGAAAATCAACTCAACAAAACTATCAAAATTCTTCGTACCGATAGAGGAGGTGAATACCTAAGTAGTGACTTTCAAGAGTATCTTAGAAGTTGTGGGATTGTCTCACAACTTACTCCACATGGAACACCACAACATAATGGTGTGTCTGAGAGGAGGAATTGGACTCTATTGGATATGGTTCGATCTATGATGGCTAGAAAGTACACTACCTCTATCATTTTGGGGTTTTGCTTTGCTCTCCGCGGCCCGTATTTTAAATGTGGCCCCAACCAAGAAAGTGGAAAGGACACCTTTCAAAGTATGGCATGGATGGGTTCCATCATTGTCATATTTAAAAGTTTGGGGGTGTGAGGCTTATCCTAAGCAATACACTCAAAACAAACTGGAAGCCGATCCACAAAATGTATCTTCATTGGATATCCTAGAGATTGTATTGGATATTACTTCTATGATCCAACAAAGCAGAAAGTGTTTATTGCTTGAAAGGCAGAGTTCTTGGAAACTAAGTTCCTTTCGGAAGGAACTAGTGGAAGAACAGTGGAGCTTGAAGAGGTTCAAGATTTACAAGATGATACACATTTGGTTGATACTAACAATCAACATGAGGATGTTGAAAATGATCATGTGGATGATCAAGATACAAAAAACATTCATAGATCTAGTAGAACTAGTGTTCCTCCTAAGAGATATGGATTTTTCATGGACGGATGTTATGTGGTAGATTTGGATGAACCAAGCACATACCGTGATGCAATGTCAAAACCTGATTTTGAAAAATGGCAAGAAGCCATGAACGTTGACTTGCAATCCATGTATGATAACCAAGTTTAGGAATTGGTTACACCACCTCTTAAATCCAAGGTAGTTGGAAGTAAGTGGGTTTTCAAGAAGAAAACCAATATGCATGGACACTTGGATACTTATAAAGCTAGACTTGTAGAAAAAGGATTCACTCAAACTCAAGGGGTTGATTATGATGAAACTTTTTCGCCTGTGGCAATGCTAAAGTCTATTAGGATACTGTTTGCCATAACAACATATTATGACTATGAGATTTGGAAAATGGATGTCAAAACCGCTTTTCTTAATGGATATCTTGAGGAAGATGTCCATATGGAACATTCTGACGGTTTTGTCGATCCAAAACATCCTAACAAGGTATCCAAGTTAAAGAAGTCAATCTACGGATTGAAACAAGCATCGAGGAGTTGGAATCACCGTTTTGATGATGAAGTAAAGAAATTTGGCTTCATCAAAAACGTTGATGAAGCTTGTGTATATAAGAAAGTTAGTGGGAGCACTATTACTTTCCTTGTATTATATGTCGAGACATTTTACTACTTGGAAACGACATTCCTTCCTTGGAAGGTGTAAAAGCCTGGCATGGAAGCTGTTTTTCCATTAAAGATCTTGGTGAAGCCGCCTATATTTTAGGAACAAAGATCTATAGGGATAGATCAAGGAGGTTGATAGGTTTAAACCAAAGTGCATACATTGAAAAGATCTTGAAAAGGTTCAAGATGAAGAATTCTAAAAAAGGTTTGGTACCTATTCAAAAGGGAACTATATTGAGCACGTCTCAATGCCCTAGTTCAAAGGTTGAACAAGAAAGAATGAGTGGCGTCCCATATGCATCTGCTATAGTATCCATCATGTATGCAATGATATGTACTAGGTAGGACGTGTCAAGTGCACTAAGCTTGACAAGTAGATATCAACAGAATCCTGGTAATAGTCATTGACTCTCGATCACAGTCGGATATGTCTTCATTATGAAAGGAGGAGTGGTGTCTTGGAAGAGCTCAAAGCAAGATGTAGTGGCACTATCTACAATAGAGTTAGAATACATCGCCGCTTCATTGGCAGCTCAAGAAGCTGCATGGCTAAGGAAGTTCATTGCTGATCTAGGGGTTGTTGCTACCATTCAAGACCCCCTAGTGATCTTTTGTGACAACAAGGTGAAGGGTTTGTTAGAACATAAAATCATAGTTTAACCATTTAAACTTTCTGAAAACACAGCGGAATTACAACTTTATAATCCCTTTTATAAGCTGAAAAATATGTTCATTAGATGACCATATTAATGTATAAAACAAACCCAAAGAACAAAGGATCATTTACGTGAATATGCAAGCTATGAACATATGTAAATGCACATAAAATCACAGCTATATAGAGCTGTGATTCTACCTTACCGCAACAGCAAAAAGTCGACCAAAAGAGATGTTTGATGAAGATGGATATGCCCAAAATGCAGCCAAGACTTCAAGGAAAGAAGTCCTCAAGCTAGTATACCCCAAGCTCCTTGCAAACACACTTTCTTGTTAGGTAGAAATCACCAAAATGCAGCTCAAAACTCAGCTAGAAAACCCTCTTTTCTTGCTGCTGGAGAGAGCTGATTGTTTTGTGTTAGTTGCATGTCTTTCAAAATGAGAAAAATGAGAGCCTTTGTATGCTAGTTGGTAGTGGTAGACATAAGGATGCATGTGTGTCTTTCTCCAAGAGAATAATGTAGTGGAGACAAGAATACTTTGTGTGTTCTTCTCAGGACACATAGGCAAAGCATTAACATGCATATGCATGTGGCATTGAACGGCCTCAAAGGCTGAAAATTGGGTTTTTATTCTCTTATAATTAATATTTGATATTTATAAATAGTGGTTTTCTTTTATAAATGTCAAATATTAATACACACATATATTGTCTACTAGTCATCTTATTAGATATATATACAACTAACTTTTTAATTGTATAATCCATACACTCCCATTATTAATTTGTAATGTTATCTAACTTACTTAAATAACATTAAAAATAATATTGTTGAACAAATATCCTAATAAATTGTTCCATCTCATATGCAACTTATTTAGAAAACCCATTTTCAAATTGGTGTAAATATTTAATTGCATGATCATATCATCAATTAAAATATTAATTGGTGTTTGCTAAGCTTGTTATTGGGTATAACCCGACTTGGATCATAACGTACTAACCACATCAATATTCTAAGTGCCTTGGGCACATAGAATCCTACAATCTCCCACTTGCCCAAGATTCATAGAAGATTGATGCAAGCAGTAAATAACGCCTAACAACGAATTACTACCCTTAATACGCATGACTTATGGCCATTCAATAACATCATCCCATTCAAGTACCCTACTTGAAATGATTTAGGTGAATCAATCATCTATCCTTTTGTTACAGATGTCATGTTAAATCCAAGAACACAGAATGATCATTTCTTGTTGATTTAACTTAATCAGGCCTTAGACATCTAACTCTCAACGAATAAGAGGAACAAATTCCATCTTGACTACATACGTTTCTCACAAACACCTCGTGTTATACCTGAACATACCCTTATGTACTGTCCACTATTTCAGGACAGTGAATAATTAGCTCAAGGTATAATACTTAGTGAATATCAAAACCCAATATGTATCTCAGGTCGGAGAATACCAAATGATATTCGCCTTTACTAAAATTTACTTATGATCAATCAGTAAGATTCCATGTAGTAAAATTTGAGATGCGGGTTAGTCCAATATTTGTATCCCACAAATATCTATGAACCTTAGTAGCAACCCATTGCTCTATATTCATCCTTATGAATATCAACCAATCCAAGTTCATAATAGTCTTACCCTCACACTTGTTCCCACAAGTATGATCGACTACGGACATTTAGAGTAAATAATTTACTCATGGATTAAACATGCTAAATTGGAACATTAATTGAAACATTATAACCAAATAATTTTATTCAAATAATAAAGAGTTCCACATATTGCAATACAAAATTTGATAAAGTCCAATCACTAGAATATCGAAGTCCTAAGGCACAAGTGTGAGTTTCATGCTTTGACCTATCTAGGAGCTTCGTGAATGGATCCGCAATGTTTTGATCGGTATGAACTTTGCGAATACATGTCTTCCCCTTTTCAACTTCATCCCTAATGTAGTTGAATCTCCGTTCAATGTACCGAGCCTTTTGATGAGCACGAGGTTCCTTGATTTGAGCAATAGCACCTTCGTTGACACAAAAGATTTCTAGGGGGTCTTGAATGGTAGCAACAACCACTAGATCAGCAATGAACTTCCTAAGCCACGCAGCTTCTTGAGCTGCCAATGAAGCGGCGATGTATTCTGATTCTGTTATAGATAGTGCCACTACATCTTGCTTTGAGCTCTTCTAAGAGACTGCTCCTCCATTCATAATGAAAACATATCCCGACTGTGATCGAGA
The DNA here is from genome assembly GCA_024085815.1 of Flaveria linearis. Taxonomy (NCBI): domain Eukaryota; kingdom Viridiplantae; phylum Streptophyta; class Magnoliopsida; order Asterales; family Asteraceae; genus Flaveria; species Flaveria linearis. The sequence continues at coordinate 477,287 of JABSNV010001393.1, read as the reverse complement.
ATCATCTCGATTAGTTTGGAAACTCGCATCCGTGTAACACTTTACAACGAGCTCCTCCTCACCAGATCCATATATTAAGAACATATCCTTAGTGTTTCTAAGGTATTTCAAAATACTCTTAACAGCCATCCAATGACTATTATCAGGATTCTGTTGATATCTACTTGTCATGCTTAGAGCACATGACACGTCAGGCATAGTACATATCATTGCATACATGATGGATCCTATAGCAGATGCATATGGGACTCCATTCATTCTTTCTTGTTCAACCTTTGAACTAGGGCATTGAGATGAGCTCAATATAGTCCCCTTTTGAATAGGTACCAAACCTTTCTTAGAATTCTCCATCTTGAACCTTTTCAAGATCTTTTCAATGTATGTACTTTGGTTTAAACCTATTAACCGCCTTGATCTATCCCTATAGATCTTTATTCCCAAAATATAGGTGGCCTCACCAAGATCCTTAATGGAAAAACAGCTTCCAAGCCAGGTTTTTACACCTTCCAAGGTTGGAATGTCGTTTCCAATTAGTAGAATGTCATCGACATATAATACCAGGAAAGTAATAATGCTCCCACTAGCTTTCTTATATACACAAGCTTTATCAGCGTTTTTGATGAAGCCAAACTTCTTTTCTTCATCATCAAAATGGTGATTCGAACTTCTTGATGCTTGTTTCAATCCATAGATTGATTTCTTTAACTTGCATACCTTGTTAGGATGTTTTGGATCGACAAAACCTTCAGGCTGTTTCATATGGACATCTTCCTCAAGATATCCATTAAGAAAAGCGGTTTTGACATCCATTTGCCAAATCTCATAGTCATAATATGCTGCTATGGCAAATAATATCATGATAGACTTTAGCATTGCCACAGGCGAAAAAGTTTCATGATAATCAACCCCTTGAGTTTGAGTGAAACCTTTTGCTACAAGTCTAGCTTTATAGGTATCCAAGTTTCCATGCATATCGGTTTTCTTCTTGAAAACCCACTTACTTCCAACTATCTTGGACTTAAGAGGTAGTGTAACCAATTCCCAAACCTGGTTATCATACATGGATTGCATCTCAACGTTCATGGCTTCTTGCCATTTGTCAAAATCAGGTTTTGACATTGCCTCATGGTATGTGGTTGATTCATCCGAATCTACCATATAGCATCCATCCATGAAAAATCCATATCTCTCAGGAGGAACACTAATTCTACCAGATCTGCGAATGTTTTGTGTATCTTGATCATCCACATGATCGTTCTCAACATCCTCTTGTTGATTGCTAGTATCAACCAATTGTGTATCGTCTTGTGAATCTTAAACCTCTTCAAGTTCCAATGCTCTTCCACTAGTTTCTTCCGAAAGAAACTTAGTTTCCAAGAACTCTGCCTTTCGAGCAATAAACACTTTCTGTTCTGTCGGATCATAGAAATAATATCCAATACAATCTCTAGGATATCCAATGAAGATACACTTTGTGGATCGGGCTTCCAGTTTGTTTTGAGTGTATTGCTTAGGATAAGCATCACACCCAAACTTTTAAATATGATAATGATGGAACCCTTCCATGCCATATTTCGAAAGGTGTCCTTTCCACTTTCTTGGTTGGGGCCATATTTAAAATACGGGCCGCGGAGAGCAACGCGAAACCCCAAAATGGTAGAGGTAGTGTACTTCTAGCCATCATAGATCGAACCATATCCAATAGAGTCCGATTCCTCCTCTCAGACACACCACTATGTTGTGATGTTCCAGGTGGAGTAAGTTGTGAGACAATCCCACAACTTCTAAGATACTCTTGAAATTCACTACTTAGGTATTCACCTCCTCTATTTGTACGAAGAATCTTGACCGTTTTGTTGAGTTGATTTTTTACTTCATTCTTGAAGATTTTGAACATTTCAAAAGATTCATGTTTGTGTCTTAACAAGTACACATACCCGTAACGACTATAGTCATCGGTAAAGGTAATGAAGTATCTTTCACCTTTCCTAGTTATTGGTTTAAAAGGTCCACATACATCCGAATGTATGATTCCTAATAAATACTTTGCCCTTTCATTAGTCCCTCTAAAAGGGGCCTTCGTCATTTTACCTTGTAAACAAGACTCGCATACATCAAATGAATCATTTTCATTAGTTTTCAAAAGAGCATTCTTTTGGAGTTTTTGCATACGATCCTTGTTTATGTGACCAAGACGACAATGCCAAAGATAGGAATCACTCAAATCTAATTTGAGCTTTTTGGTGATTGCTTGGTACATTGGGCTATCATATGTTGTATTTTCATGAACCAATTCATAAATACCATTACAAGGTATAGCCTTAAAATAAAACATATGATTGAAAGAAACATGAATATCATTGTCAACAAACTTGAAATCATAATCACATTGTCTTAAACGGGAAACAGAAATAATGTTCCTAGTTAAACTAGGAGCATAGAAAACATTCTTTAAAATAACTTCCAAACCACTTGGAAGCTTCAAAATGTAGTCTCCTTGGGCTTCCACGTGAACCTTTGCACCATTCCCCATGAAGAGACTAATTTCCCCTTTTGCATAGTGCTCACTTCTTTTGAACCCCTGCAACAAATTGCAAATATGAGTTCCAAATCCGGTATCTAGTACCCATGTATTATAAGAAATAACATTTAGCTCAACATGTATCAAAAAGATTGTACCTGAGGTTTGCCCCGCATCCCTCTTTTCTCTCAATGCTTTGAGATAGACCGGGCAATTGCGTTTCCAATGGCCTACCTCACCACACTCAAAACACGGGTCATTTTGAGCAACCTTTTGCTTCTTTTCTTTTGGTTTGGGCAACTCCACTTTTGCTTTTCCTTTTCCCTTCCCCTTGACGTGCCCCTTCCCTCTTGCAACACTTGCCCTAGGGTCGGGGAGGTGCCTCTTCCTACTACCTCCTTCATTGATCGTAAGGACCGGTAGAACCTTTCTACCCATGCCCGCCTTGGCCTTTTTGAGCATTGAGTGAAGCTCACCAATGCTCTTGTCCCATCCATTCATGTTATAGTTCATAATGAAGCTATCAAACTTCTTGGATAGTGAGTTGAGGATCAAATCCGTTGCCAACTCATTGGACACACGATAGTTAAGCCTTTCGAGGCGATCAATGTGGCTCTTCATCTTAAGAACTTAAGATGACACCGATTGGGTCTCGTCCATTCGACATGCATGGAGTGCTCGAACCGTTTCAAAGCGCTCCACCCTTGATTGTTATTGGAACATTTCCTTCAACTGGGTGATCATGTCATAGGCATTATAGTTCTCAAAGTCCTTTTGCAAATCAGGAATCATGCTTGCTAGCATGAGACATGCGACTTGCACAGAGTCCTCGGTGTACTTGACCCACTCGGCAAAGGCCTCATCGTCATTTTCATCGGGTTGATCGGGAATGGGATCGTCTAACACATAGGATTTCTTTTCTTGCTTGAGAACGATTCTCAAGTTTCGGTATCAATCCATGAAGTTCCCATGGTTTAGACGTTCCTTTTCAAGGATTGTTCTTAGTGATAGGTTATGGACGGTCGGGTTTGTGTTGTTGTTGTTTGCGGCCATTCTACAAAATTAACAAAGTTCTTATTAGTATTTCTGAAAAATTACATTTTAATCATTAATACCCTTTACGTCTCATAGACAATTAATAATTAAAATCTAGAATCTAACGTTACATTTAAATATCGGTTAGGTGACCTTTATCCCTTTATTTAAATTAACAAGGTAGTCAACATTTTGACAATTGTAACCTATTACAATTTCTAGTGTATGGGATCGGTTAAACATCTTATGTTTGTTTGGCATGTTTATCCCATCAACACCCTTTGTACGTCATGCTTCGGTGATCCTAACGCATGATTTCCAAATTAAGTCATCCTACTTAGACACACGTGTGGATTTGCTAATATTAGTGGTTAGGTGACCTTTATCCCATAAATATGGCAAACCTACATCAAACTCATAAGTTCCCTCTAATGTGGTTAGGTGACCTTTATCCCACATCAAGTTCTCAAATGATTTGAGTGTTGTATAAGTGGATGGTGTTTGACTTATTTTAAAAGGGATTTGAATATTTAGAGGTTTCATAATTCTAGTTTAGAAAACTCTATGTACTTGTATTTGCATGCTTTCAAATACAAGTTATCCTATGGTTCTTTTAATAAAACCCATTTTATTATAAAATCATTAATCCTTTTTAATAACCTTATATTAACTTTTAATGATTAAGAACCATCAATTTTCAGCTTGTTAAGTTTGTTAATGAGTTTGTAATATATGTCAAAATATCAACCAATCAATCAAACAACAAACATTCAAACAAGCATAAACATATAAACATGAGTGCATAACCATAGCTACTAAGTTGACAACACTTGTTTGCCATCACAAGTGTTGTCATAAGGTCTTTCTTAAGGGTCTGTAATGACACATTATATGTGTCCATGGACTCCCACTTGAATCCATATCCAAATACTTCAAGGTCCATGTCTTTGATGTCCATCTTTGGGTCTTGATCTTGTGCATCTTCCTTTTACAAAATTATATCCTAATACATTTTTCTAATAAAAGAAATGAACCTAATCTATTTATTATATAACCAAATGAATAAATAATTACAACCCAAATAATAAACATAAATATTACAACCCAATTGAATGAATTAAAACAACCATTCCAATCATCCAAATAACATAAGGCCAAAGGCTAGGTTATGCACTATCATATGAACAATCATAAATATTATTCAATAAACAAAATAAACCCCACCAAACCCCAAATTTTCAGGCAACATAAACTAAAAATTAGGGTTTGTTTGTCCAAACAAATAACAACCAAACATATCAACCAATTGACATTCCTATCTTTCAATGTTTAATAATAAGCATGAAGATATAACTTTGAAAGACTTGGGGTTTATTAAATCAACCAAAATCAGCCCCTAATTAGTTGATTAACATCCTTTATAATGATTTTTAAAGGATAAGAACAAGCAATCTATTCACATAACCGGCTCTTGATGCCATTGAAGGGTTTGTTAGAACATAAAATCATAGTTTAACAATTTAAACTTTCTGAAAACGCAGCGGAATTACAACTTTATAAACCCTTTTATAAGCTGAAAAATATGTTCATTAGATGACCATATTAATGTATAAAATAAACCCAAAGAACAAAGGATCATTTATGTGAATATGCAAGCTATGAACATATGTAAATACACATAAATCACAGCTATATAGAGCTGTGAATGTACCTTACTGCAGCAGCAAAAAGTCGACCAAAAGAGATGTTTGATGAAGATGGAGATGCCCAAAATGCAGCTAAGACTTCAAGGATAGAAGTCCTCAAGCTAGTATACCCCAAGCTCCTTGCAAACACACTTTCTTGTTAGGTAGAAATCACCAAAATGCAGCTCAAAACTCAGCTAGAAAACCCTCTTTTCTTGCTGCTGGAAAACCGTAAGTGAGAGAGAGAGAGAGCTGATTGTTTTGTGTTAGTTGCATGTCTTTCAAAATAAGAAAAATGAGAGCCTTTGTATGCTAGTTGGTAGTGGTAGACATAAGGATGCATGTGTGTCTTTCTCCAAGAGAATAATGTAGTGGAGACAAGAATACTTTGTGTGTTCTTCTCAAGACACATAGGCAAAGCATTAACATGCATATGCATGTGGCATTGAACGGCTTCAAAGGCTGAAAATTGGGTTTTTATTCTCTTATAATTAATATTTGATATTTATAAATAGGTGGTTTTCTTTTATAAATGTCAAATATTAATACACACATATATTGTCTACTAGTCATCTTATTAGATATATATACAACTAACCTTTTAATTGTATAATCCATACACTCCCATTATTAATTTGTAATGTTATCTAACTTACTTAAATAACATTAAAAATAATATTGTTGAACAAAATATCCTAATAAATTGTTCCATCTCATATGCAACTTATTTAGAAAACCCATTTTCTAAATTGGAGTAAATATTTAATTGCATGATCATATCATCAATTAAAATATTAATTGGTGTTTGCTAATCTTGTTATTGGGTATAACCCGACTTGGATCATAACGTACTAACCACATCAATATTCTAATTGTCTTGGGCACATAGAATCCTACACGAGGGTGCAATTGCTAAAATCAAGGAACATCGTGCTCGTCAAAAGACTCGTCACATTGAACGGAGATTCAACTACATAAGGGATGAAGTTGAAAAGGGAAAGATATGTATTTGCAAAGTTCACACCATCAAAACATTGCGGATCCATTCTCGAAGCTCGTAGATAGGTCAAAGCATGGAAGTCGTACTTGTGCCTTAGGACGTCGATATTCTAGTGATTGGACTTGATCAAATTTTGTATTTGGATATTGGAACTTATGTTATTTGACTTAATTACATGGTTATAATTTTCATATGTTCTTCAATTTTAGCATGTTTAAGTCCGTGAATAAGTAAGTTATTCTAAACGTCCGTAGTCGATCATACTTGTGGAAACAACTATGAATGTAAGACTATAATGAACTTGGATTGGTTGATATTCATAAGGTATGAATATAGAGCAAGAGGTGGCTACCAAGATTCATTGATATCTATGGGGTATAGATATAGGACTGACCCGCTCTCATTTATTTCTGCATGGAATCTTAATGATTAGTCATAAGAGATATTGAGTAAATGCGAATATCATTGTATCCTTAGACCTGAGATACATATTGGGTCACGATATTCACCAAGTATCGTACTTTGACTGAGTGCTTTGCTGTTCTGAAACATTGGCAGTGCGTAAGGCTAGGTTCAGGTATCATATAAGGTGATTGTGAGAGACGTATGTAGTCAAGATGGATTTTGTTCCTCTTATTCGTTAAGAGTTAGATGTCTAAGGCCTGTTAAAGTTAAATCATCGGAGAATGACAATTCTGTGTCTCAGGGATTTAACATGACATCTGCGACAAAAGGATAGATGATTGATTCACTTAAAACATTTTCAAGTAAGGTACTTGAAGAGGATGATGTTATTGAATGGCACTTAATCATATACATTAGGGGTAGCAAACCGCTGCTAGGCGTTATTTGCTGCTTGCATCAATCTTCTATGAATCTTGTGCAAGTGGGAGATTGAAGGATTTAGTCTGCCCAAGATGCATATTAAATTGATGTGTCTAGTGTGATATGATCCAAGTTGGGTCATACCCAATAACAAGCCAAACAAACACCAATAAATATTTATTCGTTGATAAGATCAAACAAATAAATATTGACACCAATTTAGAAAATAGTTTTTTCTAAATTGCTGTTTTTGTAAATGAACAACATTATGTGGATAATTTGTTCATGAGAAATTATTTGTTTCAATTATTTAAGTTAGTTAAACAATGACAAATAAAAAAGTGTTAGTGTTATAAAATTAAAAAGGGTTTTAATTTTATAAAACAAAAGGGCAAGAGTGTAACAATTTTATAAAAATTTAAATGGGAGGGAAACCCACTTTGTGAGTCACATTTCGGCCGCCCCCATGCCTTGGACACTCCACCACTTAGTCTTGGCAAATGCAAGACTTGATACTTCCTTGCACTCTTCCATCACTACACTCTCTCTCCTACATGCAAAAGTTGATTTTTCTCTCTAGCTTCTCTCTAATTTTGAATTTTTGGGGCTGATTTTAGAGCAAGACTTGGCTGAAAGATCAGATTGGTGAGCTGAAAACTCAGCCTTGCTTGTGTAGATTTGGATCTACAAGAAGAGAAGGAAGTTGGTGTTCTTACTACCTAGCAAGTAGGTGTCTTGGAAGGGCTTGTGGGTATCATCTCTTGAGGGCTTCTACATTGAAGTCTTAGCTTTCAAACATCATCATCTAGACCTCTAAATCCACGATTCTAAGAGGTAGTTTATGTGATTGTTATATGTTTTGATAGCATGTTCTTTCATATAAAGATCCTTTGTTCATGGGTTTTGTTTTAACATATGTATTTGATGCATAAACTTACTAATATTGAAATGGGTTTTTGATTATAACTCCGCTGCATTTTACATATTAATTGTTAATAAGACTTTGATAAAGATCTACAAAACCCAACATTCAGTTGCTCCCGTCCTCCCGAGGACCTGTTCCTCTCTTTCCATTCTCGTTCTCGTACAGCCTTTATCACCTCGGTCACCACAGACGGTAGGATTTTCTTCATGACCTGATGCCCTTCCTCAACCACAACCTCCTTCACCGAGGCCCTCAAATTTGCACTCTCATCCCCACCCTCCGGGTGAGGGGTCTCGGGTCCCTCAGGAACCGCCTTTCCCACTCTAGGCCTGCCTCTTTTGGGTTGCGATACATCACCAATTCCACCACGCGAGGCATTAGATGATCTACCACCGGCCATCCTCTATCACACACTGAAAGATTCAAACACCAACACGGTCATTCAAGGGAATAGCTCAGTTTATGTCAAGTATAGTAAGTCCCAAATTACAGTGGCCAGTTGTGATTAGCCACATTGTTGGGTCATTATAAGGCTGGAGCAACCAAAACCACTTCACATAGTCATTTTAGTGCTACACTCAAAAGGCTTCTGAAGCTAAGTATGAGATCTTCCGAAGTCTGAAGAACAACAGCTGAAGTCATCAGCTGAAGAAAGAGCTGAAGACTATCTTCCGAAGACAAAGTCTGAAGATTTCCGAAGACAAAGTCTGAAGACTTTCGAAGAGAAAGTCTGAAGAACACTTCGGAAGACAAAGTCTGAAGAAAGAGCTGAAGACAAAGTCTGAAGAAAGAGCTGAAGACAAAGTCTGAAGAAAGAGCTGAAGACAAAGTCTACTTCCGAAGACAGAAGAAGACTCCAAGCCTCGGAAGAAGCAGTCTTCCGAAGTATAAGTGGCTTCGGAAGAAGTTATTCTTCCGAAGAAACTTACCCTTCGGAAGACACTGCTATGTCCAGTAGACATAAGTATGGTCTCTGACAGTCCGCTGCAGACCTCTAATACAGCATGGCTTCTTCCTAAAGAACCATGTTGTTGACCATACTTTATTCTACTGTATACCTTTTTATGATAGTACATGTTACCAACTTTAGTTGGTGACAAAAAGTAAGTCAGGGACATGTCCTGACTACCAACTCTCAGGCAAAATGTCTGAAAGACCTCACCTAGAGTCTTGTAGTATAGATGTTTGGTTAGAGGTTTCCAGCTGGTATCAAAGTATATCCGGCTGTAGGTAGTATTATATATATCTTCTCTGTGTAACTCATTAGGTAGAGGGATTTGAGTCCAAGAGTCTTGTAATCCTTTGAGTTGAGAAGCAATATATAAAAGTACCTTGAAAATTTACATCCTGTGTTCATTTACTGCTTGTTACTTGTTATATTGTGATCAACTCTTCATTGACTCTTACTGAGTGTTGTTCAAGGAGAGTTTGAGAGAAAAACCATCTGTTGAGTGACCAACAAATGATCCAGCAATTGGTATCAGAGCTCTCAGGCTCTTGATTGTGTGATATTACCATCCAAATCAACCAGTTTTTCACTCATCACTTCAAACCACTCACTCAAATGGCCCCTCTCACTAAGGCTGATATGGAGACAGGTACCATGACAAAATCCCCACTAATCACTCCTGAAAACTTTGACACATGGTGCACTAGAATGGAAGGCTTCATCAAGTGTCAAGACTCAAGGATGTAGGACTCCATTGTTAATGGTCCCTTCATACCAAGCACTACTTCTGCTACTGGTAATCGCATCAATCCAAAAGATGTTAATGATTACTCAAAAGAAGACAGGAAGAGAATAGAACTAGATCAAAGGGCTATGACCTGTCTTTAAACTGCTACCCCAAACTCCATCTACAGAGGCTTCAAGAAGTGCAAGACAGCCAAAGATTTATGGGATTCATTGAAGCTTATGTATGAAGGATCCAAGGAAACCCAAGAGAACAAGAAGGATCTCTTGAAGAAGCAGTTTGAGAACTTTACTTTCAAGGCTGGTGAGACCTTGACTCAACAATACTTCAGGTATGTTGAGATAGTAGATACTCTGATGGATATTGGAGTAGCTCTTGAGAATAGTGACATAGTTAGGAAGTTCATGTCTTCCCTTCCTAAACTATGGACACACTATTGTGTTGTAATCAAGGGAACTTCGGACCTTAAGACTCTTACTCTCACAGAGTTGTATGGTATCCTAAGTGCATTCCAGATGGAGATGAACATGCAGAACTCCTCTGGTCACTCCAATAACCAACTGAGTTCAGCCCTTCATGTGGTTGAAAGGGAAATCACAGAACCACAACATCAGTTGCTGTGCTACCCTGACAGCTCACATAAATGGACCCTACATTACTCTACCTGAGACTCCAAAGTATCATAAGTTTCAACACAATTCCTTTCAGGATAGTTGTGCCTTTGTCTCTGGAAGTGGACACTCTGGTGATTTTCAATATTGCTTTGATGATCTTGAGTGCTTCAGTCCAGATGATGTGGAGTATGTGGACATTGTCCAACAGATGGCTCTTTTAACTTACAGAGCAAAGAAGTTCTTCAAGAGAACTGGAAGGCAATTCCCTCAAAACCCAGCCAATAGCAAGTTTGGGTTTGATAAGAGCAAAGCAAAGTGTTACAACTGCAACCAACTAGGTCACTTTGCTAGGGAATGAAAGGCTCCCAAGAACAAGCCGGGAACCCCACAGGCCTCCACACATCCCTCAGCTTCAAAGCATGAAGAGAAGTTAACTGAAACAGCTGTAATAGCTCAAGAAGTTGACTAGAGCTTCATGGTACAGGATGTGACTCCCGCTCAAGCACACATGGCCGGAACAGATGATGATCAGGTATATGAACATCTTTGTACTCCATCCTGTATTGCTAAAGTTAAACTCTATAAGGATTACAATACGGAAATCAGACCTGATGTTGAGTCTTTAAATATCTTAAAATCTGATTTTAAGAGAGCTGAATCTGACTATCAAAAGAAAATTGAGGAGTTAGAGAAAACTGTGTCTCTTTTAAAACATGAAAAGACCAACCACAAGACTCAAATTAAAGATCTGATATCCAAACTGTCTGAAGTTCAAACCCAGTTGGTCACTGCTGAGGCTCAGGCCAGGAAGCAAGCTATTGCTGAGCAAAACTTCCAAGCTATTCTTGCATCATCCTCTCATTCCAAAATGTTTTATCAAATCAAAGAATGGTTGGGAACCAATGAAAGTGCTCCACCACACTCTTATGAGTCTATTAGACTACCAAGATGTGGTACGGAAGAGCAAGAGGTTCCAACTGCTGACCCTTCTCCATTGGAAGTAGAGGATAAGGCAAAAATAGTGCACACCACAGGGGAGAAACAGGAAGATACACTCATCTCCACCTGTGAAGAACAAATCCTAACCACCAAGGAAAGAAGAAGCAGAGCTAAAGCTGCAAGATGGACTGCCAAGAAGGTTGTAGAGTCCAAGCTTAAGATTGACCCAAAGCAAAAGGGTGTCTTCATGTCTGCTGGATTCCAGGTGGTAGGTACTTCTGATTCAGGAAAGGAGTGTAATACCAGCACTCCTGTCCTACCAAAGGATCAGAGGTTGAAAGGGAAAGTTGCTGATGAAGAGAAGAAATCCAAGAAACAGCAACCTGCAAATTCCAAGAAGACTAACATTGCATGCATAATATGTGGTCTGCACAACCACATGGCTAAAGATTGTTACTACAATCCAACAAGCACACATTATGCAAATAATGTTAGAAGAGAAGGAGTCAGGGAAGGTTTCTTAGTTGGACCATTTCAAACGGTACAAATGATGAAGAAGGGAAAGTTGGTCTCGGAAGCAAAATTGCTTTCGGAAGAAAGTACTTCTTCCGAAGGGAAAATGGCTTCGGAAGCCAAAGGTTCTAAGGTTCGGAAGAACGAGAAGGCTCCCTTGAAACCATCCCAGAAGAAGACTACTTCGAAAGAAAAGGTGGTGAAGGCTTCTTCTGAAAAGGAAGCTTCGGAAGAAGACCATGCTGCAAAAGATTCAACAACCTTATCCTCAAAGATCAACCAAGGGATGGATTGGAAGATCAAGGATGATGCTGGAGTCCAAACCTCTTCTTCAACGACCTCTATTGAACCCCAATGCATATCTTTTGGTTCAATTATGCCATTATCTTTGGAAGAGCCCAAGACCAGCAAGGCTTGGGCTTCCAAACAAAACTAACTATCTCATCTTATGTGTAGGGACATCCATTTGACAAGAACAACAATGTCAGGATTGTAAATAGTGTATGCTCCAGGCACATGACAGGGAACAGATCTCTCCTTCAACAATTCCAGAACTATGATGGAGGGCCTGTCCAATTTGGAGGTGAGACCGGAGGATATATTTATGGCAGAGGAAGTATATCCAATGGCAGAACAAACATTGACAAAGTTCACTTTGTCAAACAGCTTGAACACAAGAGTGTAACAATTTTATAAAAATTGAAATGGGAGGGAAACCCACTTTGTGAGTCACATTTCGGCCGCCCCCATGCCTTGGACACTCCACCACTTAGTCTTGGAAAATGCAAGACTTGATACTTCCTTGCACTCTTCCATCACTACACTCTCTCTCCTACATGCAAAAGTTGATTCTTCTCTCTAGCTTCTCTCTAATTTCGAATTTTTTGGGCTGATTTTAGAGCAAGACTTGGCTGAAAGATCAGATTGGTGAGCTAAAAACTCAGCCTTGCTTGTGTAGATTTGGATCTACAAGAAGAGAAGGAAGTTGGTGTTCTTACTACCTAGCAAGTAGGTGTCTTGGAAGGGCTTGTGGGTATCATCTCTTGAGGGCTTCTACATTGAAGTCTTAGCTTTCAAACAACATCATCTAGACCTCTAAATCCATGATTCTAAGAGGTAGTTTATGTGGTTGTCATATGTTTTGATAGCATGTTCTTTCATATAAAGATCCTTTGTTCATGGGTTTGGTTTTAACATATGTATTTGATGCATAAACTTACTAATATTGAAATGGGTTTTTGATTATAACTCCGCTGCATTTTACATATTAATTGTTAATATGACTTTGATAAAGATCTACAAAACCCAACATTCGGTTGCTCCCGTCCTCCCGAGGACCTGTTCCTCTCTTTCCATTCTCCTTCTCATACAGCCTTTATCACCTCGGTCACCACAGATGGTAGGATTGTCTGCATGACCTGATGCACTTCCTCAACCACAACCTCCTTCACCGAGGCCCTCAAATTTGCACTCTCATCCCCACCCTCCGGGTGAGGGGTCTCGGGTCCCTCAGGAACCACCTTTCCCACTCTAGGCCTGCCTCTTTTGGGCTGCGATACAGCACCAATTCCACCACGCGAGGCAATAGATGATCTACCACCAGCCATCCTCTATCACACACTGAAAGATTCAAACACCAAAATAGTCATTCAAGGGAATAGCTCAGTTTATGTCAAGTATAGTAAGTCCCAAATTACAGTGGCCAGTTGTGATTTGCCACATTGTTGGGACATTATAAGGCTGGAGCAACCAAAACCACTTCACATAGTCATTTTAGTGCTACACTCAAAAGACTTCCGAAGCTAAGTATGAGATCTTCCGAAGTTTGAAGAACAACAGCTGAAGTCATCAGCTGAAGAAAGAGCTGAAGACTATCTTCCGAAGACAAAGTCTGAAGATTTCCGAATACAAAGTCTGAAGACTTCCGAAGACAAAGTCTGAAGAACACTTCCGAAGACAAAGTCTGAAGAAAGAGCTGAAGACAAAGTCTGAAGAAAGAGCTGAAGACAAAGTCTACTTCCGAAGAAAGAAGAAGACTCCAAGCTTCGGAAGAAGCAGTCTTCCGAAGTATAAGTGGCTTCGGAAGAAGTTATTCTTCTGAAGAAACTTATCCTTCGGAAGACACTGCTATGTCCAGTAGACATAAGTATGGTCTCTGACAGTCCGCTGCAGACCTCTGATACAGCATGGCTTCTTCCTAAAGAACCATGTTGTTGACCATACTTTATTCTACTGTATACCTTTTTATGATAGTACATGTTACCAACTTTAGTTGGTGACAAAAGGTAAGTCAGGGACATGTCCTGACTACCAACTCTCAGGCAAAATGTCTGAAAGACCTCACCTAGAGTCTTGTAGTATAGATATTTGGTTAGAGGTTTCCAGCTGGTATCAAAGTATATCCGGATGTAGGTAGTATTATATATATCTTCTCTGTGTAACTCCTTAGGTAGAGGGATTTGAGTCCAAGAGTCTTGTAATCCTTTGAGTTGAGAAGCAATATATAAAAGTACCTTGAAAATTTACATCCTGTGTTCATTTACTGCTTGTTACTTGTTATATTGTGATCAACTCTTCATTGACTCTTGCTGAGTGTTGTTCAAGGTGAGTTTGAGAGAAAACCATGTGTTGAGTGACCAACAAATGATCCAGCAATTGGAATCAGAGCTCTCAGGCTCTTGATTGTGTGATCTTACCATCCAAATCAACCAGTTTTTTACTCCTCACTTCAAACCACTCACTCAAATGGCCGCTCTCACTAAGGCTGATATGGAGACCGGTACCATGACAAAATCCCCACTGATCACTCCTGAAAACTTTGATACATGGTGCACTAGAATGGAAGGCTTCATCAAGTGTCAAGACTCAAGGATGTGGGACTCCATTGTCAATGGTCCCTTCATACCAAGCACTACTTCTGCTATTGGTAATCGTATCATTCCAAAAGATATTGATGATTACTAAGAAAAAGACAGGAAGAGAATAGAGCTAGATCAAAGGGCTATGACTTGTCTTCAAACTGCTATCCCAAACTCCATCTACAGAGGCTTCAAGAAGTGCAAGACAGCCAAAGATTTATGGGATGCATTGAAGCTTATGTATGAAGGATCCAAGGAAACCCAAGAGAACAAGAAGGATCTCTTGAAGCAGTAGTTTGAGAACTTTACTTTCAAGGCTGGTGAGACCTTGACTCAACAATACTTCAGGTATGTTGAGATAGTAGATACTCTGGTGGATATTAGAGTAGCTCTTGAGAATAGAGACATAGTTAGGAAGTTCATGTCTTCCCTTCCTAAACTATGGACAAACTATTGTGTTGTAATCAAGGGAACTTCGAACCTTAAGACTCTTACTCTCACAGAGTTGTATGGTATCCCAAGTGCATTCCAGATGGAGATGAACATGCAGAACTCCTCTGGTCACTCCAATAACCAACTGAGTTCAGCCCTTCATGTGGTTGAAAGGGAAATCACAGAACCACAACATCAGTTGCTGTGCTACCCTGATAGCTCACATAAATGGACCCTATATTACTCTACCTGAGACTCCAAAGTATCATAAGGTTCAACACAACTCCTTTCAGGATAGTTGTGCCTTTGTCTATGGAAGTGGACACTCTGGTGATTTTCAATATTGCTTTGATGATCTTGAGTGTTTCAGTCCAGATGATGTGGAGTATGTGGACATTGTCCAACAGATGGCTCTTTTAATTTACAGAGCGAAGAAGTTCTTTAAGAGAACTGGAAGGCAATTCCCTCAAAACCCAGCTAACAGCAAGTTTGGGTTTGATAAGAGCAAAGCAAAGTGTTACAACTGCAACCAACTAGGTCACTTTGCTAGGGAATGCAAGGCTCCCAAGAACAACCCGGGAACCCCACGGGCCTCCACACATCCCTCAGCTTCAAAGCATGAAGAGAAGTCAACTGAAACAGCTGCAATAGCTCAAGAAGTTGACTGGAGCTTCATGGTACAGGATGTGACTCCCGCTCAAGCACTCATGGCCGGAACAGATGATGATCAGGTATATGAACATCTTTGTACTCCATCCTGTATTGCTAAACTTAAACTCTATAAGGATTACAATACGAAAATCAGATCTAATGTTGAGTCTTTAAATATCTTAAAAGAGCTGAATCTGACTAACAAAAGAAAATTAAGGAGTTAGAGAAAACTGTGTCTCTTTTAAAACATGAAAAGACCAACTACAAGACTCAAATTAAAGATCTGATATCCAAACTGTCTGAAGTTCAAGCCCAGTTGGTCACTGCTGAGGCACAGGCCAGGAAGCAAGCTATTGCTGAGCAAAACTTCCAAGCTATTCTTGCATCATCCTCTCATTCCAAAATGTTATATCAAATCAAAGAAGGGCTGGGAACCAATGAAATTGCTCCACCACACTCTTATGAGTCTATTAGACTACCTAGATCTGGTACTGAAGAGCAAGAGGTTCCAACTGGTGACCCTTCTCCATTGGAACTAGAGGATGAGGCAAAAATAGTGGCCACCACAGGGGAGAAACAGGAAGATACACTCATCTCCACCTGTGAAGAACAAATCCTAACCACCAAGGAAAGAAGAAGCAGAGTTAAAGCTACAAGAAGGACTGCTAAGAAGGTTGTAGAGTCCAAGCTTAAGATAGACCCAAAGCAAAAGGGTGTCTTCATCTCTGCTAGATTCCAGGTCGTAGGTACTTCTGATTCAAGAAAGGAGTGTAATACCAGCACTCCTGTCCTACCAAAGGATCAGAGGTTGAAATGGAAAGTTGTTGATGAAGAGAAGAAATCCAAGAAACAACAACCTGCAAATTCGCAGAAGACTAACATTGCATGCATAATATGTGGTCTGCACACCCACATGGCTAAAGATTGTTACTACAATCCAGCAAGCACACATTATGCAAATAATGTTAGAAGAGAAGGAGTCAGGGAAGGTTTCTCAGTTGGACCGTTTCAAACGGTACAAATGATGAAGAAGGGAAAGTTGGTCTCGGAAGCCAAATTGCTTTCGGAAGAAAGTACTTCTTCCGAAGGGAAAATGGCTTCGGAAGCCAAAGGTTCTAAGCTTCGGAAGAACAAGAAGGCTCCCTTGAAACCATCCCAGAAGAAGACTACTTTGGAAGAAAAGGTGGTGAAGGCTTCTTCTGAAAAGGAAGCTTCAGAAGAAGACCATGCTGCACCAGCTCATCCTTAAAGATCAACCAAGGGATGGATTGGAAGATCAAGGAAGATGCTAGAGTCCAAACCTCTTCTTCAACGACCTCTATTGAGCCCCAATGCATATCTTTTGGTTCAATTATGTCATTATCTTTGGAAGAGCCCAAGACCAGCAACGCTTGGGCTTCCAAACAAAACTAACTATCTCATCTTATGTGCAGGGACATCCATTTGACAAGAATAACAATGTCGGGATTGTAAATAGTGTATGCTCCAGGCACATGACAGGGAACAGATCTGTCCTTTAACAATTCCAGAACTATGATGGAGGGCCTGTCCAATTTGGAGGTGAGGCCGGAGGATATATTTCTGGCAGAGGAAGTATATCTAATGGCAGAATAAACATTGACAAAGTTCACTTTGTCAAACAGCTTGAACACAATCTGTTAAGTGTTTCTCAATTCTGTGACCAAAAGCATCAAATGCTTTTCACAGAACATGAGTGCATTATCCTCAAACCAGGGATGAAAATTCCTCCGGAATTGGTGCTTCTTAGATATCCCAGGAAAGGGGATATGTACAAGCTGAATATGAACAATGCTTCTCCTTTGGGTGAAGTATCATGCTTTCTTTCCAAAGCTGATAGTGATGAGTCAACACTATGGCATAAACGCATGCGTCATGTGAATTTTAAAACAATGAATAAATTGGCTAAAAACAACTTGGTACATGGTTTGCCTAAAAAGGAATTTTTCTGCAAAGATAACTGTGTTGCATGTCTGAAAGGGAAACAACACAGGTCATCTCATAAATCCAAATGTGTTAACTCCATCACTACTTCATTACACTTATTGCACATGGAACTCTTTGGTCCCAAAAGTATAATGAGCATTGGAAGGAAATCATACTGTCTTGTGATTGTTGATGATTTTACATGATTTACATGGGTATTCTTTTTAAGAAGTAAAGATGAAACGGCTGAAACTTTAAAATCTTTATTCTTAAAATAGAAAATCAAATTGATCACAAGGTTAAGATCATTAGAAGTGATCAAGGGACTGAGTTTAAGAACTTTGTTCTTGACTCATTCTATAACTCAAAAGGGATTGGCAGACAATATAGTGCTCCCAGAACTCCTCAACAAAACGGTGTTGCTGAGAGGAGGAATAGGACACTTATTGAGGCTGCTCGGACCATGTTAGCTGATTCAAAACTACCTCTAACATTCTGGGCAGAGGCAGTCAGCATTGCATGCTATGTACAGAATAGGGTTCTTGTAGTTAATCCCCATGGAAAAACCCCTTATGAGTTATGGAACAAGAGGCCACCGTTCATTGGCTTTCTAAGGTCCTTTGGCTGCAGGTGTACCATACTTAACACAAAGGACAACTTAGCAAAATTTGCTGAGAAGTCGGATGATGCTATCTTTGTTGGATACTCTTCTAGCTCCAAAGCCTATAGAGTATACAACATCAAGAATCAACAATTTGAGGAGTCATCCAATATAGTTGTAAATGAGCACACTCCTTGTGTTAAGGGGAATGGACCTGATTATATCTTTGATTTAGAATTGTTTCCAAACTATTCCAAACAATCTTGTGAGAATGTTTCAGCTGGAACAGGTGCTCAAGGTGATGCTGATGCTCATGCAGATCAACTATTTGAGCTTCCCAGACCTCTTCCAAATTCTCCAAGAGCTGAAAGGCAACAAGCTTCAACCATTCACAGATCTGATAGTGTAACTATCTCCAGGAATAGTGAAGCTTTAACAAGTGAATCACCTGATGAACCCCAAAGCTCTTCAGGTGATCCATTACAACACCAGGTTGAGGGAAGTAGTATTCTGAAGGAACAGGCAACTGTTAATACTACTTCACAGACAACCATTGATGATGTTTCTCAATCATTCAATCAGTCCTCATTGAATGACTTTGAAACAGCAGCTGGACAGAGTGATCCAGTTCCTGATCAGAATATGTCCAACCTAGACTTATCTCTGCAACTGGAAGTGATTCCTCTCCTTAGGATTCACAACACTCATCCAACTGAGAACATCATAGGGAATGTCTCCGAGGGTGTGAGAACAAGAGGGCAAACTTATCATGGGAATGTCTGCTTGTACTCATGCTTCTTGTCTCAGATGGAACCCAAGAAGGTGGAAGATGCCTTAAAGGATAGTAGTTAGGTTGAATCGATGCAGGAGGAGCTGCTTCAATTCACAAGGCAAATGGTCTGGAATCTATGCCCACTACCATCTGGTCAAGTACCCATAGGCACTAAATGGGTGTTTAGAAACAAGAAAGATGATAGAGGCTTGATTATCAAGAACAAGGCAAGATTAGTAGTTCAAGGGTATACCCAAGAGGAAGGAATCGATTATACTGATGTCTTTGCACCTGTTGCAAGACTTAAGGCAGTTAGGATCTTCCTTGCTTATGCTGCATCCAAGAACTTCACAGTCTAGCAACTTGATGTCATGTGTGCATTTCTATATGGGGATATAGGTAGGGAAATCTATGTATGTCAACCTCCAGGATTTGAAGACGCACAACACCCCAACTATGTGTGCAAACTGGATAAAGCTCTATATGGGCTGCACCAAGCACCTAGGCTGTGGTATGAGACCTTGTCTCAGTTTCTCCTAAAGAATGGCTACACCAGAGGTACCATTGACAAGACTCTTTTCATCAGAAAGAGTGGAAAAGACATATTGCTCGTTCAAGTCTACGTTGATGACATCATATTTGGTTCTTCAAATGACCAAATGTGCAAGGACTTTGAGAGCATTATGAAGCAGAAATTTGAGATGAGTTCCATGGGAAAAATGGACTTTTTCCTTGGAATTCAGGTGAAACAGATGAAGGAAGGGTTCTTCATAAGTCAATCTAAGTGTGCCTCAGACATCTTAGACAGATTTGAAATGAAGGACTGTAAACCAGCCAAGACACCCATACCCAGAAACCATAATCTTGCCCTGTCCTTGAGGGGGAGGACAATGATCAACATCAGTATAGAGCAATTATTGGTTCTCTGATGTATCTCACTGCTAGTAGACCAGATATCATGTTTGCCACATGCATTTGTGCAAGATATCAGGCTGCTCCCAAGGTGTCTCTGTTAGGACCGTGTACGTACGGAGTACTAACTGATTCTTCGTTGTACCAGATCAAATAGTGCGGAATCCTATTTGATTGGCGATCCAATCAGTGAGAACGAATTCAAGATCAATCCTAACGATTAGAAAACGTTATGAATTGACTCGGAATGATCTGAAACGCTCTATGAAGTTGGAATGGTCGAACAGCACGTTCTGGGTCGGCTAGGGTTTCTTGTATTCGAAGTGTTCCGTTTTTCCACGAATTAAGTGGTATTTATAGGTTACAGATCTCATTCGTGCGACTGAGTCTTGCGACTGACTCAGTCGTGCGATTGAGTAATACGATTGATTCATTCGTACGCTTGAGTCAGTCTGATGACTCAACCGTGCGATTGACTCAGTCTCCTAGTTCAACCGTGCGATTGGACCATTCGCATGGTCCAGTCGTTCGACTGAATAAGATGTTTAGTCAAACACATTCTGGAGCCTTTAATGATCCAGACTGTGTCTCACAACTGTAAACCTATATAACATGATCATATTATTTGTGTGACAACTAATAATATAGATATAACATTATATAATCAACAACCATAGGAAGAAGAGATTCTCATTAGATTGATTCAATATTACATATGTGTTACAAGATAGAAGTCTATTACATCTGAGCTCACTAGACTAGAACTGGGGACATGTGTACCAACAAACTCCCCCTTGGACCTAGTTATATCTAGACCTTTACTTCTTTCTTGAACTCTTCAAATCGTTTTAATCTCTCTTCTTTGGAAACCCTCGCATGGATATTCAGTGCAAAGCATAGACGTATTATGTGCTGAAACTGTAGAGCTTGCACAATATCCTGCGTATCGAAAAATAGTGGCCACTTGTACAGCGTATATACATCAGACGCTGACAAGTTGATGAGCCACATGGGGTCGAACACCCTTATAGTTTCCATTGACCCTTCCTCTTCCAAAATAATGACTGCCTCTCCCGAGCGCCAGTCATAGTACCACCACTTGAAGTGTGGGGTAAAGTCCTGTGGCATCTCCCTCAGTGGAATTCGGGACATAGTGCGTGGAGGTCGCCACTTTAGGACTATCTTTGGCTGACCAGTGATGGGATTTACCTCTGACCTTCTGAGGTACCTCGTAGCCTGCTGAGGTTTGAAGTTTACCCATCTGGTCCTATACTCTTTCTTTAATGCAGCCTCAAACCAGCCTGACATCTTCTTCGGATCAGCATAAAGAAGCTTTAGGCGTGCTAACTGGTTGAGTTCAAAACCTGGGAGAGTCTTCAGATCATGCGGGAATCTAAAGTACTCGATTCCCCTCTCCCTCTTCACTGCATATACTCCGAGGTCATCAAAATGAGCCCAAGCAATAATCTTCCCTGACACCTTCATATTCTTCTTTACTTTGTATAACTTGGTGTAGGTACTCGGGGTTGCTGTAGTACGTTGTGCTCGGACCTCGGCGAAGCAAGCCGCCCATTCAGCCTTTCGAATGCCAACTTCGGTGTCCGTGGCTTGAGCTTGGCTTGTTGAAGCTTCTGCTCCTTTTTCCTTATCATGGAGTTTATCCAGAATATCACTATCAAGGTTGTTCACCAGATCAGGGAACACGTTTCCCTCTTGATCAGTGTATTCTGGATAATGCTGATCTGTGATGTCTTCAATCTCAATTTCTTCTACATCTTTAAGTTCGTCATCATCAGCATCATCAAACACTGGAGCATCTTTTACAATTTCGTCAGGATTCAGACGAAACATGTCAGCTAGTTGCTCATCAGTGAGATCGTGAATAATTTCTCCTTCTTCAGGAGTATACATCACAGATCTTCTGACGATCCCCTGCAGATCAAGAATCATTGTTAATTGAGACTTGACCTGTTGGAGGGGAGCAACATCATGTTCGTCTCTCTGAAAGTTAGGATCTGTTTGATTTAAACATGCAACACAATACTTGTTAGTAGATAATCAAACACATTCATTGACATAAGATATAAACATTCATTCAATAAATGTAACATAATCTTAAATACAAAATACAAAAGTCTGTTAAACACATAAACATGACTAACTAAACAGTACTTTTGTCTTGAATTTGCGGAGTGTATTCAGTTGGAGCAGACGAAGAGGGTCCTTGATCTTGTCTATGCTTAGAACGCCTTTCGCCTCCTACTTCATCGCTTTGGTCTCCGGCAGCTTCTCCTCCTGCACCTTCATCATCATCCTTCTTTTCATCACCATCAGTACTTTCATCACTACCATCATCATCATTATCATCATCCTCTTCATCATCGTCCTCATCCTCATCATCATCGTCATCACCTTCACCAATCTTGAGTGGCTCACTTTGAGTCCCTTTGAGCTTAAGCAAGATCGACTTGTTTGCAGCTTCTAACTCCTCAAGCTTCTTCTCCGACTCAGTTTTGTGCTCGAGAAGACCTGCGAGCTGATCTGTCTGTTGAGAGATAAGTTGGGCCTGAGAAGAAGTCAGCTCTCTTAATTGGTGTATCTCAGCAGTCTGAGATGTACACAACTCTCTCAGCTGCTGTAGCTGAGCCGTCTTTTCTACATCTGAAGCCATCAGCTTAACTACCATGCTGTTTAGTGCAGCTAGCTGATCTACTACAGAGATTGGTGGGATGAACGAGCTGGATAGGAACGGTGAGGGACCTGTTGGTTGAGTGGTGGTGGTGGAGGTGGATGTGGTGAATATAGGGAAAGAGGTAAAGGCTGTAGATGGTGGTACAGTGGTGGTGGTGGAGGATGTGAGAGTATTACGTGGAGGTATAGTGGTGGTGGTGCTTTGGGGTGTTTGGGACATGGTGGATTGGGAGGTATGAGTGGTTTGGGTGGTTTGGGTAGGTGTTGTGGAAGAGGTAGGTGCAGAGGAGGTAGTAATAAGAGTGATCCTCCTACGTTTGGCTTTCATCCCATGAGGACGAGCCATATGTTTCCTCCGAGTCCCTGTTGACCCGGAGGCTCCCCCTTGGCTGCTGGGAGAGACTGGGGTGTAGGATGGGTCAGCAACAGAGCTCCCAGACTCTCCTGGACGTCCACCAACCGCCCGCAATCCTTCCTCGGTTGCCACTACCCGACTTCCCACAGTCCGGGTCATTGGTGCCTCGTCTGAGTCCTCCTCCTCCTGCAAGAAATCAGGGTGGATTGGAGCTGGTTCAGGTCTTCCTTGACCATCTCCTCCCTGATCCGTTCCTTGGTCATCATCATCGGAGTCATCGGAGGGTAGAGCCACATGCTCTACATCAGAATCACTGTCTTCGTGACGCCACTTTCTCCTAGCTGGCGCCACATACTCCTCACGGGCAAGATGCCCAAACAAACGTCGTACCGGGGGCTTGACCTGCTTGCCCCGGTATACCTTCATCCTGCCCAAGGTGGTATCATCCATCACCTCGAGCACAACCGCATCCTCCTTCTGCTTCGGTAACATAGGAAGCTTTTGGTCAAAGATCATTTGCAGGAAGCGAGGATACATGCAGAAGCCTTCTCTTCCCTTCACTTCTATGTTCTCCACTAGGTACGTGAAGATCATCCTGGAGAAGCTGAATGGGTGATTCAGCACTAAGGCAACATAGGCACTTTGCATTTGCTCAGAGAGCTCGTCGAATCCTCCTTTCCGTGAGGCAATACATCTGAGAAAGACATGAGCAAGGTATTTGAACTGGGGGCAGAGATTGCTCTTGTTGAGCATCCCTGAATTGATGTCCCCACTGTACTTAGCTCTCAGGAAGCACCCTCTCACAGTCATCGGATGTAAGCGAATAGGGTAGTCCCCATCATCTCCTAAGTCTAGGACTATCCTTAGGTCCTCCTCGGTTATCTCTATCGCATTCCCAAGAATAGAGCTCCTGATCCGATAGGGCTCAACAGATCTGTCTACTGTAGCATTCTCCCAGAATGCTTGCTGTAGTGAGTGGTACGGAGTGCAGGGTGTGGATATTGCCCTGAAGATCCTCGATC
Source organism: Flaveria linearis (assembly GCA_024085815.1). NCBI lineage: Eukaryota > Viridiplantae > Streptophyta > Magnoliopsida > Asterales > Asteraceae > Flaveria > Flaveria linearis. The sequence continues at coordinate 453,298 of JABSNV010001393.1, read as the reverse complement.
TCCGTAAGAATGTGATTATTCCCACAAACTCTGATGCATTCCTTGATGTCAGATCAAGATGGGCGCAGATGTTGTGCTTGGTGCTTAGAATCCGACGATTTGCCATCTGTCACAATATAAGTAAACATCAGTACATGTAGAAGATAGCTTATACAAAACAAAGAATTTCCCACTTTGGTCAGTCGGGCGACTGAGCTGCCGAATGAACATAACCGTGCGACTGAGTGGAACGAATGAGAGTTAAACGTGAATATATTCATCCGGGCGACTAAGTCAGGCGAATGAACATAGTCGGGCGATGATTCATTCGTCCATATCAGTCGGGCGACTGAGACTAGTCGTCTTCTCAGTCGGCCGATTGGAGTTCATCAGCGTGTCCAGTCGCCTCCTCGACAGTTTGTCCATTCAAATTCATGTTTTTGAGCTATACTTAAAATTAAACGTCGAAATTAGGCTCATTACACTCGGAAACTCCCGATTAATCATGTTTTAACATTTGTTTAGACATTTAGATTAGTTTGAACGTCCTATTTGATCATAAGGTTCTCGGTTACTGTTCGGTCAGAATTCGAGAGTTTTTGGACAACATTTGCTTGTATTATCTGTGAAACACCTCGAGTATTACCTGTATAAACACCAATGAATGTTAGAACACACAAAACGAAGGTAAAGAAGGATCAAATGAAATTTTGACAGAGGTTCTTTAGGTCGGGCGAATAGGGGGGGCGATTTGGGTGAATGAGCGATTGATACTGATTCGATCTGTATATATACTAGGGCATATTTCAATCGGGCGACTGAGGCCAGTCGCTTTAGACAGTCGGCCGACTGAGTCTCAGTCGTGCATTATATCCAATCGTTCCTCTTCAATCGGGCGATTGAGGTTCATCCAAATGACTTATTACAGTCGGTCCCTCCAATCGTTCGATGTAATTCATTCGCATACCCCATTCGCACGGTTGACCTAGTCAGGCAGATTTAATCGGCCGATTGGGCTCATTCGCATGGTCCAATCTTACGATTGTCTTCAATCATATATCCCATTCGTACAACTCGATCATATAAGATTCAGTCGTGCGATTGGGCTATACTTATGCCATTTTGTCAAGTTATGAACCAACCCTTCGTTTTATTTACTAATTGATAAAACATTATGTGCATTTGATCATCTCAGTCATGATCCATTTAACCACCCGATCACCTCAGACGTGATCCATTTATCCACCTGATCACCTCAGACGTGATCCATTTTAACCTTTCAGAAACAATTTGTTTAGATAAACATTAAGCACATTCAGTGACGTTTAACAGATAACGATATACACAGTCCGACATGACACATTAGACTAAGAAAAGACAAATTTTAACCTATGAACAGAGAGACATATTTTTGTGATTTTTGTTAGGGCAGGCTTGTAAAGCTTATTAGCATTAGCATTTTATCCGGAACAGACTCTCGTGGAATCAGACAGGCATATACACCATCAATTGGAACATTTAGTGCTTATTACACTTTGCATGATAAGATTGCACAGTTTTTCACTTATCGAAGACTTCTAAGATCTACCTGGGAATCATGTTTGAACTAATATGTAATTCTTATTGATTTTGAACATCAGGCGATGCATCCACGACGATTGTCAGTATGTTTGTCCACTTAAATCCATACACAGACGTTTGACACACATCAGCGATTAAGTAGATGAATTAGGTCAACTCGTATTTGTGTATTCCACAGGTATATGGTAATCAATCGTCCTCAGGAGATTTTTGAGTGGTCTGGGACTTAGAAGATTTGGTTCTAAAAATCGTCAAAGAGATGCAAAGCCTCAGGTCAGTGCCATCGCACAGCAGAGAGGCGCAACCAACAATGAATTCTTAGAACAAATAGGTTATGCTTATCCTCAGGTCAGTGCCATCGCACAGCAGAGAGGCGCAATACCTATTTATCTTCTTAGAGCAGCATATTTGCATATACATTATTTTAATGACATTTGTCATCTTTTGCTCTGTTTTGCAGGTCTTTGCTCACATTTGTGGCATTAGCTTGCTCCTCACCCCTTATTGTGCATTGATTGATTGTGCAGACCAGGGATACCATGAGAACACACAACTGGTTGAGTAAATTTAGTTTAAGCCAGTTCACTGATGATGTCTATTGGTCTATTGTGTTGAATCTACTGACACATCGTATTGTGTGCTTACACAACCCTAGATCTACTTTCTCCAAGTGAGTACAATACCAGTCAAAACTTCTATCATATTCCTATTTTGTTAGACTTAGACTTCTCTGATTTATGATTTTTATTTTTGAAACTGAAAAACCAATTTGATGTTCCAAGTAACTTGGTGCCTGTGTGCTATCACTTTCCAGTTTTATCGAGTCGCATTTCCAGTTTATTTGTCTGTGCCTTTTCAGCTTAACTTACCTCCCCCCTCGTTTTTTTTAGGTAAATGAATACTGAAATAAATCTCCCCCTAAAATTCTAAAACAGAAAATCTTTTGTGTTTTTGGATTTTATACGACATGGAAATTAAAACCGAAACTATAATGAAAGAAAAAAATATAAACAAATAGACATGAGTCGGACTATGTATCTGCTTCTTCTGCAATCACATCACTTTTCTTTTTAACGCCATTGACCTCTAGCAGATATAAAAATCTTGGTTTATCAAAAGGTTTGGTGTAAAGGTCAGCGCGCTGAAAATCCGTGTTAATTTTAATCACATCAGTTAATTGTTTTTCATAGCAATCGCTTATGAAATGATATTTGATCCCGATGTGTTTTGTTTTTGGGTGTTGAACCAGATTTTTAGTGACAGCTATGGCAGCAGAATTATCAACATAAATAGGAGTGTTAGAAAATTTCAAACCGTAGTCGCGCATTTGCTGTTGAATCCAGATGATCTGAGAGCAGCAGCTTGCAGCAGCAAAATATTCAGCTTCACAGGTTGATAGAGCAACCGAGGTCTGCTTCTTGCATTGCCACGTGACTAACCGTCTTCCAATGAACTGACACCCTGCTGAAGTAGACTTGAATTTCATCTTGCAGCCACCATAATCTGAATCGCTGTACGCGGTAAGCTCAAAGTCATCATCATGAGGATACCACAATCCCAGTGTTGGTGTACCCTTCAGATAACGAAAAATCCATTTCACCCCAATCAAGTGATTCACTTTGGCTTCGCTTGATATCTAGAACATAAACATGTTGCATACATGATATCTGGACGCGAGGCAGTGAGATACATGAGAGATCCGATCATCCCACGATACATAGTGGCATCCACCAAATCCCCATTCTCATCAGGAGCCACATCATGATTTGTGGCGAGAGGGGTACCGGCAGCAGACGTATTTTCCATGTCAAATCGACTGAGAATGTCACCGACATACTTGGTCTGATGTAAGAAAATGCCAGTTGTTGTTTGATCCACCTATAATCCCAGGAAGAACTTCATCTCTCCCATTGCACTCATTTCAAATTCTGCCTTCATCACAGATTCGAAATCTATGCATAACGCTTCATTTCTAGATCCAAAGATGATATCATCCACATAGATCTGCACCAGAAGCAAGTCACCATCGTTTTCTTTGATGAACAATGTACAGTCAATCACACCCCTGCGAAAACCATGCTTTAGCAGATGGGTAGAGAGCTTTTCATACCAAGCTCTAGGAGCCTGATGTAGCCCATACAGAGCCTTGTCCAGTTTGTAGACTCTGTCCCGACGATACGGATCTTCGAATCCTTCGGGTTGACTGACATATACTTCTTCACGGATTTCCCCATGCAAGAATGCACTCTTAACATCCAGTTGATAAACTTTGATCTTCATGTAAGAGGCGTAGGCTAGAAAGATACGAATAGCTTCCATTCTAGCTACGGGAGCAAAGACTTCATTGTAGTCGATGCCTTCGACTTGTCTGAAGCCTTGAACAACCAAGCGTGCCTTGTTTCTGATAACAACACCTTGGTCATCCTTCTTGCACTTTAGTACCCATTTGGTACCAATCACCTTAACTCCTTTCGGCCTGTCAACCAGTGTCCAGACTCCATGTTTCTTGAACTGGAGTAGTTCTTCTTGCATAGCATTGACCCAGGCCTCATCTTTCAGGGCGTCACAGACATATTTAGGCTCAATTTGTGAAACAAAACATGAGAAAGCCCCATCATTGACGTAACCCTTTTCCATAACTGCAGCATAATCAGCAGAGTACAGCTGATTTCTTGTTTGCACACCGGATTGAATGTCCCTAATGATCGACGAGGGGGATGATTCACACTGATCCTAGTCACTGGTGTGGTAGGAACCACAACCTCAGAATCCAGATTGGGAACTACTGGTTCAGTATCCGGATTTCCTGCAGCTGGTACAGCAGCTGATGACTCACTGTGTTGATTAGCTGTGTGCTCAGGATTAGAAGCAGGTGCTTCTTCATCACCTGATGAATCATCACTCTCATCATGAGCAGGAGTCGAAGAGCTTGAGGCACCATCAGTAGGTGTGATGTTGCTTGAATCCAGATTAGGTGAGTTAAGAACATCATACATCATCTGGGTAGCAACCTCATCCTCTGAATCAAGCTGTGGAAGATTGAAGGATTTGAAAAAGGCATCATAATCGAAGAATGATGATGGACCTTTTCCAGCAGGAGGTGTGATGTATCTCTGAACATCTACGTTGCACCACACCTCTACCTGACCCGTTGAGTTATTGTAAACTCGCTTGTCTGGGATGCTGTATCCTAAGAATATTCCTTGATCAGCTTTCTCGCTGAACTTTCCATCCTGAGTCTTCTTCAACAATGTACATGGAGCTCCAAATGGTTCCAGATACTCCAAATTTGGCTTTCTCTTCTGAAGTAGCTCGTAACAAGTCTTGCCATGCCTTTTTACTACTAACACACGATTAAGTGTGTAGCAGGCATTTGCAACCGCCTCATTCCAGAACTGAACTGGGAGCTTTGAATCAGCTAACATGGTTCGTGCAGTCTCAATTAAGCTCCGATTCTTTCGTTCTGCAACTCCATTCATCTGTGGTGTGTATGCGGAAGTGAACTGATAAACAATTCCCTTTTCCTTGCAGAAAGCATCCATCCACTGATTTTTGAACTCTGTGCCATTGTCAGAACGTATTCTTCTCACCTTCAGGTTGTAGAGTGACTCTAAAGTCGTGACGAGCACCTTGAATGATTCAAACGTTTCTGATTTAGCTTTCAGAAACATCACCCAGGTGAATCTTGAGTAGTCATCAGTGACTACAAAGCAGTACCAGTCTCCTGCTATACTCTTTGTGTTGACTGGACCAAAGAGATCCATGTGTAGCAACTCCAAAGGCATCTCAATCGTGTTGACGTGCTTGGTCTTGTGAGATTTCTTGGTCTGCTTTCCCTTCTTGCAAGAGACACAAAATCAGGAAGTTGGAAGTTTTTGACTGTAACTCCCTCAACAAGGTTGTTGTGAATCAGATGATTCATCTTCCTTTGATTTATGTGTCCCATCCTTCTATGCCATGAGATGGAGTCCTTCTCTGTCACTTTTGAGAGGAAACATTGAGCTGTAGATTCAGAGGTAGAAGCATTAGACAAATCCAAGACATATAGATCATTGTACCTGGATGCAGACATCAAAACCTGCTTCTCTGGAATTTCCATCTCCTTTTTCAGTATGTAACATTTTCGGTTGTCAAACATAACTTTGAAGCCCTTGTCACATATCTGAGACACTGAAAGTAAATTGTTTTCTAGTTGTTGAACAAAATTTACTTTATCAAACTTTACCTTCTCATTACCTACTTCGCCTTGAGCAGTAATGTATCCTCCTTTGTTCCCAGCAAAGGAAACATGTCCCCCTTTAATTTGTTTGACATTAAAAAGAAGAGACTTGTTTGCTGTCATGTGCCTGGAAGCTCCGTTATCCACAATCCATGTATTTGTTGAAGCACTGTAGCGGACAACCTGCAAATAATTGAAAACAAGCAGTTAAGGAGGGGGACCCAAGCCTTGACTGGCTTGGGTTTCCCAGAGGAATCAACCATCATGAATTCGACCCACTGTCCTTTATCAGTGGGTGGAATCTCAACTTTCAGATTGTCCTGGCTTTCAGACTCGCCAGATGTCTTGGCCTTCCATAAACCATCTCTGTGAAGGGATTATTTATGATAAACTTTAGACTGATTAGCAGTTTGAGCATATAGTTTAGATTCAGAAACAGTTTTCTCGCTGGTCTTACAGACCTGTCGGGGTCTTGTCTGTTTGCCTTTGACGTGGTGGGGACGAAAACGACTTAGAAGGTGTTTTATGCCTAATGGGTGTTTTCGACCTAACCGGGGTCTTAGAACGTTGTTTTGAATCTACTTTGACTTTGTCGTTTAGCTCAACTTTAATTCTTGGTGTCTGATAGCGTGGACAATTAGTTGAAATATGACCTCGCTGACCACAAGTATAGCAGGATCTCCATTCATCAGGACTAGGAGATCTCTTGTGGGGCGGTGAGTAAATCTCAGGAATGGGTCTTTTGGTCTCAGTCTTTGAATATTTACCCTCTTTAACAAATTTAACTTGTTTAACATTTGGATTAATTTGTCTTTGAGGCTGAATATTATCCCTTTTAACTGGTTTAACTTGAGTGGATTTAGATATCTTGGTTTGTGTAATATTTGACTTTGATTCCGAACCAAGAGTTGTTTGTACATTTGTTTCCACCCGTTTCACAACATCGATCTTGCTTGATGTTGAAGTTTTCTGATCATCATCCGGAGAAGCACACTTAACTGCTGTGTCCGGATCACTGACCAAAGGAGTTGTCACCACATGATCCTTAATTGATTGTTATTAATTGGACGTTGTTTTGTGTTCAAAAGGATTTCATGTGGTGGTGGAACTACCTTGTAACCCAATCCCTCCCCATTGTTGCGTTCTTTAACCAAGTTTTTCAAAATGTGCGAAGAACTCGCTAGACTATGTAGTTTTTGTTGCAATGACTCATTTTCTACCTGTAAGACCGCTTTGTCCTTTTTAGTCTCTTCAATGGTCTTTAAGTAGTATTTAATATCATTTTCTTGGTTAAAGACAACAACTTCAGTTTCCTTTAGTTGCTTCTGCAACGCATCTAACTTCTCCTTATAACTGCTCTCGTTTTGTTTTAAGACACGATTAGCTTCTGAGCACAGTTTTAAGTCATTGACTAAGTTATCATTGTGTTCTAACAATCTAGCAAATTTTAAATCAATGCTTTCTCTAAATTTATCACATTCGACACAAGCATGTTCATCAAATAGTTCATCTTTAGATTTTACCTGTGTAGATGTCGACATGCCAGCCATGAAAGCATTTTGAGACGTAGCTTGAGCTTCAGATTCTGAATTCAACTCATTCTGGACGATTTCATCAACAACATCAAACGTCTCTTCCAAATCAGCAGTATCGACTTCAGCTGAGCTTTCCCCTTCACTTGCAGAGTCTTCGTTCAAGTCTTCCACGGATGCTATGTTAGCTTCATCAGACACGAATCGAAAGGACCAGTCTTGTCCTTCATCTCCTTGTGCAACCATAGCCTTAGAATTACTTCCCGTGGACGCTAGTTTCTTGTCTCTGTCTTGCCTGTTGAACGAGGAAAATGGATTCCCGTTCCCAGCCTTCTTAGGCTTCGAACACTCTCTTTTAAAATGGCCCTTTTCTCCACAATTGAAGCACGTGACTTTAGACTTGTCAAAACCAAAGGTTGTATCTTTAGTAGCCACGAGATTTTGCCCTGTTTTCTTCACAAATTTCTTGCTCTCTTCGGACAGCACTTGCAAGAGCCCACATGATGTCCATTCTTTCCAGCTCATTCTCATCTACTTGCTCATAATCTTCATCAGCAAGGTGGCAATTACCAATCTTGCCCGCCACCAAACATCATACGAATGCACAACAGCAGCCAAAAGATCCATGTGCTCTTTAGCAACCTCCACTGTTACCTTTCCCAGATTTTCTGTTGTCAACTTTGCAGACTGAGTAACAATAGGACTTTGACTAACTCCAGATGCACCAAGAGACTCATTTGCAGATGATGAGCCTTGTTCAGCAGTTGAGGATGCATTTGACACAAAGGCTGTTTGCAGAGGTGCACCAGACGACTTTGCAGCAGGGGTGGAAGTAGAAGGAACATTGTAGAGTGAGGGGTCTTGAGCATAAGAACCCTTCTTAGCCTTGTATTGTGTCGCACTTCCTCCTCTTTCAGTTTTAGAATAAAGTCATTGATATCCAGGTTTCTAAAACTGAGTTGTATCGCAGAGTAGAAATGAATGAATCCCACTTTGCAGGTAGACCATCTGCCAAGCTTAAAACTTTGTCTTCCATTGACGTCTTAACACCATGAGTGTGAAGTTCACTCATTAGATGGTAGAAACGGTCTATGATTTCATCCAAGCTTTCATTCCCAATTGCTGAGAAGTTATCAAACTCCTTCTTCAATGCTTTACCTTTAAGTGCCTTTAAGTTTGAATTTCCATCATACCTCTTTTCAAGAACTTCCATCAGTTTTTACTTTGTTTGTGCTCTGAGTATTGATGAAAATAGGCTTGGGAATGGACTGAGTCAGAATAGCATATGCCTTCTTCTCTGCATTGTAGGCAACTTTCTGTGTATCGGTGAGTCCACTCAAAGTCAAAGGAACACCATCAGCCCCCACTGGTATTTTATAACCCACCTCAATAGAGTTCCATAAGTTAGTAACTACACCATTAAGATAGATCTCAAAACGTTGTCTCCATTGTGGAAAATCCTCTATTGTCAATAGTTTAGGTGGCTTGTTATGGTTCCCTATCTCATTCTCCAGTAACAACAAGTTTTGAATTCTCGAATCCTTTCCAGCTGACATGGCATAATTTTCTGAGTCCATCCTTGAATTAATTTAACTTGAGAATTAAACTGCTAATGCAATTGGGCTGTATCCGATTGGACTCGAACGTACGATTGAACAGAACCGAACGACTCAGATCTGCGACTGGAGTGGGCGATTGACTCACTCGGGCGATTGACACAGCGACTGACTAACCGGGCGAATGAACTAGCGACTGACTCAAACGTCCGATAGAACTGGCCGAAAGGTTCAGTCGTACGACTGAGATAATCGTGCGACTGGGTCGGCTGTAAACGCGATTTTTGAACACTTTTGACCTACAACGCAATTATTTGCACCCTAGACGGCTGAAACTCGAAAAACACTGAATTTTCAGAACATGCACACGTAAAGACTCAATTTTTAGCCAAAAGAATGGATCTTTTTGCGTAAAAACGTAGACTTTATCACAAAAACGATTGAATCAACGAAGAATCAAGAGCCAAAGCTCTGATACCACTTGTTAGGACCGTGTACGTACGAGTACTAACTGATTCTTCGTTGTACCAGATCAATAGTGCGGAATCCTATTTGATTGGCGATCCAATCAGTGAGAACGATTCAAGATCAATCCTAACGATTAGAAAACGTTATGAATTGACTCGGAATGATCTGAAACGCTCTATGAAGTTGGAATGGTCGAACAGCACGTTCTGGGTCGGCTAGGGTTTCTTGTATTCGAAGTGTTCCGTTTTTTCCACGAATTAAGTGGTATTTATAGGTTACAGATCTCATTCGTGCGACTGAGTCTTGCGACTGACTCAGTCGTGCGATTGAGTAATACGATTGATTCATTCGTACGCTTGAGTCAGTCTGATGACTCAACCGTGCGATTGACTCAGTCTCCTAGTTCAACCGTGCGATTGGACCATTCGCATGGTCCAGTCGTTCGACTGAATAAGATGTTAGTCAAACACATTCTGGAGCCTTTAATGATCCAGACTGTGTCTCACAACTGTAAACCTATATAACATGATCATATTATTTGTGTGACAACTAATAATATAGATATAACATTATATAATCAACAACCATAGGAAGAAGAGATTCTCATTAGATTGATTGAACATTACATATGTGTTACAAGATAGAAGTCTATTACATCTTAGCTCACTAGACTAGAACTGGGGACATGTGTACCAACAAACTCCCCCTTGGACCTAGTTCTATCTAGACCTTTACTTCTTTCTTGAACTCTTCAAATCGTTTTAATCTCTCTTCTTTGGAAACCCCGCATGGATATTCAGTGCAAAGCATAGACGTATTATGTGCTGAAACTGTAGAGCTTGCACATATCCTGCGTATCGAAAAATAGTGGCCACTTGTACAGCGTATATACATCAGACGCTGACAAGTTGATGAGCCACATGGGGTTCGAACACCCTTATAGTTTCCATTGACCCTTCCTTTTCCAAAATAATGACTGCCTCTCTCGAGCGCCAGTCATAGTACCACCACTTGAAGTGTGGGGTAAAGTCCTGTGGCATCTCCCTCAGTGGAATTCGGGACATAGTGCGCGGAGGTCGCCACTTTAGGACTATCTTTGGTTGACCAGTGATGGGATTTACCTCTGACCTTCTGAGGTACCTCGTAGCCTGCTGAGGTTTGAAGTTTACCCATCTGGTCCTATACTCTTTCTTTAATGCAGCCTCAAACCAGCCTGACATCTTCTTCGGATCAGCATAAAGAAGCTTTAGGCGTGCTAACTGGTTGAGTTCAAAACCTGGGAGAGTCTTCAGATCATACGGGAATCTAAAGTACTCGATTCCCCTCTCCCTCTTCACTGCATATACTCCGAGGTCATCAAAATGAGCCCAAGCAATAATCTTCCCTGACACCTTCATATTCTTCTTTACTTTGTATAACTTGGTGTAGGTACTCGGGGTTGCTGTAGTACGTTGTGCTCGGACCTCGGCGAAGCAAGCCGCCCATTCAGCCTTTCGAATGTCAACTTCGGTGTCCGTGGCTTGAGCTTGGCTTGTTGAAGCTTCTGCTCCTTTTTCCTTATCATGGAGTTTATCCAGAATATCACTATCAAGGTTGTTCACCAGATCAGGGAACACGTTTCCCTCTTGATCAGTGTATTCTGGATAATGCTGATCTGTGATGTCTTCAATCTCAATTTCTTCTACATCTCTAAGTTCGTCATCATCAGCATCATCAAACACTGGAGCATCTTTTACAATTTCGTCAGGATTCAGACGAAACATGTCAGCTAGTTGCTCATCAGTGAGATCGTGAATAATTTCTCCTTCTTCAGGAGTATACATCACAGATCTTCTGACGATCCCCTTCAGATCAAGAATCATTGTTAATTGAGACTTGACCTGTTGGAGGGGAGCAACATCATGTTCGTCTCTCTGAAAGTTAGGATCTGTTTGATTTAAACATGCAACACAATACTTGTTAGTAGATAATCAACACATTCATTGACATAAGATATAAACATTCATTCAATAAATGTAACATAATCTTAAATACAAAATACAAAAGTCTGTTAAATACATAAACATGACTAACTAAACAGTACTTTTGTCTTGAATTTGCGGAGTGTCTTCAGTTGGAGCAGACGAAGAGGGTCCTTGATCTTGTCTATGCTTAGAACGCCTTTCGCCTCCTACTTCATCGCTTTGGTCTCCGGCAGCTTCTCCTCCTGCACCTTCATCATCATCCTTCTTTTCATCACCATCAGTACTTTCATCACTACCATCATCATCATTATCATCATCCTCTTCATCATCGTCCTCATCCTCATCATCATCGTCATCACCTTCACCAATCTTAAGTGGCTCACTTTGAGTCCCTTTGAGCTTAAGCAAGATCGACTTGTTTGCAGCTTCTAACTCCTCAAGCTTCTTCTCCGACTCAGTTTTGTGCTCGAGGAGACCTGCTAGCTGATCTGTCTGTTGAGAGATCAGCTGGGCCTGAGAAGAAGTCAGCTCTCTTAATTGGTGTATCTCAGCAGTCCGAGATGTACATAACTCTCTCAGCTGCTGTAGTTGAGCCGTCTTTTCTGCATCTGAAGCCATCAGCTTAACTACCATGTTGTTTAGTGCAGCTAGCTGATCTACTACAGAGATTGGTGGGATGAACGAGCTGGATAGGAACGGTGAGGGACCTGTTGGTTGAGTGGTGGTGGTGGAGGTGGATGTGGTGAATATAGGGAAAGAGGTAAAGGCTGTAGATGGTGGTACAGTGGTGGTGGTGGAGGATGTGAGAGTATTACGTGGAGGTATAGTGGTGGTGGTGCTTTGGGGTGTTTGGGACATGGTGGATTGGGAGGTATGAGTGGTTTGGGTGGTTTGGGTAGGTGTTGTGGAAGAGGTAGGTGCAGAGGAGGTAGTAATAAGAGTGATCCTCCTGCGTTTGGCTTTCATCTCATGAGGACGAGCCATATGTTTCCTCCGAGTCCCTGTTGACCCGGAGGCTCCCCCTTGGCTGCTGGGAGAGACTGGGTGTAGGATGGGTCAGCAACAGAGCTCCCAGACTCTCCTGGACGTCCACCAACCGCCCGCAATCCTTCCTCGGTTGCCACTACCCGACTTCCCACAGTCCGGGTCAGTGGTGCCTCGTCTGAGTCCTCCTCCTCCTGCAAGAAATCAGGGTGGATTGGAGCTGGTTCAGGTCTTCCTTGACCATCTCCTCCCTGATCCGTTCCTTGGTCATCATCATCGGAGTCATCGGAGGGTAGAGCCACATGCTCTACATCAGAATCACTGTCTTCGTGACGCCACTTTCTCCTAGCTGGCGCCACATACTCCTCACGGGCAAGATGCCCAAACAAACGTCGTACCGGGGGCTTGACCTTCTTGCCCTGGTATACCTTCATCTTGCCCAAGGTGGTATCATCCATCACCTCGAGCACAAACGCATCCTCCTTCTGCTTCGGTAACATAGGAAGCTTTTGGTCAAAGATCATTTGCAGGAAGCGAGGATACATGCAGAAGCCTTCTCTTCCCATCACTTCTATGTTCTCCACTAGGTACGTGAAGATCATCCTGGAGAAGCTGAATGGGTGATTCAGCACTAAGGCAACATAGGCACTCTGCATTTGCTCAGAGAGCTCGTCGAATCCTCCTTTCCGCGAGGCAATATATCTGAGCAAGACATGAGCAAGGTATTTGAACTGGGGGCAGAGATTGCTCTTGTTGAGCATCCCTGAATTGATGTCCCCACTGTACTTAGCTCTCAGGAAGCACCCTCTCACAGTCATCGGATGTAAGCAAATAGGGTAGTCCCCATCATCTCCTAACTCTAGGACTATCCTTAGGTCCTCCTCGGTTATCTCTATCGCATTCCCATGAATAGAGCTCCTGATCCGATAGGGCTCAACAGATCTGTCTACTGTAGCATTCTCCCAGAATGCTTGCTGTAGTGAGTGGTACGAAGTGCAGGGTGTGGATATTGCCCTGAAGATCCTCGATCTCCGTAAGAATGTGATTATTCCCACAACTCTGATGCATTCCTTGATGTCAGATCAAGATGGGCGCAGATGTTGTGCTGGTGCTTAGAATCCGACGATTTGCCATCTGTCACAATAAGTAAACATCAGTACATGTAGAAGATAGCTTATACAAAACAAAGAATTTCCCACTTTGGTCAGTCGGGCGACTGAGCTGCCGAATGAACATAACCGTGCGACTGAGTGGAACGAATGAGAGTTAAACGTGAATATATTCATCCGGGCGACTAAGTCAGGCGAATGAACATAGTCGGGCGATTGATTCATTCGTCCATATCAGTCGGGCGACTGAGACTAGTCGTCTTCTCAGTCGGCCGATTGGAGTTCATCAGCGTGTCCAGTCGCCTCCTCGACAGTTTGTCCATTCAAATTCATGTTTTTGAGCTATACTTAAAATTAAACGTCGAAATTAGGCTCATTACACTCGGAAACTCCCGATTAATCATGTTTTAACATTTGTTTAGACATTTAGATTAGTTTGAACGTCCTATTTGATCATAAGGTTCTCGGTTACTGTTCGGTCAGAATTCGAGAGTTTTTGGACAACATTTTCTTGTATTATCTGTGAAACACCTCGAGTATTACCTGTATAAACACCAATGAATGTTAGAACACACAAAACGAAGGTAAAGAAGGATCAAATGAAATTTTGACAGAGGTTCTTTAGGTCGGGCGAATAGGGGGGGCGATTTGGGTGAATGAGCGATTGATACTGATTCGATCTGTATATACTAGGGCATATTTCAATCGGGCGACTGAGGCCAGTCGCCTTAGACAGTCGCCGACTGAGTCTCAGTCGTGCATTATATCCAATCGTTCCTCTTCAATCGGGCGATTGAGGTTCATCCAAATGACTTATTAAAGTCGGTCCCTCCAATCGTTCGATGTAATTCATTCGCATACCCTATTCGCACGGTTGACCTAGTCAGGCAGATTTAATCGGCCGATTGGGCTCATTCGCATGGTCCAATCTTACGATTGTCTTCAATCGTATATCCCATTCGTACAACTCGATCATATAAGATTCAGTCGTGCGATTGGGCTATACTTATGCCATTTTGTCAAGTTATGAACCAACCCTTCGTTTTATTTACTAATTGATAAAACATTATGTGCATTTGATCATCTCAGTCATGATCCATTTAACCACCCGATCACCTCAGACGTGATCCATTTATCCACCTGATCACCTCAGACGTGATCCATTTTAACCTTTCAGAAACAATTTGTTTAGATAAACATTAAGCACATTCAGTGACGTTTAACAGATAACAATATACACAGTCCGACATGTCACATTAGACTAAGAAAAGACAATTTTAACCTATGAACAGAGAGACATATTTTTGTGATTTTTGTTAGGGCAGGCTTGTAAAGCTTATTAGCATTAGCATTTTATCCGGAACAGACTCTCGTGGAATCAGACAGCATATACACCATCACTTGGAACATTTAGTGCTTATTACACTTTGCATGATAAGATTGCACAGTTTTTCACTTATCGAAGACTTCTAAGATCTACCTGGGAATCATGTTTGAACTAATATGTAATTCTTATTGATTTTGAACATCAGGCGATGCAGCCACGACGATTGTCAGTATGTTTGTCCACTTAAATCCATACACAGACGTTTGACACACATCAGCGATTAAGTAGATGAATTAGGTCAACTCGTATTTGTGTATTCCACAGGTATATGGTAATCAATCGTCCTCAGGAGATTTTTGAGCGGTCTGGACTTAGAAGATTTGGTTCTAAAAATCGTCAAAGAGATGCAAAGCCTCAGGTCAGTGCCATCGCACAGCAGAGAGGCGCAACCAACAATGAATTCTTAGAACAAATAGGTTATGCTTATCCTCAGGTCAGTGCCATCGCACAGCAGAGAGGCGCAATACCTATTTATCTTCTTAGAGCAGCATATTTGCATATACATTATTTTAATGACATTTGTCATCTTTTGCTCTGTTTTGCAGGTCTTTGCTCACATTTGTGGCATTAGCTTGCTCCTCACCCCTTATTGGGCATTGATTGATTGTGCAGACCAGGGATACCATGAGAACACACAACTGGTTGAGTAAATTTAGTTTAAGCCAGTTCACTGATGATGTCTAATGGTCTATTATGTTGAATCTACTGACACATCGTATTGTGTGCTTACACAACCCTAGATCTACTTTCTCCAAGTGATTAGAATACCAGTCAAAACTTCTATCATATTCCTATTTTGTTAGACTTAGACTTCTCTGATTTATGATTTTTATTTTTGAAACTGAAAAACCATTTGATGTTCCAAGTAACTTGGTGCCTGTGTGCTATCACTTTCCAGTTTTATCGAGTCGCATTACTTGATTCTTCAAGAGATGCTGACTTCTCTAAAATCATCTCCTTTTTTTCTGAATCACCTTACTACACAGCCTTTACTGTTAACCCCACTGTTTACTCCAACCAAATGGCTGAATTTTAGGGAAATGGTCGAACCAAAACCCTAAATGGGATTCGCGTACTAAGGACTAGCATTTGCGACAAGAGTTGATCATTACTGAACAACTAATTAGGGAGCATCTAGAGCTTCATGATGAAGGAGCTCCTACTGAATTCCTTAAGGAAGACTTAGACAACACTTATATTCGAATGGGATATGGTGGAGACTTAAGCAGGTCGACAGTATACAAGTTCAACTTCTCCTATAACTGAAAGTTTCTCCTGCATACTATTCTCTACTGTCTGTCAAACAAGTCTAGGGGATGGGATCGAATTCCCTATGAACTAGGATGCTTAGTTCATGGATTGGTGAGCGACCTATGCTTCAACTACTCAAGATTTATGCTGACTAATCTCATTGGTAATCTTCAAAGGGAAACATTCTTCATGTATCCTAGATTCCTCCAGCACATCATCAACTGTGAGTTGGACCAGAGTCAACTTGTCTGTGTAGCTACTCTGGTTGTCCCTCACATGAGGCCTACCATCTTCAAGACTCTGAAGAAGGTGTCCACCAACTTCACTGGAAGATACACTACTCTGCTTCTAGGTATGATTGAGCGCATAGCTCCTTGTGACATCCCTGCTAACCCCACAGGTGATGACCCACACCAGCAACCTCCACCACAATGCAAACTCTGCCTTCTCCACCCATCACAATCATATATCAACGACGCCCCAAACGAACCCTTGTTCAGTCTACTCTTATTGAACAAGCTCCTCCTGTTCAATCCAAAAGGACTAGAGTGGAACAATGGGCTCCCACTCAGTCTGTGGTCACACCATCCTCTCTTATGACCTCAATTTGGGTTTTGAGTTTCCTCAGTCTCAAACCCAGGAGCCCGATACCCAAACCTTCAGCCCTCAGAATGAGTATTTACACTCTTCTGAGTAGCCAATTAGGGACAGCCCTACCAAAGGCTCAATGCCTGTAGACATTGATCAAGGTCCCGGGTTAGTAGGTTTAACTTCCCTATCCTTTACTGATCTAATACTTAAAGCTGATGAAGAGATAACATCACTCCATGGCAATGAAGTTGAACTCCAACACCCTCTCCAAGATCAACAAAGCCTAGAGAAATCCTTTATCTTTAGTCCTCATCAGCAGCCTATAACTGAGGTGAATCCCTCTGATGTGGAGGGGACTCATGCAGATTCAGCTGCCACTACAGAAGGTGCCTCAATAGATCTTATGGATAGTGGTAACATATCCGCGACTGAATCTGCGGCAACCGAGCCTTTTGATGACGCTGAAAGGGAAATCATTGGGCACGGGAAACAAGGGTGCCAAGAAACCACATCTGGTGGTGAGACTAAACATACTAGGTATGTTGTCTCATCTCCTTATGATTCTTCAACTGAAGATGGGAAGTCTGCAGCTTACACTTCAGTACTTTATCTCTAAGATATCAAACCTAGAAACTAAGGTTAGGATCTTAGAGAACAGGTTTGCCACTCAGCAACTTGAGATTGACAATCTTAAGGCTAAACTAGCTAAGACACAGACAGAGAGGTCTATTAGGCATGTGCCCATTCAAGTCTCATTAACTTCTTCCTCCAGCTCATCTAGCTCTCAAGATGATACTACCAAAAAGGGGAGAATGTTCAGAGACAAACACATGAGGAACCACAGATCCAATCTTCAACTTCTTCTATCATCACTATGTCTGAGACATCTCAAGTCACCCTTCAGATTGACTCATAGAGGCTTAATGATCTCTACAGACTTTCACCAAGTTTGTATTGAGATCCTCCTTTGATCAGCCAAGCCCTGATACTACACTGATCTACTTTAGAGCCGAAGAGCTTCAAAGGCTCACTGCACCTTCTACCACTGTGGAAGATGTTGGTCAACCTAAGGTCCTCATGGAACCTAAGATTCATTTCGAAGGGGAAATGGGGACTGATGGCCCAGCAACTGAAGCAGTTGGGACAGAATTTGCATCTCCTTCTTCTTTTGAAGCTAAAGTTAAAGCTTTGGAAGAACAAGTTGAAACTTTCGAAGCTGAAGTTAAAGCCTCGAAAGAACAAGCTGAATCTTCCGAAGCTAAAATGGAAGCTGCGGAAGGACTGTTCAAGATGTCCGAGGAACTGATCATCACAGATGTAATCTTTGAAATGGCATCTGAGTTGAACAGCGAGGACATTCTGGATCTACCTCCATCCCAACACCCTCCCTACCTTTCTCACAATCAGAATCCTCTGTCCAAGAACCACCGCAGTCAAGCTCTTCAAAAAAAAAAAAAAAAACAAAGGGGAGTTTGTTGGTACACATGTCCCCAGTTCTAGTCTAGTGAGCTCAGATGTAATAGACTTCTATCTTGTAACACATATGTAATGTTCAATCAATCTAATGAGAATCTCTTCTTCCTATGGTTGTTGATTATATAATGTTATATCTATATTATTAGTTGTCACACAAATAATATGATCATGTTATATAGGTTTACAGTTGTGAGACACAGTCTGGATCATTAAAGGCTCCAGAATGTGTTTGACTAAACATCTTATTCAGTCGAACGACTGGACCATGCGAATGGTCCAATCGCACGGTTGAACTAGGAGACTGAGTCAATCGCACGGTTGAGTCATCAGACTGACTCAAGCGTACGAATGAATCAATCGTATTACTCAATCGCACGACTGAGTCAGTCGCAAGACTCAGTCGCACGAATGAGATCTGTAACCTATAAATACCACTTAATTCGTGGAAAAACGGAACACTTCGAATACAAGAAACCCTAGCCGACCCAGAACGTGTTGTTCGACCATTCCAACTTCATAGAGCGTTTTAGATCATTCCGAGTCAATTCATAACATTTTCTAATCGTTAGGATTGATCTTGAATTCGTTCTCACTGATTGGATCGCCAATCAAATAGGATTCCGCACTATTTGATCTGGTACAACGAAGAATCAGTTAGTACTCCGTACGTACACGGTCCTAACAGTCTCACCTGGATGCTGTTAAGAGAATCCTCAGATACCTCAAAGGAGCACCTAAACTAGGTCTCTGGTATCCAAGAAATAGTGATTTCAATCTCTATGGATACTCTGACATGACTATGGTGGCTGCAACATTGACAAGAAATCAACATCAGGAGGATGTCAATTTCTTGGTGGAAGGATTATCTCATGGCAATGCAAGAAACAATCTTGTGTCTCTACATCAACTGTTGAAGCTGAATACATTGCTGCTGCTAGCTGCTGTGCTCAACTGCTATGGATTCAAAATCAGATGTTAGACTATGGATTCAACTTCATGACTACTCCTATCCATATTGACAACAATAGTGCTATCTCCATTACTGAGAATCCGGTGAAGCACTCCAAGACAAAGCACATTGATATCAGGTATCATTTGATCAGAGATATTCATGAGAAACATCTGATAAAGTTAATCAAAGTTGACTCAAATGAACATATGCTGATTTGTTCACAAAGGCATTTGATGAACAAAGATTTAAGTATCTCATATCAGCTATTAGGATGATAAACATTGATTAACTACCTCTTTTGAAAAGCTTTTTAAAAATGTGTAATGTCTTGTGTCAATACAATTTAAGCCCTGTTACAAAAGATCTTTAAATTATTCCAAGTGTAAATTCCTTCCGAAGAGGAATTAACTCTCAGAAGATATTCTTGAATATCTTCCGAAGCCAAATTCCTCAATGGAAATTTTTTTGTCGGAAGAGTTTTTGGTCTCGGAAGAAGCGATTGATTTTACATTAGATCTACTTCCGAAGCTTAAATAACTCTCCATTCGGAAAAACAATTTTACCTTCGGAAGCAATGCCTTGCTTCGGAAGAGAAATTGCCTTCGGAAGACAATTACCTTCGGAAATGTT
The DNA here is from genome assembly GCA_024085815.1 of Flaveria linearis. Classification (NCBI taxonomy): domain Eukaryota; kingdom Viridiplantae; phylum Streptophyta; class Magnoliopsida; order Asterales; family Asteraceae; genus Flaveria; species Flaveria linearis. Next base: position 433,619 of record JABSNV010001393.1, on the reverse strand, counting down.
TTACATTCGGAAGTAGAGGTTTTACTATGTAATGGATATCTTTTGGGCCCACTCTGTAAAAGGTAAAGATTTTGCTCATGATGGTCAGATTATTTAAAATTATCCCTTACCGCCACTGTCATTTCTCAGCCGAAAACCACTATACCACCCACAGTAAACCTCAAACAGTTACCCTATCACCACCACCACCACAATTCATCCCCTTTAAATAATCTTGACTGATCAATTTCATCTTTTTTTACCAATTTAATGCCCTAACTATTCTCTTCACTGTCAAACCTGAAATTTCACCCAATTCAAGCTTACTTTCTCTGAAATGGCGCTAAACCCTCAGCACAACCAAGTCGCATTACTTGATTCATCAAAAGATGCCGACTTCACCCAAATCATCACTTTTATTACTGAATCCACCTACCTCACGGCGCTTACTGTCAACCCCACCCTGTACTCCAACCACATGACTGAATTCTGGAGTAACGATCAAGCTGATGTCCTCAATGGGGTCCGCATCCTGAGAACCCGCATTTGTGGACAGGAGTTGATCATCACTGAACACTCATCAGGGAGCATCTTGAGCTTCATGATGATGGGGCTCCTACTGAGTTCCCCAAAGAAGACTTGGATGGCACCTACATCCTAATGGTATATGGTGGAGATGTGAGGAGGTCAACCATCTACAATTTCAACTTCTCATACCATTGGAAGTTCCTGCTACACATTGTTCTGCACTGCTTATCTAACAAGTCAGGGGGATGGGATCAAATCCCATATAAACTAGGATGCCTAGTTCATGGGTCTGTGCGGCTGCTCTTACTGTTCCCCAAGTGCGGCCTACCATCTTCAAGACATTAAAGAAGGTGTCCACCAAGTTTACTGGACGGCACACTCCATTACCTCGAGAGATTATTGAGCGCATAGCTCCTGGTGACATCCCTGTTATCCCCACAGGTGATGAACCCACACCAGCAACCTCCACTACAAATGTCCCCACACCTTCTCTACCCATCAAAATCACTTACCAAAGACGCCCCAAACGAACCCTTGTTCAATCTACTATGATTGAACAAACTCCTCCAGTTCAAACCAAAAGGGCTAGAGTGGAACCATGGGCTCCCACTCAGTCCGAGGTCACACCATCCTTCACATTTGACCTCAATGTGGGTTTTGAGCCTCCTCAGTCTCAAACCCAAGAGCCCGAACCTCAAGCCTATAGCCCACAGGGTGAGTCTCTACACTCCCCTGTGCCGCCTTCAAGGGACAGCCCCCCATAGGCTCAATGCCTGTAGACATTGATCTAGGTCCCGGGTCAGTAGGTTTAACCTCCTTATCTTTCACTGACCTTTTACTCCGTACTGATAAGAGATAACATCTCTCCATGGCCATGAAGTTGATCTACAACACCCTCTCAAAGATCAACAGAGCCAAGAGATATCCCTTATCTCTAGCCCTCATCAGCAGCCATCTACTGAGGTGAGTCCCACTGATGTGGAGGGGACTCATGTAGGCTCAGTTGCCACTACACAGAGTCTCTCATTGAGCTCTCAGTATAGTGGTAACATCATTAGGACTGAGTCTACGACAACTTTGCCCATTGTCATCTCTGAAAGAGATTACTTTGAGCAAAGGAATCCAGGGTGCCAAGAAGCCACATCTGGTGGTGAGACTGAACATACTATGTATGTTATCTCATCTCCCCGTGATTCTTCACATGAAGATGAGGGAAGTATGCAACTCACACTTCAGTACTTGCTCTCTAGGGTATCAAACCTGATATCTCAGGTGAGGATCTTAGAGACAAGGACAGCCACTCAGCAACTTGAGATTGACAATCTCAAGGCTAAACTAGCTGAGAAACAGACGAGAGGTCTGTTAGGCATGTACCTATTCAAGTCTCATTGACTTCTTTCTCTATCTCATCTAGCTCTCAAGATGATGCAACCAAAAAGGGGGAGAAAGTTCAGAGACAAACATCTGAGGAACCACAGACCCAGTCCTTTACTTCCCAACTCATCACACTACCTGAGTCATCTCAATCAACTTTGAAGATTGACTCATAGATGCTTCATGATCTCTATTGACTTTTCACAAAGTTTGTATTGAGATCCTCCTTAGAATAGCCCAGCCCTGACACCACACTCATATATTTTGGGGCTGAGGAGCTTCAAAGACTGACTGCACCTTCTACAACTGTGGACGAATCCACATGGAACCTAAGATTAACTTCGAAGGGGAAATGGGGACTGATGGCCCAGCAACTAAAACAGATGGGATAGAACTTGCAGCAGGCGCTTCTTCCAAAGCTCAGGCTGAAACATCCGAAGCTGACATTGAAGCCTCGGAAGAACAAGACAAGTATTCCAAAGCTGAGATGGAAGCTGCGGAAGGTTTGTTCCAAATGTCCGAGGAACTGACCATCACAGATGTTATTGCTGAAATAGCATCTGAGGTGAGCAGGGAGGACATTTCTGATATACCTCCATCCCAAACACCAGCTGAACCTCTCTCTCAATCTGAACCCTCTATCCAAGAACCACCACAGTCAAGCTCTGCCAAAGACAAAGGCAAAAGGAAATTGACTAAGGAAGAGCTTCAGGAAGAGGAAAGGATTGAGAAGCTCAAGAAGAAAGGTAGGTTTCCTACTGAGAAGCTGCTAGCTGCTAGTTCTAAGGCAGCTGTAGCTAATCAGGGGGAAATCAACACTAAGAGAAGGACAACAGTCATTGACTAGCTCATCAACTTAGGAGCTGCCAATGAGGAAGTACTCCTTCTACCACTAGAGGAGTTGGTGACTTTGGAGAGGACAACCAGGCTAAGGCTAGAAAAAGAAGCCAAGTTGGCCTTGGAGAGGGAAAAAGAAGAACAAAGGGAAGCAGCCCTGCAGCTGAGAGAGGCTAGGATCAAATTCCTACTCTCAAGAGGCTTTAGTCTTCCTGAACTATCTCCACACGATGATGACATGATCCTATTACTCCATAACAAAGAGCAGGATCAAATGGAGAAGGAAAGGAAGCAAGCTGCCAGGGAGAAGTTGAAGGAGAGGAAGCAGAGGGAGGAAGAAAAGGGGTCACTGCCACCAAGAAGTCCAATGACAAAGCCTGGATGAAAGACTATCTCCGGGCTCATGGCTTCTCTGGTAGGCAGGTGGGACCTATGTCCGAAAGGACACTCCAACGGATTGTCAGTGAAATAAAAGCTGACATCCGTATGGGGAAAAAGAAGGAGATGTATAGGAGGGGACAGGGAATGGTCTTCACCCCAGCCACTCAACCACAACCAACCACTCAACCACAGCCAACCACTCAACCACAACCCACACCAGAAGAACCAATTCCATTTCCTATCAAAACCTAACCCTCAGATGAAACCTACACCCCTGAACCTGCAACTCTACCCAAACCTACCTCATCACCTCAACCACCTAAACTTCATATCCTTAAACCCAAAACACAACCTAGAACCACTAAACCTAAACCTACCCAACAGAAACCAAGATCATCCTCTCAGCCTTCTAAACATCTCTCTCTTGAGGAAATAAAGGAGCTCAAGACAAGACTCATCAACTGCACTACTATGAGCAGCATCTCCTTTGAGGGAGACCTTATCAACATCACCTATGTTGATAACTCTTCAAGCTCCCTCACTCTAGGTCAATTTCATGAGTTGCCTAGTAGTACTTTGGGCCAGGCTGCAAGACTTCTCGGTCTCAACTCTGATACTCTCAATGCTGAAGAGAAGAGGCTAAGAAGGAAACTGGTGACTCTACTGGATACAAGGAAGGAGGACAGGATTCCTAGTCAGTCTCCTGGACCTAGGAAAGTTATAATCCAGTGGAGGTTCGATGAAACTTCTCACAACTTTGTTGTGGAAAGGGAGAATGGTGAAACTAACAGGCTTAATGCCACTTCTCTACTACATCTCAGCAGATTTGACATTGCTGAGCTTGCAGAGAAGCCATTCTCCAACCCCTCCAACTCTGAGACTGTTGCTATCATCAGAAACTATCTCAGCAGTCTTCATCTAGCCAAGCTAACTGCAAAGGCCAAGATCGAAGAAGAGTTGAAGTTGAGAAGACAGGAAGACAAGGAAAGACCTACCACCAAGGGCGCAGCCTTTCTACAGATGGTGGAGGGTCCAGAATTAGAACCTATAGTTAGATGGGAATATGACTATAGTTCCCATCAACTAACTCTTTTCAGAGGGCCACAACAAAGGTACATATAATCCAAGATGACAGACTGGATGTTCTGTCTACCAAGGATTTGTACAAACTTCTCAGCACCACATCAGGGAAGAACAAGGACACAGATAAGTATCTACTCTCCTTGGTACTGAAAGTTTTGAGAAGAAGAGAGAAGTGAAGTTTTGGTAGCATCAGCCTAGGGGGAGTTTGTTGGGTCATTATAAGGCTGGTGCAACCAAAACCACTTCACATAGTCATTTTAGTGCTACACTCAAAAGGCTTCCGAAGCTAAGTATGAGATCTTCTGAAGTCTGAAGAACAACAGCTGAAGTCATCAGCTGAAGAAAGAGCTGAAGACTATCTTCCGAAGACAAAGTCTGAAGAATTCCGAAGACAAAGTCTGAAGACTTCCGAAGACAAAGTCTGAAGAACACTTCCGAAGACAAAGTCTGAAGAAAGAGCTGAAGACAAAGTCTGAAGAAAGAGCTGAAGACAAAGTCTACTTCCGAAGACAGAAGAAGACTCCAAGCCTCGGAAGAAGCAGTCTTTCGAAGTATAAGTGGCTTCGGAAGAAGTTATTCTTCCAAAGAAACTTATCCTTCGGAAGACACTGCTATGTCTAATAACATAAGTATGGTCTCTGACAGTCCGCTGCAGACCTCTAATACAGCATGGCTTCTTCCTAAAGAACCATGTTGTTGACCATACTTTATTCTACAGTATACCTTTTTATGATAGTACATGTTACCAACTTTAGTTGGTGACAAAAGGTAAGTCAGGGACATGTCCTGACTACCAACTCTTAGGCAAAATGTCTGAAAGACCTCACCTAGAGTCTTGTAGTATAGATGTTTGGTTAGAGGTTTCCAGCTGGTATCAAAGTATATCCGGCTGTAGGTAGTATTATATATATCTTCCCTGTGTAACTCATTAGGTAGAGGGATTTGAGTCCAAGAGTCTTGTAATCCTTTAAGTTGAGAACCATATATAAAAGTACCTTGAAAATTTACATCCTGTGTTCATTTACTGCTTGTTACTTGTTATATTGTGATCAACTCTTCATTGACTCTTGCTGAGTGTTGTTCAAGGTGAGTTTGAGAGAAAAACCATTTGTTGAGTGACCGACAAACGATCCTGCACACATACTCTACTCTTCGTACCCCGAGCATTACCTGTCCTGACTACATCAGTATCTAAATCTACCAGCAACACATAAACGACATAACATGCGCACATATACCGTTAACATTAAGAAATACCTGATGGCACACAGCTACTCAGATTGGCATCCCTTCCCTTTCCAGCCCATTTTAAGTTTAAGTTAAGGTTTATTTTGAAAATTTACCCGTTTCACTTAAACTTTGGCTCTGATACCAACTTGCAAGGCCCCATTCCCGGGACGCTTACAGCTGGTTGATCATCGCACAAAAACGTACATTTCTATTAACTTTAATAAAAATCACAGCGGAATCGATCAAATGACATCTCATTTCATCATAAAAGCTTTTGCAAAATAATACATCGTTAACCAATTACAAAATATATATTGTTGCATTACATCAGAAAAGCATTATATAAATGGATGCCATCCAAAAGAGCTGGGTAGCCGCCCCGTGCCGTCCTTAGCAACCTTACCTTCCATCTAGAAACCCATAAAAAGTCAGTGTTGCTGAGTGAGTTCTAGTTTTATAATTAAAACATGCTTTTCTTTCGTTAAAACCGTTCTATACTTTCATGCGATCACCATCATACGTACACATAGGTAATATCATTATTATCTTCATCATTCATTTTCTTTTACTTCTAACTAGATCCTGTCAAACTTTACCCTCTTCATGGCACGCGGCCATGATTACTGAGGTCGAGTGACAAGGATCCCGTTTCGTACAGTGATATTATATTTTGTCCGTTCCTTTCTTTCGTTCATTCATTCTTTAACTTTCGTTCATTCAACGTATGTTATTACCATTCATATTCGTTACTTTCCTTCACATTCGTTCATAAGTTCTTACTTTCATTCGTACATTCATTACTTTCGATGATGTGTACGTTACCCCGAACATTATGCACGAAGTGGGTAACTGTGCCTGAGGTCTTTTATAGACCTCAAACATTAGGCACGGAGCTGGCTCTAGTACCTAGGCTAAGTACATTCGTCACTTATCTTTCCTCTTTCATTTTAGATCAATGCCATATGCTATACCCCGAACATTGTGCAAAGCTGATTTTGGACCTGTGGTAATTAAATCACGAACAATGTGCATGAAGCTGATCCAGTCACCTAGGGCAAGCGGCTAGCATCCCTTACACATGGTGAATCACAAAGATTAGACCCCAGTGTGCATCCTTCGGGGTAGCTAGCCCGCACACCGTTGAGCTAAGACCTTCATTGGGTGTGCACCTCCATACATTTGCTTGCAAGCCTTTCTTACATTCATTCATTTATTAATGCATGCATTCGTTCATCTTGTTAGTCTTTCATTATCTTTCGCTTTACATTACATAATACTTTCATTTCATTCTTTAACATAACACGTAAAGCCACGGGAAACATAAACATTCATCATTATAAGGAACATCAACATACACAGTAGCAACATCATACAGGGCGTCATCATACATTCATAAGATTCATCACGCATAACATGCAACATCATCATCCCGAACATACCCTCTAAGACCTCAATGGTCCTTTTACATGTACCTACGAGAACATCCTGGTCAAACTTACATCTGCACTTTCCCCCGAAAGCCGGTAATTAACTATGCTTCTCCTCGAGTACAACTGTCTTATTTGGGTGTATGGGCACCCTTCAGTTCCATGGCCTCCACGCGGCTGAACATCATGCGAATGGACCAATACGGATGAACACCAATGCGGATGAACACCCTGTGGGGCGAATGGACCTCACGCGGTTGAACACTATGCGAATGGACCTTATGCGAATGGACCTCATGCGGATGGATTAATGGGGATGAGTACTTATGCGACTGGGCTCTCAGTCACATGACTCCCCATGCGACTGACCCTCTAGTCGTGCGATCGAACCTCAATCGTGCAAATGGACTCCAATCACACTCAGATCGGCCCTATGCCTCCAGTCGGTCGCCTAGCCCTAACTGTTGTAGAATGAAGTTTATCCCGAACCCAATCTGCCATTTTTGACCTCCAAGCTCATCCAAACCCATTCTAAGCCCAAATCAACCATCCTAACCTTAGGAATGCATACTACAACACCATTCAAGCACACAAAAGCTCGAAAAAATACTCCAAACACGTTATACGCAAACACACCTAAATGGGTCAATCACACACACATACAAAAATGAGTTTACTATGTGTTCCAGCCACAAATCAGTTTAAAACGAGTAAAATAGGGGTCTTAGAACTCACACAAACTACAAGAAGAAGAAGAGCTTCACGTAGACCCGCTACACGATAATTTTGCACACTTGAATCCTCCCGACCCAACTCTTTTTCTCTCTTTTCTTCCTTTCTCTCTTCTTTCTCTCTTCTTGCTGAAATGTGGGTGTGGGGAGAGGGTAAGGGCTGCCCTCTTCATTCAAATATCTCCATTTACCCAACTTTCTCACATTAGCGAGTTTGGTCCCCCGACTTCGGACTTTATTTCTTTTTCTCCTTTCGTTGGCTTCAAAGAAAATATCGGGGTGTTACACATGGTGAGAACCGTGAAACAGTGTACGTCAGAAACCCAAAGGATTCGAGATCATTATCATCGGGATAGAGTTTATAAACTTGACAAGGCTTTGTACGTCTCCATCAAGCCCCTCGAGCCTGGTACGAGAAACTCTCCACTCATCTGTTGAAACATGGTTTTCGTAGAGGTGTAATTGACTGCACGTTGTTCATCAAGGAAAAGGAAGGTGATTTACTACTGGTGCAGATATACGTGGATGACATAATCTTCGGTTCTATGAAAGAAGCATTATGTAAAGAATTCAAGTCTGTGATGAAAGTTGAGTTTGAAATGAGTCCCATGGGGGAGATGAAGTTCTTTCTCGCTTACAAGTAGATCAGACACGAAATTGTATCTTCGTGCATCAGACCAAATATGTTGGAGATATTCTAAGTCGGTTCGACATAGAGAATGCAATGGTTACAGGTACTCCACTTGCCACAAACCATGATGTGGCACTCGATGAAAATGGTGATCTGGTTGATGCCACAATATATCTAGGAATGATCGGATCTCTCATGTACCTCACTGCTTCTCGTCCTGATAATATGTATGCCATGTGTCTCTATTCTAGATATCAGGCAAAACCTAAAGTGAATCATCTAATTCGGATAAAAAGGATATTTTGTTATCTGAAGGGTACTCCAACACTTGGTTGTGGTATCCTCATGATGATGACTTTGAGCTTACAGCGTATAGTGACTCGGATTACGGTGGTTGCAACATGAATTACAAGTCAACACCAGCGGGATGTCAGTTCTTTGGTAGACAATTAGTCACCTGGTAGTGTAAGAAGCAGATGTCGGTTGCTTTATCGACACTTGAAGCCGAATACGTTGCCGCTGCAAGTTGCTGTTCACAAATCATGTGGATTCAACAGCAAATCCGAGACTACGGTTTGCAATTTTCTAACACCCCTATTTTTCATGATAATTCTGCTGCTATTGCTGTGACTAAAAATCCGGTCCAAGACCCCAAAACTAAACACATCAGTATTAAATATCACTTCATACATGGCTGTTTTGAAAAACAATTAATTGATGTTGTTAAAATAAACATGGATTTTCAACGCGCCGACCTCTACACAAAAGCATTTGATAAACCTCGATTTCAGTATCGATTAGAGGTAAATGGCGTTAGACAGAAAGACGATGTGATTCCAGATGAATCAAGTTCATAGTCTGACTATATCTTTTATTAATTATTTTTTATTTTTTTTTTTATTTATTTTTTTTTATTTTTTTCTGTCTTTAAAAATTCAAAAGACAAAGAACATTTTAGGTATTAGAATTTTAGGGGGAGAATAGTTTTAGTTTCAGTAGTTAGTATGTAATTACTTCAAAAATAAAACGAGGGCGGGCAGATAAGCTGAAAAGCAAAGATATCAAACCAGTTAAATTAGTTCAACTTAACGGAAAATGATGGTACACAGGCATCCAATTGTTTGGGACACCAAAAGATCTATAATGTTCTAAATGCTATATTCAAAGTTACAGAAATTTATAAGTCTAAGAAGTCACTGCATAATGAGTTGAAATATGATAGTAAGCTAGTCTACTACTGTAGTTACATAGAGAAAGTAGATCTAGGGGCTGCTAGTCCATTATGTGATGTGTCGGTAGATTCAACATAATAGACTAGTAGACTTTATTGGTGAACAACGTTAAAACTAAATCGTTCAACAAGCTGTGGGTTTCCATCTTATCTACGGTTAACACAATCTACTTACTTTCAACAAGGGGTGACGAGCAAAATAAATGCCACAAATATGCGCGGACGACCATAAAAATGATCAAAATGACAAAAAAGGTGAAACGCAATCAAGCAAATTACAATTGTCGTTGGTGCGTTATATTTATAATAAAATTTCTCTAAGAAGAAGATAGGTTGTGTGCCTCTCTGCTATGCGATGGCACTGGCCTGAGGATAAGAACAATCTAAATATTCTAGATTTCATTGTTGTTTGCGCCTCTCTGCTTTGCGATGGCACTTACCTAAGGCTTGGCATCTCTTTGAAAGCTCTTAGAATAGCTTCTTCCTAACAAAACCCGTAGACCACTTAAAAATCTCCTGAGGAAAGTTGATTACCAAATAAGTGTGGGATCCACAAAAGCTTGTTGAAATAAAAATCCTAAATAATCACCAATGTATGTCAAAAATCTGTGTATGGATTTAGTTGGAGAAATATACTGACAATCATCATGGCAGCATTCCCGATGGTCAAAATCAAGATGTACTACATAACAGCTCTATCATGGTTTCCTGTTAGTGCTCATGACTGTTAGATGAGTAAGACTCTGAAATTAGTAAATATAACATTCCTTGTAGTTAAACAACATAAAAGGTCCCAAATGATTATGTTTATGCCTGTAGGATTCCAAAAGAGTCTTTATAGATAAGATGTAAATGCTTGATGCCGTTCTTCTCAGGGGGGGAAATCTTGTAAGGAAGTTAAAATGTTTTCAACCCACCTCAAATGCGAAATAATAAAAGATTGTCTTAATTCAGTTTGTTTAAAGTTTTTCATAGTTTTAGTTATGTCTGTATCAAGTCATCGTCGGACTATGTAACAAGAGGAAATCTGTGAATGTCATAAATTGAACCTAAATTTAGTCTGACAAAAGCTTGTTTCTGAAATGCTAAACGGATTACGTCTGAGGTGATCAAATGGTTTTCAAGTACAAGGATCATTTCTGAGGTGATCAACCAGTTTTGATTAAAAGGATCACGTCTAAGGTGATCAAAAGTTTGTTGTTAAAAGATCATGTCTGAGATGATCATTGGTCAGAATGTTATATATCAAAATTTAAATTTGAGTGTGTGTAAATGTATGAACTCAAACTCATAAGTATGAATCAATCGCACGATTGGATCATAAGTACGAACCAATCGCACGATTGAATCATAAGTATGAGCCAATCTCACGATTGGACCAAAAGTATGGGCCAATCACATGATTGGATCATCAGTATGGGGCAACCATGCGATTGGACTATGAGTATGAACCAATCGTACGAATGGATGAAGGAGTCTGAGTCAATCACACGACTGAACCCCAGTCGCACGATTGAGTCATGTGCATGGGTCCAGTCGCACGACTGAACCCCAAAATAGTATAAAAGGAGGCTCAGTCGGTCATAAACCCTAGGTGACTTCAAAACTCTCAAAGACCGCCTCAAACCCAGACACTCTGCCCAAATATCCATTATTGCGATTACTCACCGATTCTGTTTCTGACCATACCTTATTCATCTACAGGTACTAAGTGACTGAAATCGTGACGAATAAGGGGGTTAATCAAACCTAAAAAGTCCGAAATTGTTCAAAACAAGAACCAGGACTAAAACTCTAAAATGGACCACTTAAATGGACATAAACATTGATTTAAAAGACATTAAGTGCTATTTCGATGCCTTGCGAACCTAATGAATCAAACACGAACTGTAATTTAACGTTTTGACAAAAATTCAAATTTATGGTGTCGAACAATGCAAGATGCGAATGGACAGACTGATGAACTTTAGCCGCACGATTGAGCCAGACGCATGATTCAATCGCATGATTGAATCAATAGACGAATCAGTCGCATGACTGACTCAACCGTATGGAATAGCATATGACTAAGTTCAGTCGCAGGCTTAATGTTATGACTAAGCTCAGTCGTATGGTTCAATCATACGATTGAATCAGTTGTTCAAAATCTGTTCAAATTCAATTGTTATTTGTAATAAACGGATCTAACGTATATGTTTCCTGTATTGCAGTAACATGGCTGAGAGATAGACTATGAGCACCAAGCATAACATTTTATGCTCATCTAGATGCTACTTGTCGAAACGCTTCTAAGTTCACAGGGATTATTGCCTTTCTATGTAGATCGAGGATCTACAAGTCCATCTCCACTCCCTACACACCATACAGATCTATTCAGCAGATATTCTGCGAGAATGTCTCAGTCGACCGATCAGTTGAGCCCTACTGTATCCGGAGCTCAATATTTGGACAAGATATAGAGATAGGGTAAAACGAGCTGCGCAGGGTCTTGGATCTGGGTGCGGACGGAGCCTAGCCAACCAAGCTGCATCCCCTAACGGTCGGGATGCTTCCTAAGGATCAAGTACGCTGGTGACATCATGCCGGCATGCTAAACAAGAGCAACATGTGCCTCCTGTTTAAGTATCTGGCACATGTAATCCTTAAGTTCATTGCCTCCAGGCGTGGAGGATTCGATGAGATTTCTGTCCAAATCCAGGACGCATACGTTGCGCTGGTACAAAACCACCCATTCAGTTTCTCTCGCATGTTCTTCACGTACTTGACAGAGAACATAGAGGCCAAGGGAAAGGAAGGCTTCTACATGTTCCGAGGTTCCTGCAGATGATAATATATGAGAAGCTTCCTCAGTTGCTAAGGAGAAGGATGATGCGGTGAGTTTAGAGGTGATGGATGACACTACGTTGGGTCAGATGAAGGTATACCAGCGAAAGCAGGTGAAACCCCTAGTTAGGAGACTCTTTGGCCATGTGGCCAACGAGGATTACGTAGCGCCAGGTCGAAAGATGTGGTGTCATGATGACAGTGATTCCGATGTCGAGCCCATAGTGGTTCATACTGACGATGACGACGATGATGATGACGACCATGATGATGGTAAGAATGGTGGAGATACTTGCCCCAGTCTAACATGGGCCATATAAACATCTATTATATCTCCACCACCTCAACACAGTAGTTCATCTACTCCCGGTGGATCTGAGCAGGCTGCCATCCACTGGGACTTCCTGGTTGACAAAGAAGAAGAGGAGTCAGATGAGGAGCCTCTAACAAGGACAGTAGGTAGCCGAGTCGTGGCTACCAATGGGGAAAAGAGGCGGTCAGAGGACGCCAAGCTAGTTCTGCGGTTGGTGATGCTGATATCACTGATCCCACTTATACACCAGACCAGCCTATTAGCCCAGGGGGAGCACACATTGCGAAGGGCTCGAGGAGGAAGAGATTGACCCAGCCTCACGGAAAGAAGGGCAAGAGACGTAGGATGTTTTGATTACTACCACCACTCCTACCACCACTACTACCATTCCTACCACCACTACCACCATTCCTACCACCACTACAACCACTCCTACCACCCCTACTACCATTCCTACCACCACTACAACCACTCCTACCACCATGACTGCCACCACTACAACCACCACTACAGCCACAACTACAGCCTCCACTACACCCACCACCAGACTTACCATACCCACATCAGTTCCACCACACCCCACTTTCATCGCTACTCCCATCAATACCACATCCACCATCATACCTACTATACCCAAACCAGGACCTTCCACCTTAGCTACAACTCCGCATGGGATCCTCTCTACCCACTGTTGGGTTAGAGGAGCAGTTGGCTAGCCTCAACAGACTAGTGCTCAAGCTACTCGCGACAGATGATCTGAGAGCTAACTAGATGAATCAGTTCATGGCAGTCAATGCTGCTCAGGGCAAACAGATTGCCCAGTTGAGAGAGAGGGACTCTGCTCACGAGAGAGCGTTGGCTAGAGCTCACCGTGCCCTTACTGCATAGAATGAGCTATTGATGGCATTGGTTAAAAGGATTGAGGAGGTGGAGAAAAAGAACAAGAAGCTGATGTTAAGGCTAAAAGGACGAAGGTGAGCCCTTGAAGATAAAGGGTGATGGTGACGATGGAGATGACGATGATGACTATTTTTCAGATGATGAATCAGATGATGATGATGATGAGGTTGAGGCCGGAGGAAGTGGGAAGGATAAGGAAGGTGATGATGAGGATGAGCATGACCAGGTAGGTGATGCATCTGCATCAGCCTCAAATCTGTCTGCTTGGGAGAGGCGCATGAAGCGTAATCAAGACCAAGGACCCTCTTCTTCAGCTCCTTAAGATGAAAAAACGTCTGATCAAGGCAAAAGTAAGGCTTAAACGTTTATGTATTTATACTTTTGTCCTTGAATTAAGTATTAAATTAATGTAATTAAGGATTATTAATGTTTAAATATCTTGATTATGTAGGATTCTATATGCCCAAGACACGTAGAATATTGATGCGGTTAGTACGTTATGATCCAAGTCGGGTTATACCCAATAACAAGCTTAGCAAACACCAGTTAATATTTAATTGATGATATGATCATGCAATTTGATATTTACACCAATTTAGAAAATGGGTTTTTTAAATAAGTTGCATATGAGATGGAACAACTTATTAAAATATTTTGTTCAATAAAATTATTTGTAGTGTTATTTAAGTAAGTTGGATAACATCAAATAATAATAGGAGTGCATAACTTATACAATTAAAAGGTTAATTGTATATCTAGTTAGATGACTAGATAAATAATGTGTATTTTTGGTTTAAGGGGAAACCTTTTTAAAAACATAATTCCGGCCGCCCCCCTTAATTTTGATTGGTTCTTCTTGCTTCTTGAGAATACACATTATTAACTAGTTGCACTCCTTAACACACTACTCTCAATACATGCAAAAGACACAAAAACTGCTCTCTCTCTCTCTCAAACCTCAAGGCCAGGCAGCAGCATTTTGGAGGGTTTTTGAGTGATTTTTGGTGTTGATTCTTCCTAACGAGAGTTGTTTGCTATCAAGCTTGGGGTATACTAACTTGAGAGGACCTCCCTTGGTGCCTTGGTCGAATTTCTTGCTACATATCATCCCCATTTTCATCACTTTTGGCAGCTCAAAGGTCGATTATGGCAGCTTCTATATGGCTGTCCATAATGTTCGTTTTATGTTTCATAGCTAGCATCATTCACATATATAAGATCCCTTTTGTTCTTGTGGTTTGTTTACAACTTATAATATCAAATAGAACTTTAATTTTCAGCTTATAAACAAGGTTAAAGCTATTATTCTGCTGTGTTTTTTTACAAAGTTTAAATGGTTAAACTATTTTTTTGGTGTTCTATCAAACCCAACAATGGCATCTAGAGCCGGTTATGGATGGCTTGCTTGTTCTTGTCCTTTAAAATCGTTTTTCTGGGACTTTACAACCCTTTATGGGCTGCAATATTCTTATATGTTGAATCCCCAAACTTTCAAGGTTATATTACGTATGCTTGTGATTAAACCTTGAAAGATATGTATGTTGATATGTATGTTGTTTGGACATGTTTAAAACCCGAAATTTCACTTTATGTTGGCTGAAATTTCATGGGTTTTAGTGGGGATTCTTTGTCATATTTGGATGATATGACGAATGTTCACATTGGTGCATAACCTAGCCTTTGGCCTTGTGTTGTTTGGATGTATGCAATGGTTGTTTTGGTTTATTCAATGGGGTTGTATATTAATTTATTTGGGCTTTGTTTAAAAATGTAACTTATTTATTATTGGGTTGTAATAAATAGATTAGGTGTATTTTCATTTTACTAGATATCCTGTTTTAGGACTTTATATCTTGTAATATGAAGACGTACGCGTTGGAAGCACAAAGGAAAGACATAAGAGAACCATAGAGCATTTTGGATGCGGTTTCAAGTGGGAGGCTTTTGGAAGCTTTCTATGTGTTTTGTTATGACCTTAGGAATGCCCTATGGATCACACTTGTGATGGCAAACAAGTGTGGACCACTTTAGATGCTATGGTTATGCATATATGCTATGTTGTTTTGTTTATATTATTGTGGTTGATGGCATGAATGTGATATTTGCTTTAACAATCCTATCCATGATCAAAACAAACTAATTAAATGGTTCTTAATCATTAAAGGTAATAAATGGTTATTAAAATGATTTAATGATTTTAAAGATTAAAATAGGTTTTAATCAAAGGACCATAGGGTATCTTGTATTTGAAAGCATGCAAATACAAGTCAATAGAGTTTTCTAAACTAGAATTATGAAATCTCTAAATATTTTAAAACGAGATCAACACCGTCCTTTTGCACAACACTTGAGTCACTTGGAAACTCTCAATGGGATAAAGGTCACCTAACCATTTTGAGGGAACTTGTGATTTGAGGTGGGGATACCACATTTGTGGGATAAAGATCACCTAACCACCTATGTTGGAAAACTCACATGTGTGTGCAAGCAGGGTAACTTGATTTGCAAACCATGTTAAATGGATCACCTACAATATGGTTTCCATATGGTGTTGATGGGATTAACATGCCAACTTTACATGTGATGTTTCAAGTCGATCCCATACCTCTAGAAGTTACAAATGGTTGCAACCGTCAATCCTTGACCACCTTATTAATTTAAATCATGGGATAAAGGTCACCTAACCAGTATTTAAATGTAATGTTGGGTTCTAGGTTTTAATATGAAAATGACCTTAAAAGGCATTAATCAATTATTAAAAATAGTAATATCAAAAATACTAAAATCGATCTTTGTTGAAATTTTGTAGATGGCCACCAATAACGATAATCATGATAACTCATCCACGTCCACCCAATCTTTACGAGCGATTCTCCAAAAGGAACGTCTGAATCATAACAATTTCATTGATTGGTATCGAAACTTGAGAATCATTCTCAAGCAAGAGAGACGATCATATGTTTTAGACGACCCTATCCCCGATCAACCGACTAAGGATGATGAGGAGGCCTATAATGATTGGCTAAAATACACTGAGGACTCTGTCCAAGTGTCTTGCCTTATGCTGGCTAGCATGACCTTGGATCTCCAAAAGGAGTATGAACATCACGGAGCTGATGACATGATAACCCAACTGAAGGAAACGTTCCAACAGCAAGCAAGGGTTGAGCGCTTTGAAACGGTTCGAGCACTCCATGCATGTCGTATGGACGACAACCAATCGGTTTCATCTTATGTACTTAAGATGAAAAGCCACATTGAGCGCCTTGAAAGCCTTAATTGTCATGTCTTGAAGGAAATGGCCACGGATTTGATCCTTAATGGCCTTACCAAGAAGTTCCAGACGTTCGTGTTGAACTACAACATGAATGCTTGGGACAAAAGCATTGGTGAGCTTCACTCAATGCTCAAAACAGCCGAGGCGGCCATGGTTAAAAGGGTTTACCCGTTCTCACCATCAATGAAGGTGGGAACATGAAAAGGCCTCATGCCACACCCAAGGCAAAAGTTGCGAAGGGTAAGGGACCCGTATGGGGAAAGGGAAAGGGATGGCAAGGCTACCACCCAATCCATAAGAGAAGAAGCAAAACGTTGCTACTAATGACCCATGCTTCAAGTGTGGGAGATTGGACATTGGGCAAGGAATTGTCCTGTCCATCTCCAAGAGTTGAAAGCAAAGAGGGATGCCGGGCAGACCTCAGGTACAATATACATGATTCATATTGATCTTAATGTTACATCTTCTAACACATGGGTATTGGATACCGGATGTGGAACTCATATTTGCAATTTGTTGCAGGGGTTCAAAAGAAGTAGGGACTTCAATCAAGAGGATGTTAGCCTCTTCATGGGCAATGGAACTAAGTCAAAGTTGAAGCTCATGGGGACTACATCCTAAACTTCCAAGTGGCTTGGATGTAATTTTGAAGAATGTTTTGTATGCTCCTAGTTTGACTAGGAACATTATTTCTGTATCCCAATTAAGACATTATGATTATGTGTTATCTTTTGTTCAAAATGATATTCATGTTTCTTTAAATGATATGTTCTATTTTAAAGCTATTCCTATTAATGGTATTTATGAATTGGTTCATGAAATACTTTAAATAGTTCATTGTACTAAACAAACACAAAGAAACTCAAGTTGGATTTGAGTGATACCTATCTTTGGCATTGTCGTCTTGGTCATATAATCAAGAAACGTATACAAACACTTCAACATAATGGTCTTTTAAGAACAATGAATATGATTCATTTGATGTATGTGAATCTTGTTTACAAGAAAAAATGACTAAGGCACCCTTTAGTGGGACTAACGAAAGGGCAAAAGATTTATTAGGACTCATACATTCGGGTGTATGTGGTCCTTTTAAGCCAATGACTAGGAATGGTGAAGATACTTATTACCTTTACTGATGATTATAGTCACTATGGGTATGTGTACTTATTAAGGCACAAAGATGAAGCTTTTGAAACGTTCAAAATCTTCAAGAATGAAGTAGAAATCTACTCCATAAGTCGTAGGTGAATATCTAAGTGATGCTTTTCAAGATCATCTCAGGAGTTGTGGGATTGTCTCATAACTCACTCCACCTAGAACACCACAACAGAATTGTGTGTCTGAGAGGAGGAATCAAACCTTATTGGATATGGTCCGATCTATGATGGCTAGAAGCACATTGCCTCTATCATTTTGGGGTTACACTTTGCTCTTTGCGGCCCGTATTCTAAATATGGCGCCAACCAAAAAGGTGGAAAGGACACCCTTTGAGATATGGCATGGAAGAGTTCTATCCCTATCATACTTAAGGGTCTGGGGTTGTGAGGCTTATGTTCAGGCTCCCACCCCAAACAAATTGGAAGTCTGATCCACCAAGTGTATCTTTGTTGGATATCCTAGAGATTCTATGGGATATCATTTCTATGATCCACTGGAACAAAATGTGTTTGTTGCCAGAAAGGGTGAGTTATTAGAAGCAAACTTCCTTATGGAAGAAACTAGCACTAGAACAGTGGATCTTGAGGAGGATCAAGAACCACAACCCGATGCATGTTTGGTTGAAACTGGCACTCAACATGAGGGTGTTGAGGATGATCAAACGGTTGATCAATACACACAAAACGTTCGCAGAAGTGGTAGAACTAGCAATCCACCTGAAAGATACGGATTTTTCATGGATGGATGTTATGTGGTAGATTCAGATGAACCAACCACATACCATGATGTAGTGTCCAATTCGGATTGTGTCAAATGGCTTGATGCCATGAACGTCGAGATGCAATCCATGTATGACAATCAAGTTTGGGAACTTGTTGTACCTCCTCTTAACTCCAAAGTGGTTGGAAGTAAGTGGGTTTTCAAGAAGAAAACCATATGCATGGAAACTTGGATACTTATAAGGCTAGACTTGTAGCAAAGGGTTTCACTCAAACTCAAGGGGTTGATTATGATGAAACCTTCTCACCTATTGTGATGCTAAAGTCTATAAGGATATTGTTTGCCATAGCTGCTCTTTATAAATATGAGATTTGGCAAATGGATGTCAAAACCGCTTTCCTAAATGGATATCTTGAGGAAGATGTCTATATGGTTCAGCCTGAAGGTTTTGTCGATCCAAAACATCCTAATAAAGTATGCAAGTCAAAGAAATCAATCTATGGATTGAAACAAGCATCGAGAAGTTGGAATCACCATTTTGATGAAGAAGTAATTAAATTCGGATTCATCAAGAACGCTGATGAAGCTTGTGTTTATAAGAAAGCTAGTGGGAGCATCATCACTTTCCTAGTATTGTATGTTGATGACATACTACTATTTGGAAATGACATTCCAACCTTGGAAGGTGTAAAAACCTGGCTTGGAAGTTATTTTTCCATCAAGGATCTTGGTGAAGCCGCCTATATTCTGGGAATAAAGATCAATAGGGATAGATCAAGGTGGTTGATTGGTTTAAATCAAAGTGCATACATTGATAAAATCTTGAAAAGGTTCAAGATGGAGAACTCTAAGAATGGTACAGCACATATTCAAAGAGGAACGATATTGAGTACGATTGAATGTCCTAGCTCAAAGGATGAGCAAGATAAAATGAAAGCAATCCCATACGCATCTGCTATTGGATCCATCATGTATGCAATGATATGCACTCGGCTGGACGTGTCATGCCTCTTAAGCATGACAAGCCGATACTAGCAAAATCCTGGAAAAAGTCATTGGATGCCTGTTAAGAACATACTTAAGTACCTAAGGAGGACAAAAGATATGTTCCTAATCTGTGGATCTGGTGATGAGGAACTCGTTGTAAAAGGTTACACGGATGCGAGTTTCCAAACCGATCGTGATGATTCACGGTCACAATCGGGATATATTTTCATTCTGAATGGAGGAGCGGTCTCTTAAAAGAGCTCCAAACAGGATGTGGTGGCTCTATCAACTACAGAATCAGAATACGTCGCTGCCTCATTGGCAGCTCAAGAAGCTGCATGGTTGAAGAAATTCATTGCCGATCTAGGGGTTGTCCCTTCCATTCAGGACCCCCTAGAGATCTTTTATGATAACGAGGGTGCGATTGCTCAAATCAAGGAACCTCGTGCTCATCAAAAGACTAGGCACATTGAGCGGAGATTCAACTACATACGAGATGAAGTTGAAAAGGTAAAGATATGTATTCACAAAGTTCACACGGATCAAAACGTTGCAGATCCTCTCACGAAGCTCCTTGAAAAGGCAAAGCATGAAGGTCATACTTGTGCCATGGGACTTCGATATTCTAGTGATTGGATTTGATCTGTAAATTTTGTATTTGGATACATGGAACTCTTTATTATTTGAATAAAATATTTGGTTATAATGTTTCAGTTAATGTTCCAATTTAGCATGTTTAATCCATGAGTAAATTGTGTTAGACCAAAAGAACCAATGAGCCATATCAGAAAAACCTCTAAGTCCCACAAGACATCACAACAACTGCTGAAGACATCTTCAGTGTTTGACAAAGTCTGAAGACCTCAACAGCTGAAGATCAAAGTACTGAAGACCATCAACTGAAGAACTGAAGTGCTGAAGACTGCAACTACTGAAGCCTAAGAACTGAAGAACATCAGCTGAAGATCAAAGTACTGAAGATCAACAGCTGAAGCACAAAGTCTGAAGACAAAGACTGAAGACATCAGCTGATGACAACTGCTGAAGTCATCAGCTGATGAAACACCTGAAGTTAAAGACTGAAGATATCAGTTGATGACAACTATTGAAGTCATCAGCTGATGAAACAACTGAAGTCAAAGTCTGAAGACAAGTACTGCAGCTTCAGAGTTTGTCACAACAGCTGAAGAAGTATCTTCAGTTGTTGTGATGGTTTCCTTTTCAGTTGTTTCTTTTTATGTTTTAGTAGTTTGTAAAACGACTGAAGAGTTGTTCTTCGTCATTGTAGTTTAGTAGTTTGTAAACGGCTGAAGAGTTTGTTCTTCAGTCGTTGTAGATATCAGTAGTTTCTTTTCAGTTCTTGTCATAGTTTAACACTTAGCATTTTGTAAGAAGATGTCAGTTATTGTGACATCTTCAGTAGTTTAGTTTGTTATCAGTAGTTTGTTAATAACGGTTGATGTCACTGTCAAGTGACATCAGCTGACGTCATTCTTCCCTATATAAGGAAGATGACCTAATTGTAGCCGCTGTCGAAGCATGCATTGAATGATATATTCTCTTTTGCAGAACTTCAATCTTTCTCTATAACTTATTGTTTTTATTGCTAAATCTATTGTGTTCTTGCTTGTTTGTTCTAATTCTTGTACTAAATCCACTACGAATACAACCTAATTGATCAAACTAGAGGCTGAGATCCTGTCAAATGGTATCAGAGCAGGTTAATCATTGATCGATTTAACAATTGATCATTGAAACTACTCTATTGCTATCTACGTTTGATCGAATTAGCAATTTGCAAGAATAAGTTATAGAGATGAGTTTCTGCTGCTTCTGGCCATTAAACTTGAGGTTCTCGTGGTTTTAAGCTAGATTTATTTTGTTTACGTTGAATTTGCTTGAAATCTGAAATGGCGACACCAACTAATGATCCTCACAATACTAGTTCCTCAACAATACCTCCGATGCTTGTGAGGAATGAGTATAACATATGGCAACGTCGTATGCTCCATCACTTGTCTGTCAATAGTGCTGGTTGTTGGAAGTCAGTGGTACGTGGACTATACAAGCCTATGGTGAGCGTATTCAGACGAAGATCTAAAGCTGTTCGAGATTGATGCTATAGCCCATGGAATTTTAGCTATGGCAATACCAAATGAAATCTATTCAGGGCTTTTGCATCATGTAACTGCTCATGATCTCTGGGTTGCTTTGAAGGAACAATTAGGAGGAACCAATGAGGTCTTAGTAAATATTAGGGAAATCCTCACCCAATAATATGAGATATTCTCTCATAGGAAGGGTGAGACACTGACTCAACAGTTTGAGCGATTCTCTTGTCTTTTTTTGAGCTGAAAAAGGTTAAGAAAGAGTATTCCAATAGTCAGATGAAAAATCGTTTCCTTAGATACTTGCCTGAGAGATGGGACACTTCTACCATTGTCCTACGCTCCAGTGCAAATCTGGATACTCTATCTCTCACCAAACGTCATGGGAAACTGCTTACACTTGAGAGAGAGATAGAGCAGAAAAGGAAGTTGTCCACCTCTGGCAAGCTCACTGATGACTTTGTATCAGGCAATGCTGCACTGATAGGTCAAGAGTCAGAATATGCTACATCAGAGAGTGCATATGATGAGCATATTAAACATGCTTTTGTTGGTGTTGATGGTAGTTCAGGAGGTAGCAGTGATAACCTATGCTTTCTGATGGAGGACTTGAAGGGCATTCCAGATGATGATCTGGAAGAGATGGATATTTTGAGTCAAATGGCAATGATAAATATCAGATCTTAAAAGTTCTACAAGAAAACTGGCAGGAAATTTCCTGGTCTTTCTGTCAAAACCAAAGTTGGTTTTGACAAGAGCAAGTTGAGGTGTCACAAGTGCCATAGGCTTGGACACTTTACTAGAGAGTGTAGATCATCTGGATCTAACCCCTCTGCACCCTTTATAACTTTTCCAAGCAATAGCTCACAGCATAGAGGGCAACATACCACCAGTTCTAGTCATCCATCACCAGCACAGGCATCACCTGCATACTTTATGCCTCAGGGTCATATGCCAAACCCATACCCCTGCTACTATATGCCTCAGCCAAGTCAAGTTCAAGCACCCCCTGCTCAGCAACCACATGCTCTCCCTGAGCCTCAATCTTCCCAATCTCATCATCAACCCTAGGAGTTGTTGACTGGAGTAGTTACCAGATGATTTATCTGGTCAAGAACAACTATTCCAAGGTGTTGGTCAACATGGTGGTGATGATCCTTTTGGGAACCTTTCTCTCATGGCCCTAGCGTCTGCTGATGGTTCATCCTCCAATGCTTCATCACAGGTATCTTCTGAGGCTAAAGCCAAGATTTGTTCTGATTCATGCATAGCAACATTTGCTTCTATTAGAGAGGCAAATGTAGCTTTAATTGATAAAAACCTTCAGCTAGAGCAAACCATTTCCAAAAGACAAGTAGAATTTGAGGCTGTGATTAATGAAAAATGATGAGATTTATAAGCTTAAATGTCAAATCAAAGATGATAAGGCTAGGGAAGAGGTAATTCTAGAGAAGTACATAGACCTCAAGGAAACACTTGCAGCTACCCAGGTAGAGAGTGATTGATGGGTACAATCCTGCAAGGGTTTTGAAATGCTTCTTAGTAAGCAATCTGCTTCCGATGTGAAGTTTGGCATTGGTTATAATCACACTGCTCCTCCTACAGATTTTACTTCAAGAGCAGAAGTTGAATCTGATGGAAAGAGCAATAACCAATCCTTCTCATCATGTGACCTACTATCTGATACAGCATCATTAGAAGTAGAAGTCAGCATTCATTCCTCACAAAACCAATCAGCTGATGCTACAACAACTGATGGTTCAAATGCTGACAGTCACATGATCAACAAGTTGATCAACTCAGGTGTTGTCTCTAGAAGTACTGAAAGTACTGGAGAGCAAGTGATAACACCTGAAGTTCAAACCTCAACTACCGCCAGTACTGAAGAGAAGAAAACTACTAGTAGAAAGGGTTTGAAGACTACTGAAGAGGATGTCAGGAAAGCAAGTACTGCAAGGAAGAAAACTACAAGTACTGACATCAAACAGCTGTAGAACAAGTCTTCAGTAGTTTCATCTTCTGCAGTAGATGATCAACATAAGATGAAGAAGAAGCCATGTGAGATATGTGGCTTGTTCAATCATCTTACTGATGATTGCTTGTACAAAAGTGGTTCCAAACTCAAACAAAGGAGAAAATTAAAGAGCAATGAATAAAATGAAAAATGAGTTTGAAACCAAGTATGTACTAGAAACATCAAAACCTGAAACCCCTAAGCCCAAAAAGAAATCCAAAAAGAAGGTAGGGGTTAATCAGGAAACAACTGAGGTTGCTCAAAAGAAGATGGTGCAACACAGGAATCCATCACCAGCAAGCACTAATGTGTCTGAAGAGCTGAAAGCTTTATCACAAAGTCAGACACCACTTGTAATGATGGTTTAACATCTAATGGGAAGAGTCAACCAATTAGATGCTCCTGTGTTGAAACCACAGAAAAGGAAATCCAAGCCAAAGGATTCCTCTTCTACACCATCTCATTCACCTCAGGCTGTCACACTTAACAAACCTGTTAATATTACATTTGTTGATGAGAACAGACCCGAAACCAAAAAGGTTTGGGTCTTAAAAACTAATTGATTTGTTGTGATTGCAGGGTTCTTCAACATCCCAAAGAAGCATCTAGTATGTAGACAGTGGAGGATCCATGCATATGCAGGAAGCAGCTCACTTCTTAATGACTACTCTCAAGGAAAGAAGGGGTTTGTTTCCTTTAGCAATGATGCAAAAGGTTACATCATCACCAAAGGCTTTGTTTCCAATGGGGAAATAAGGTTTGATGATGTTAACATGTGAAGAATCTCAAGTACAATCTCTTGAGTTTCAGTGAAATGTGTGATAAAGGCCATGTTGCCCTTTTCACCAGCCAGAACTGTCGGATTCTGTCATCCAAAGTTCTGAGATTGATTGACAAGGTGTTGGATGAATATACTCTCCTGAAGGCCAACAGAACAGGAAGAGTATATGCCTTAGATCTTTCTAAGAAAATAGATCTAAAAGGCCATCCTTGTCTATTCTCCAAGGCTTCTCCTCAAGAATCTACTCTATGGCATAGAAGGCTGGGGCATATTAACTTCAAAAACATGAATCAGTGGATAAGCCATGGTTTAGTAAGAGGGTTGCCTTTGAAGGAGTTCAAGTGTGAAGACAACTGCACTGCTTGTTTAAAGGAAAAACAACACAAAGTCTCATTCCCTCCAATAGAAGAACCAAAGTCCACTACCTGCTTACAACTCCTGCACATGGATCTCTTTGGTCCTGTCAGAGTAATGAGTATGGCAAAGAAGAAATACTGTCTGGTAATTGTGGATGATTACTCTAGATTTGTATGGACTTTCTTTTTGCAATCCAAAGATGAAGCCGCCAAGGCTATAATGAACTTTGTGTTATTTGTGGAGAAGCAGTATTCCCTTCAGCTCAAGTGTGTGAGGAGTGACAATGGAACAGAGTTTAGAAATCACACACTTGATGACTTCTACCTGTCAAAGGGAATTAAAAGGTAGTTCAGTATTCCGAGAACCCCTTAACAGAATGGAGTGGTTGAGAGAAAGAACAGGACTCTTATTGAAGCTGCAAGGTCAATGCTGGCTGACTCAAGATTGCCACTAACCTTTTGGGCTAAAGCTGTTAACACAGCTTCCTATGTGCAGAATAGAGCATTAGTGAATCAGAGGTTGATGAAGACTCCTTATGAAGTACTCCATCATTTGGCCCCTTTGATCTCCTTCTTCAGAGCCTTTGGGTGTCTTTGTTTCATTCTCAACACAAGCAACCCACTCCTGAAGTTTGCTTCAAAGGTGGATGCAGGGTATTTTGTTGGTTATTCATCAACTTCCAAGGAATACAGAGTTTTCAACTGTAGGACAAAGATGGTTGAAGAGACTTTGCATGTCAAGTTCAATGAATCTCCAAAGGACAAGATTCCACAAAACCCTGTGGAGTTGTTTGATTTGGACATACTACGACATGTTCCTTATCAACCTCCAGCTATTGTTCCTGTCAACAGTTCTCCACCTGGTGGTACTGATGATGATGTAGCCAGTACTTACCTTTTCATGTTTAGTGATCATCTGCCTGAGTCAACTAAACCTGATGCTCCTGTAGCTTTAGCAGTTCCATCCACAACAAATGCTGATGAGATTTCTGAATCCTCTATTTCATTTGGCTTGCCATCTCCTACTTCGTTTCAAGAAGCTGAATCATCACCTGTTGCTGCTGAAGGTCCTACAAGCACTTGCCAAGATCTCATTGTTTATTAAGAGCTGAATAATCACCCAATGTCCCAAATAATTGGTGATATCAATGCTGGAGTTTCAACTAGATGTCAATTGTCCAATTTCTGCTTCTATGCTCTCTTCATCAGTCAGCAAGAGCCAAAGAATTATCATGTTACCTTAAGAGACAATGGATGGGTTGAAGCAATGCAGCTTGAGCTTCTTCAGTTCAGAAAATAGCAAGTGTGGGAGCTTGTTCCTTTACCCCAAGGTAAGTGTGCAATAGGCACTAAATGGGTGTTTAGGAACAAAACTGATGAAAAGGGCCAAATTGTTAAGAACAAGGCCAGGCTGGTTGTTCAGGGGTTTGCACAAGAGGAAGGCATCGATTATGATGAAACCTTTGCCCCTGTAGCCAGAATGGAGGCAATTCGATTGTTTTTAGCCTATGTTGCCTTTCACAATCTTAAAGTATATCAAATGGATGTCAAAAGCGCCTTTTTATATGGTAAAATAAAAGAGGAAGTTTATGTGTGTCAACCACCAGGTTTTGAGGACAATAAACATCCTGATTGGGTGTATAAGCTTGATAAGAATCTTTATGGGCTGAAACAAGCTCCTAGAGCCTGGTATGAAACATTATCAACTTTTCTTCTACAAAATAATTTTACTAGAGGCACCATTGATAGAACATTATTCATAAAGAATGTGGGACAGCATAAGCTACTTGTTCAAATTTATGTGATGATATAACTTTTGCATCCTCTGATCCACAGTTGTGTGATGAATTCACTAAGCTCATGAAGCAAAAGTTGAAATGAGTGCTATGGGAGAATTACAGTTCTTTCTAGAGTTGCAAATCAAACAAAGTGCTGATGGAACCTTCATTCATCAGTCCAAATATACAAAAGATTTATTGTATAAGTTTGATTTACCAAAATTTAAACCCTGTTCTACACCCATGAGCAGCAACACACAACTAGATTTAGATCAGAAAGGTAAAGTAGTTGATGAAACCCTTTACAAATGTATGATTGGGTCCATGATGTACCTTATAGCTTCTAGACCAGACATTATGTTTGCGACATGTGCCTGTGCTAGATTTCAGGCTGCACCTAAAGAATCCTATTTGATTGCAGTCAAAAGGATCATTAGATATTTGCAAGGTACCCAATCACTAGGTCTATGGTATTCTACTGGGCATTCTTGAAAATTAGTTGCTTTCTCTGATAGTGACTATGCAGGATGCAAAGTCACCAAAAATCCACTTCTGGTGGTTGCCAATTCCTAGGAAATTGTTTAGTTTCTTGGCAGAGTAAGAAACAAACTTCAATTGCTACATCCACTGCTGAAGCTGAGTACATTGCTGCTGCAAGTTGTACATCCCAGGTACTCTGGCTTCAGAACCAACTTTTGGATTATGGCATTACAGAGACTAAGACTCCATTATTAATGGATAGTGCTTTAGCTCTTTGTATTGTTAAAAAATCCAGTCCAGCACTCTAGGACCAGACATATTGAGATCATACATCATTTTATTAGAGATTGCTATGAAAAAGGTCTGATTGATCCAAAGTTTGTGCGTAGTGCTGATGAGCTTGCAGACATATTTTCTAAGCCTTTAGATAGTGCCACACTTCAAAATTTGGTACTAAGGCTTGGTATGCTACAGCTAGAATAATTTGACTAATACTGATGCTCTCAGTTCACACGTACTGATGAGCATTAGTATGCAAAGGTCAAAAATAAGTACTGATGAGTAATTTAGTCTTCAGCATTTTCATAACTACTGAAGACTAAAATGCTTTAAAGTACTGAAGTACATTATTTGTTGAAAACAACTGATGTAGTTACAACTACTTATGTGGTTATAACTACTAATGTATAATTTTCAAACAAATAAGTACTGAAGAACAAATTTGGTTCACAAGTACTGATGTGTAATCCTACACATAAGTACTGAAGACAAAATTTGTTCACAAGCTCTGAAGAATAATTTATTTCATCAGCACTTATGAACATCTGATCATAAGAGCTGAGGAATAAATATTCACAAGAGCTGAAGGCCAATGAAACAGCTGAAAGTTAGCCAAAGAGCTGATGAGTAAATGTGGAGGTCAGACTGAAACAACTGAATTGACGGCAACAGCTGATGTGTAACTTTACTCATCAGCTGATTCCAACATTTGCTGTTTCATATCCAAACAACTGAAGGACAAAACCATGTCTTCAGTAGTTTCACAACTACTGATGACTAACACCAAGTTCTCAGTTGTTTACAACAACTGAAGCCAAGACCATGTCTTCAGTAGTTTACAACTACTGATATCCGTAGTTTACAACTACTGATATCAGTAGTTTACAACTACTGATGACTAACACCAAGTCTTCAGTTTTTTACGACGTCTAAAGATGAAAACCATGTCTTCAGTAGTTTATAACTACTGATGACTAACAACAAGTCTTCAGCCATTTACAACATCTGAATGACAAAACCACGGTCTCAGTATTTTCAACTACTGATGACTAACACCAAGTCCTCAGATGTTACAACCTCTGAAGGTTAAAACCATGTCATCAGTCGTTTCAACAACTGATGACTAACACCAAAACCTTCAGTCGTTTTCTTTCAGCCGTTTCCATACCCTATAAATACCAACCTACCCTTCAGAGTTTTTCATTCTCACTTGACCTAATATTTCAAAAACTCTGAAAAACCTCTCACACCATTAATGGCGACCATGCAACTAAAGCCTCGACACAACTGTGTCGCATACCTCACAAAGTCACCATTCTGGACAAAGTTCCATAACGCCATCGATCTTATGATCTATTCTCCTTTCCAAACGGCATTTCTCATAAATCCGACCATCTATGCCGATTCCCTTTCCCAGTTCTGGACGAACGTTACCTTACAAACTAGAGAACGACGCTGAGGTCTCTCTCCAGTCGTTCGTCAACACCAAACAGGTGGTCATCAATCCAGCAATCATCCGACAAACCCTAAAATTGGATGATGCCACCTTCCCCACCGACTATCCAAAAGGCACCACTGATCTTGCTTTTGCACACTATGACTATCAGGGTGACCTATCTGCCTCTACCCTGCTAAAGAAACATTTCCAAGATCCCAAAAGACTTATTTTCCACATGGTAAATGTTTGCTTAGCCCCGAAGACTTCATCATGGGATCAAATGTCCACAAGGTGGTAGCAGGTATTATACTCTATCCTTGAGAAACAACCACTAAACTTTTCTGAAATAATTTTCTTGGAACTCAAGGACATGGTCACAAAACCTTTTGCAAACCGTTCGATTTTATATCCACGGTTCATAATGGCCATGATAGAGAACCAGCTACAAGCTGAGGGACTAGTTGGCACTGGAGTCCCTGCCATGGCTGTATTGCCTGAGGTATACTCCAGGCACAACACAGACCAAACGTTGAAAAAGGCTGCCAAGCTGCGAAAACCCACGTAGCTGGAACCCACAGCCTCCACCTCAATGTCCAAAGTCCCCACCAAACCCAAACCCAAGAAAACCAAAAAGGCGACTCAGGGAGATGAGTCCCCTGAGGATGCCCCTGCACAACAAAGGCAGGAAGTGATTGCTGGTTCGATTCTCCCAGCAATCACCACGACTCCACCAACCATAACCGCTCAGGCATCCTCTCTACAGGAGCCTGAAGCAACCACTTTTAGGGCACCCACACATCTGGAGTCTTTATCACTTGAGGAGGCTGCCATTGAAACGCACCAATCTCCCCTCGTGCATACTGCTTCTACCCCATCTCCCACTGCAACCGCCCCTCAAAGCCCTACATTAATAATTGCTAAAGTGTTGACTCATCTTAACACTCCACCCTCTACCTAGAAACCAATCACAACTAGGAAAACTCCAACCAAAGAGAGGGTGGATACAAGTGTTGATGGGAGCCCACAACACAGAGAATCACATGTCTCATCTCCAAGTGTGGCCACGAAGATAGGACAATCTGGTGAGGCTGCCACTTCTCCTACATCAGCACATGAGCAGGAAGAAGCTGGTACCATCTATAAGACCTCACCAGAGGCAACTGTTGATGATGGATCCAATCCGAAGGCTGGAAGTCCCCAAAACCAAGAACAAGGGGCACATGCGAACACTGACCCACACTCAGCGCATGTACATCCTGATACAGTCAGGAGGTCAGGTGATTCAGTGACAACTAATGATGACCTGAGCTTCTTCTTTGATGTAGTTGCTCAAAACACCATTCTTGAAGAGGAGGTGAGTAGACTCAAAGAGCTACTTGCAAAATTCTCCCAAGAATCAAGTCCATCTGCCACCATACACCCACAGATGGCACCTTCACCTGAAGGTCTCACATACACACAGCCTCTCCCACAAACTCAGCCACCTGCCCCTGCTTCTGGAACTAGTTCTCAGGGACAAAACCCCCTGAGCAATTAGATGCTATCTTTCAACAATCCTTGCCTCTCATCACACCCATGATCACTGATATTTTGATCAAAACCCTGGATGAGAGGCTTCCCTCTACAATACAGCCCTTGGTGGAAGCTGTTGTGGCCAAATCGCTTTCTGATAGTCAAACCCTTGAAACTAATGCAACCAAAAAAGGGGAGACATTAGTGAAACCTAAGAGGAAGAGAGTAGAGGAGGAAGTGAAGGAGAAAGAAGTGGAGGTAGAGGTGGAAAACGAGAGGGAGTTGGTGGTGGAGACCAATAAAAGGAAGGAGAAGGAGAGGGAGGAGAGAGCTGAATTGATTAATGTGGCCGAAAGTCAAAAAGACATTCATGTCACTACATCATTTGTTTTCAATAAATAATGTACATCAGTACTTTGAGTCATTTTAGTCTTCAGTAGTTGTGAAAGAGCTGAAGACTAAATTACTCATCAGTACTTGTATTTGACCTTTGCTCTTCAGTAGTTGTGAAGAAGAGCATCAGCAAAGGTCAAATCAATCAAGCTGCAGCATACCAAGCCTTAGTACCAAACTTTGGAATGTGGCACTATCTAGAGGCTTAGTGAAAATGTCTGCAAGCTCATCAGCACTAGGCACAAACTTGGGATCAATCAGACCTTTCTCATAGCAATCCCTAATAAAATGATGTCTGATCTTAATATGTTTGGTCCTAGAGTGCTGGACTGGATTCTTAACAAAACAGAGAGCTGAAGCACTATCCATTAATAATGGAGTCTTAGTCTCAGTAATGCCATAATCCAGAAGTTGGTTCTGAAGCCAGAGTATCTGAGAGGTACAACTTGCAACAGCAATATACTCAGCTTCAGCAGTGGATGTAGCAATTGATGTTTGTTTCTTACTCTGCCAAGAAACTAAACAATTGCCTAGGAATTGGCAACCACCAGAAGTGGATTTTCTGGTGACTTTGCATCCTGCATAGTCACTATCAGAGAAAGCAACTAATTTGCAAGAATGCCCAGCTGAATACCAAAATCCTAGTGATTGGGTACCTTGCAGATATCTGAAGATCCTTTTGACTGCAATCAAATGGGATTCTTTAGGTGCAGCCTGAAATCTAGCACAAGCACATGTTGAAAACATGATGTCTGGTCTAGAAGCTGTAAGGTACATCAAAGACCCAATCATACATCTGTAAAGGGTTTCATCAACCGCTTTACCTTTCTGATCTACATCTAGTTGTGTGATGCTGCTCATGGGAGTAGAACAGGGCTTACCGGATTGTAAATCAAACTTATTTAACAACTCTTTGGAATACTTGGACTGATGGATGAAGATTCCATCATCCAGTTGTTTGATTTGCAAACCCAGAAAATACTGTAATTCTCCCATAGCACTCATTTCAAATCTTAGCTTCATAAGCTTTGTAAATTCATCACACAACTTTGGATCAGAGGATGCAAAGATGATGTCATCAACATAAATTTGAACAAGGAGCTTATGTTGTCCCACAGTTTTGATGAATAAGGTTTTATCAATGGTGCCTCTAGTGAACTTATTCTCTAGAAGAAAGGTTGAGAGTGTCTCATACCAGGCTTTAGGTGCCTGCTTCAGCCCATAAAGAGCCTTATCAAGCTTGTACACCCAATCAGGATGTTTATTGTCCTCAAAGCCTGGTGGTTGACACACATAGACCTCTTCTTTTATTTTCCCATATAGGAAGGCATTCTTGACATCCATTTGATAAACCTTAAGACTGTGAAAGGCAGCATAAGCTAAGAAGAGTCTGATTGCTTCCAGTCTGGCCACAGGTGCAAAGGTCTCATCATAATCGACGCCTTCTTCCTGTGCAAACCCTTGAACAACCAGTCTTGCCTTGTTCTTGACAATTTGGCCCTTCTCATCTGTTTTGTTCCTGAATACCCACTTGGTGCCTATAGCACACTTTTCTTTGGGTAGTGGAACAAGCTTCCACACTTACTGTTTCTTGAATTGAAGAAGCTCAAGCTGCATAGCTTCCACCCATCCATTGTCTCTTAAAGCAATATGATAGTTCTTTGGCTCTTGCTGACTGATGAAGAGAGCATAGAAGCAGAAGTTGGACAATTGATTCCTGGTTGAAACTCCAGCATGGATATCACCAATGATTTGTGAAGTGGGGTGATTCTTGAGCTCTTGATAGACTATGATATCTGTCCAAGTGTTTGTAGACCCATCAGCAGCCACAGATGGTGATGGAGATTCCTGAAACCATGTAGAGGATGGCAGCTCAAACGAAGTAGAGCAAGCAGAAATCTCATCAGCATTTGTAGTGGATGGAGCTGCTGAGGCTACAGGAGCATCAGGTTCAGTGGACTTAGGCAGGTTGTCACTGATCCTGAAGAGGTGAGTACTGACTACATCATCATCAGTACCACCAGGTGGAGATCTATTGACAGGCTCAACAGATGGAGGTTGATAAGGAACATATTGCAGTATGTCCAGATCAAACAACTCCACAGGGTTTTGTGGAATCTTGTCCTTTGGAGATTCATTGAACTTAACATGCAGAGTTTCTTCAACCCCCTTGGTTCTACAGTTGAAGACTCTGTATGCCTTGCAAGTTGATGAATAACCAACAAAGTACCCTGCACCCACCATACTAGCAAACTTATGGAGTGGGTTGCTAGTGTTGAGAATGAAACAAGGACACCCAAAGGCTCTAAAGAATGAAATAAGAGGGGGCAAGTGATGAAGAACTTCATAAGGTGTCTTCATCAACCTCTTATTTACTAAAGCTCTATTTTGTACATAGCAAGCTGTATTGACAGCTTCAGCCCAAAAGGTCAGTGGCAACCCAGAGTCAGCCAACATTGACCTTGCTGCTTCAATGAGGGTCCTGTTCTTTCTCTCCACCACTCCATTCTGCTCAGGAGTTCTAGGAATGCTAAACTGCCTTCTAATTCCCTTGGACAGGTAGAAGTCATCAAGTGTGTGGTTTCTAAATTCTGTTCCATTGTCACTCCTCACACACTTGACCTGTATGGAATACTGCTTTTCTACATGTAACACAAAGTTCATTATTGTCTTTGCTGCTTCATCCTTGGAGTGCAAGAAGAAAGTCCATACAAACCTTGAATAATCATCCACAATTACCAGGCAGTATTTCTTCTTTGCCATGCTCATTACTTTGACAGGACCAAAGAGATCCATGTGCAGAAGCTGTAAGCAGGCAATGGACTTTGGTTCTTCTATTGAAGGGAATGAAACTTTGTGTTGTTTTCCTTTCAAGCAAGCAGTGCAGTCATCTTCACACTTGAACTCCTTCAGAGGCAATCCTCTTACTAAACCATGGCTTATAAGCTGATTCATGTTCTTGAAATTAACATGACCCAGCCTTCTATGCCATAGTGTAGACTCTTGAGGAGATGCCTTGGAGAATAGGCAAGGATGGCCTTTTAGATCCATCTTTTTGGAAAGATCTAAGGCATACACTCTTCCTGTCCTGTTGGCCTTCAGGAGAGTGTGTTCATCCAATGCCTTGTCAATCAAACTCAGAACATTGGATGACAGAATCCGACAGTTCTGGCTTGTGAAAAGGGCAACATGGCCTTTGTCACACATTTGACTGACACTCAAGAGGTTGTACTTGAGATTCTCCATATGGTTAACATCATCAAACCTTATTTCCCCATTAGAAACAAATCCTTTTTCGACAATGTAACCCTTTGCATCATTGCCAAAGGAAACAAATCCCTTCTTTCCTTGAGAGTAGTCATTAAGAAGGGAGCTGCTTGCTGTCATGTGCATGGATCCTCCACTGTCTACATACCAGATGCTTCTATGGCATGTTGAAGAACCCTGCAAACACAGCCATGTGTTAGTTAGTCTTGGAGACCCAAACCTGCTTGGTTTTGGGTCTGTTCTCAGCTACAGGTGCAGCACTAACAGGTGTGTTGTGTGTGACAGCTTGAGGTGAAGAAGATGGTACAGAAGAGGAACCCTTTGGCTTGGACTTCCTTTTCTGTGGTTTCAACACATGAGCATCTAAGTGGTTGACTCTTCCCACTAGCTGCTGAACCATCATCACCAACTGTGTCTGATTCTATGATAAAGCTTTTAGCTCTTCAGACACATTAGAGTTTGCTGATGATGAGTTCCTATGTTGTACCATCTTTTTCTGAGCAACCTCAGCTGTTGCCTGAGTTATCCCTACCTTCTTTTTAGATTTAGCTTTGGGCTTAGGGATTTCAGGCTTGGATGTTGCTAGTACAAACTTGGTTTCAAACTCATTCTTCATTTTATTGATGCTCTCAGTAATTTTCTCCTTCTGTTTGAGTTTGGAACCCCTTTTGTACCAGCAATCATCAGTAAGATGATTGAACAAGCCACATATCTCACATGGCTTTTTCTTCATCTTATGCTGATCATCAGCTGAAGAGGATTTAACTGCTAAAGACTTGTTCTTCAGCTGTTTGTCATCAGTACTAGCAGTTTTCTTCCAAGTGCCTGCTTTCCTGGTATCCTCTCTAGATGTCTTCAAACCTTTCCTACTATTATTTTTCTTCTCTTCAGTGCTAATAGTATTTGAGGTTTGAACTTCAGATGTTGTCACTTGCTCTCTAGTCCCTTCAGTACTTCTAGTGACAACACCTGAGTTGATCAGCCTTTTGGTCATGTGACAGTCAGCATTTGAGCCATCAGCTGTTGTAGCATCAGCTGATTGGTTTGATAGGAGTTAATGCTGACATCTATCTCTGATGATGCTGAATCAGAAGATAGTAGGTCACATGAGGAGAAGGATTGGTTATTGCTTTCCCCATCAGATTCAACTTCTGCTCTTGAAGTGAAATCTGTGGGAGGAGCAGTGTGATTATAACCAATGCCAAACTTCACATTGGAAGCTGATTGCTTGCTGAGAAGCATTTCAAAACCCTTGCATGATTGCACCCATCGATCACACTCAACTTGGGTGGTTGCAAGAGTTTCCTTGAGGTCTTTGTACTTTTCTAGAAGTACATCTTCCCTAGCTTTAGCATCTTTGATTTGGCATTTAAGCTTGTAAATCTCATCATTTTTATCTTTTAGAACAACCTCAAAATCAGCTTTTCTTTTGGAAATAGTGTGCTCAAGCTCAAGATTTTTATCTATTAAAGCTACATTTGCTTCTCTAATAGAAGCAAATGCTGCTATGCATGACTCTGAACGAAGCTTGGCTTTTGCCTCAGTGGATACCTGAGATGAGGCATTGGATGATGACCCTTCAGCAGAATCAAGGGCCATCAGAGCAAGATTTCCAAAAGGTTGATCACCACCATGTTGACCAGCACCTTGGAGTAGTGGTTCCTGACCAGATAGCTCTTCTGGTAGACTACTCCAGTCAACAGCAGTTGGGGTGAAAAAGCATTGTTGTTGAGGTTGTGTGTGATGATGAGATTGGGAAGATTGGGGCTCTGGAAGAGCATGAGGTGGTTGAGCCGAGGGTGCTTGAGTTTGACCAGACTGAGGCATGTAGTAACAGGGGTAACGATATGGCGTATGACCCTGTCGCACAAAATAAGCAGGTGGTGCTTGTGCCTGAGATGGATGGGAAGAACTGTAGGAAGGTTGCCCTTTGTGCTATGAGCTATTGATGGGAAAAGTCACAAAGGGTGCAGATGAGTTAGATCCAGATGATCTGCACTCTCTTGCAAAGTGTCCAAGCCTCTGGCACTTGTGACACCTCAACTTGCTCTTGTCAAAACCAACTTTGGTTTTGCCAGAGAGTCCTGGGAATTTCCTACCAGTTCTTTTGTAGAACTTCTGAGAGCGGATATTTATCATTGCCATTTGGTTCAAAATATCCATCTCTTCCAGATCATCATC
Source organism: Flaveria linearis (assembly GCA_024085815.1). Lineage (NCBI taxonomy): Eukaryota > Viridiplantae > Streptophyta > Magnoliopsida > Asterales > Asteraceae > Flaveria > Flaveria linearis. The sequence goes on along the minus strand of JABSNV010001393.1, from coordinate 397,419 downwards.
TGGAATGCCCTTCAAATCCTCCATCAGAAAACACAAGTTGTCACCACCACCTCCTGAACTACTAACACCAACAAAAGCTTATTCTGAGTTGGTAGGGAAATCGATATGCTCATCATAAGAACTTTCAGATGAAGCATATTCTGACTCATGACTTATCAAGGCAGCATTACCTTGGACAAAGTCATCAGCGAGCTTGCCAGAAGAGGACAGCTTCCTCTTTTGCTCTATCTCTCTCTCAAAAGTGAGCAACTTCCCATGAAGTTGGGTGAGATATAGAGTTTCCAGATCAGCACTTTAGCGTAGGACAATGGTATATGTGTCCCATCTCTCAGGCAGTGACCTGAGGAACCTGTTGTTCATCTGGATTTTGGAGTACTCTTGTTTGACCATCTTTAGCTCAGAGATCAAACAAGAGAACCGCTCATATTGCTGGGTCAGAGTCTCACCCTTTCTATATGAGAATGTCTCATATTGTTGGGTGAGGATTTCCCTATTGTTTGCTAAGACCAAATCAGTTCCTCCAAATTGTTCCTTTAGAGCAACCCATAGGTCATGAGCAGACTCATGATGCAAGAGCCCTGAATATATCTCGTTTGGAATGGCCATGGCTAAAATTCCATGGGCTCTAGCATAAATTTCGAACAGCTTTAGATCTTCGTCCGAGTATTGTTCAGGTTTCTTCGCAACTTGTTCATTAGATTCCGGGACGCTCACCATAGGCTTGTATGGCCCATGCACCACTGACTTCCAACAACCAGCACTGTTGACAGCCAAGTGGTGTAGCATACGTCTTTGCCATATGTTATACTCGTTCCTAACCAGCATCGGAGGCTTGGTTGCGGAACCAGTATTGTGAGGATCATTGGTTGGTGTTGTCATCTCAGGTTTTAGTCAAAAACAAGTTTAAACACGACAAACGTAACTCAAAACCACCAAAAGACCCCAAGATTTTGGCCGGAAACAGCAGAAACTCACTCTCTATGGCTAATTCTTGCAAATTGCTAATTCGATCAAACGGAGAGATCAAAAGAGCAGTTTCAAATGATCAATAGTGAAATTGATCAATGATTAACCTGCTCTGATACCATTTGACAGGATCTCAGCCTCTCGGTTGATCAATTAGGTTATGTTTGCAGCGGATTTAGCACATGAATTAGCAATTAAAGCAAGAACATAAAAGATATTTCAATTAAAAGCATAAACATAGAGAGAGAAGAGTTCTGCGAAACAATAAATGTTCTATTGGTCACACGTTTCGGCAATTAATACAGAGTGGTTCACCATCCTTTTATAGGCGGCAAAAGGATGGGCTGATGTCCTTTTTCTGACATCATTGAATATTCAAATTACAACTGACAAAAACATAAAACTACAAAAGATGTCAACAACTGACATCTTCTTACAAAAGTTTCCTAAGTACTGACAAAAGTAAAACTACTGATACTATAACAGCTGAAGAACATGCTCTTCAGCTGTTGTACAACTAGTGAAACAAAATATACTACGGAAAAGGAAAAACCACCACAACAACTGAAGAAGACTTCTTCAGTTGTTGTGACAAACTCTGAGTCTTCAGTACTTGGTCTTCAGACTTGGCTTCGGAGATAGAACAGCTTCGGAAGATGTAACAACTGATAACTTCAGTAGATATCATCAGTTGTTGTCTCCAGTCTTTGTCTTTAGACTTTGTGTTTCGGAAGAAGATCTTTAGTTCTTCAGTTCTTCAGCTTTTGATACTTCAGTACTTGGTCTTCAGTACTTGAAGTCTTCAGTACTTGAATGATCAGTACTTCAGACTTCAGTACTTGGTCTTCAGTACTTTGGCTTCTTTAGCTGTTGTTCTTCAGTTCTTTGATCTTCATACTTTGTTCTTCAGACTTTGTCATAATAGCTGAGGCTGGGGCTAAGATGCTCTCGAGTCTGACATCCAAGCAAGAGAACACAATAGCTGATGGGAGTCTTCAGATGTTCTCGAGTCTGACACTCAAGCAAGAGAACACTGTAACTGATGGAAGTCTTCAGCAGTTGTTGCAGTGGCATGTGGGACTTAGAGGTTTTCCTGATCTTGGCTCATTGGTTCTTTTGGTCCAACAAGAAGCTATCTCGGAGAAATCATGGATAAACCTCCTATAGTAACCCACCAAACCTAATAAATTTTGAATCTCGGATGGCATCTTCGGGGATTCCCATTGCATCACCGCCTCAACCTTTGCAGGGTCCACTCTAGTCCCCTCGAGATTAAACACATGACCAAGAAATTGGACCTCTCTTACCCAAAATGCGCATTTGAAGAACTTAGCATATAACTTTTTGCTTCTGGGCATCTCCAATACTTATCGAGAATGATCGGCATGCTCCTCTTCACTTGATCATCAAAAATCAACTTGCCTCTCATAATTGGTGGAATAGTCTATTAATTCAAGGTCATAGTTACCTATTATTCAATGTCTACTTATTCAGCTATCTACAATCCTTACACATCTACCTTCTTTCACCTTTGTTCTTTTCAGACAACACCGATGTATTATATGGGTGAAATAATCAATCTGTCAAAACCTTTATTAAGGCGGTCTTGAAGCTATATCACTAACTTTTTCATTCCTGACAAAACAATCAGTACATTGACATGACTACGAGCTGAGTCCTAGATGACAAATTGATCTGAAACTCTTTCTTCAAATTCCTAGAATGTCCTCCGGGGTCACATTAGGAAGGCGCGCACTATAGCTACATTTGTCAACTTTAAGACTTCGCCCTTAGTTTCTTTCATTTACACCGGATAAGCACCTCCACCTTGTTTCATAAACTTGTCTATCTCACTATTAGGATCATCCCTGAAATTAAGAATCTTCATTATCATAACTCATGACCAGACTTCCATCATGTGCAAACCAACGGGTCATATTTTCATGTCGTGCAGCATTAGTCCCGTATACAGCTCGTCGATTCATATCGAAGACCATATTACATCCAACTAGGTAGTAACATGCCATCCAGAAGAAAGCTGTAACCTTCCATTACTATTTTACAATCATTTACAGGCATTGCTATCCAAATAGCTTTACACAAGGTAGCTCCTAGATTAGAGATCTTTCAATTCCTTTACCTTCTTAAAACTTCTCATTAATCACCAAAGCTACCTATAAGATTTGGAATACTAACATTATCGTTCAAGGCAATAGTCCAGATCATCACGAGTATTGTAAGTTTTCTATTACAGCGGCCAGCTGAAATTGACTACTAACATTACTTTTCATGCTCTAAACATTCCCTATCCTAATTCACATCGGTATTCAAATCTACTAAGCACATATAAACAAGTAGCACAAGCATATACTACCGGTTTACTTAAAAACTCTTACGTGATGGCACGTAGCTACTTGGGCTGGCATCCTTCATTTGGTCCCATTTTTAGTTTAAGTTTAGGTTTGGAAAATGTTTTACCCATTTCTCTTAAATATTGGCTCTGATACCAACTCGTAAGGCCCCGTTCCCGGGAAGCCTCATAGTTGGCCCATCATATCAAAAAATCATTTCATATATAATTTTTGCAGCGAAAATATTGTAACATTCCTTTCGTTACATAGTCTAATGGTAAAATAAACGTTTGTATTTAAAACATTTACATTTTATTGCCCAAAATTTGTAACATATCTTCTAGAAATGTGGATGCCAGTCTTTATTTTCCAAGTAGCTCTATCTCCATGCCATCCTCAGTAATCATCATTACCTGCTAACTAATATGCATACAAAGTCTGCATTGCTGAGTGAGTTCTAGTTTTAAGTGGTATAACAAAATATAAATTTTATCATTCTTCTAATGAACACACGTTCATCATAATACATAACATTTCTTGCGCCTTAATAAGCATGGTCATTATCTTTCATTCTTTCATTATATTTCACTTCATCTTAAATTAGATTGCACAAAGCAAGAGCCCCATGTTGATCGACAACGAATATCGATCCCCGTCGGTACAAATAAGCGCGGTAGCTAACCCTCGAAAGTTGACCCACATTGCAAGGAACGAAGCCTGCTCATGAATACTGGTCCATCATCATCGTGGTCTATCATAAGGATTAGACCCTTAGTATGCATCCTCATGGGCTATTAAAGCCGCACACAGCTGAGCTAACAACCCATTGGTTGTGAACTTCCATACATGTTGCTTGCAAGACTTTTCATCATCATACAGGCCTGGGTTAACATTTATCAGGTTTCACTGTCATTTTTTTATTAATTAAGGTTACAATTTATCACAAGTAATACTTTACATTATATCATCTGCATTACAAGTCAACATGGTGCATTAATTAACACTTCATAGAAATCAGCATATATACTTTATATAGAGAAACAATCCATCGTATAGCTGTCCAATCCCAGTCGACGCCTAATCAGAACCCCTTAATGAAACACTCAAAGTACAGTAATGTGGGTAACAGTAACCTTTTTCATGTAACATACTAACTTTAAAGGTGTACTTGTGCGGGTAACATACCTTTGTGTATAACATACCAATACAGATAACAAACATCCTAATATAGGTAATACAAATACGGGTAATGACCTAATACATGTAAGTAAATTAACTTGGGGAAATATATTAACCCAAATAAGATTAATAATACGGGTACGTTTCCGTACGGGAAATGGTAGCATATTTCAAACTGTAATTCCTTATGCCTATCATTTCGATCCATTATACCTAAACTTTTTACTGGTAGTGACTATTAGCCTCGTATATCTAAAGTGTACTAAGAAACTTGGCATTCATATCATCATATCATCAACGAGTCAGAATATCATAGGAAATCATAGAAAAGTCATATTTACATGTAAAATGGTTGGTTTGATAGAATACGTAATATAGGTGTGCATACTAGCTCTAAAAGAGATAAAATATTTAAAAGTGTGGGTCTAGAACTCACCAGGTCTCTGCAAACAACTTCACCTAAAGTATGCTCACAGTACACGGTCAGCATATAAGTTGACATGCAAAAAGATCATTATCTACATTGTTTCGCTGAGAGTTTCTCTACTAGTTTGGCTGCTAGTTTCTCTGCTAGTTTCGCTGCTAGTTTCTCTGCTAGTTTTGCTGCTAGTTTCTCTGCTAGTTTCGCTCCTAGTTTCTCTGCTAGTTTTGCTGCTAGTTTCTCTGCTAGTTTCGCTACTAGTTTCTCTGCTAGTTTTGCTGCTAGTTTCTCTGCTAGTTTCGCTACTAGTTTCTCTACTAGTTTCGTTGCAAGAACTGACAGTTTCTGTAGATGAACTCAAAATTTCTCTGAACGAACTCGCAGTTTCTCTGGAAGTATAAAAATTACGATCCAGCCTATTTTTGACCCAAAACATAAACTTTTTACATCCAAAACCTTAGATTTTCATCTATGAACTTATATCTAAGCTTTTTACATGTTTTCATACATAAAACGTGATTTTTTATGATTCTTTGCCACTTTTCAAACCCCAAAACCCTAGAATCCGAGTATGATCTAAAAAGATGTTTGGATGATAAATCTTACCTTGATTCTTTCTCTTTTCTTGTTGTTTTATGCCCACAAACACAGATCTTCAATCCTTTGATCAATCAAGCCTCAAATCTTCAGTTTTCTACACTTTCTCTCTCTACACACTCTTTGTTGAAAGTGGGTTGTTTGAGTTAAAAATGAGGATGAATGTGGCTAATTTGTGTTTATATATCGGGTGTTCACGGGACATAAACTCGTCTAACATATAACCCGAAAGGTTAATTCGGTCTATAATCCATTTTCTTGTTATACATATAAAATAACCCCCAACTAAGCCCATTATTATTAATTGGCTTGCTTCGGAAATTTTGGGGTGTTACAAGTCTCCCCCTCTTATTTAGGATTCGTCTTTGAAACCTGTCAGTTATTAAACAATTGGGAATAATACTGCTTCATCTCCTCCTAAGTCTACCACGTAGACTCCGACCCCTTTTTATGACTCCACTGTACTCGTACCTGCGGAACCACTTTATTCTTTAAGTGCTTCTCTTTCCAATCAAGGATGGCCAATAAATGCCCTACATAATTCAACCGTTCGTCTACCTCAATGTCTTCAAGCGATACGACCACATCATCATCTGTCAAGCATTTCCTTAGATGAGATACATGGAATGTAGGATGGGTTCCACTCAACTCATCAGGTAGGTCCAATGTATAGGCCACTTCTCCCGCCCTTGCGATGATGCGGAATGGCTCGATGTACCTCGGGCTCAAATTTCCCCTTTTCTGAAATTTGATGATCCCCTTCCAGTGAGATACCTTGAGCATAACATTATCATCGACCTCGAATTCTATCGGCCTATGCCTCTTATTACCATAAGAATCCTTTGCTGCTGTCATGAACACTTTAATCTTATCTAACTTCTTTGTCGTAACCTCAATCACTTCAAGGCTACCTAATTTCCTTTGCCCAATCTCATCCCAACAGAGGTGTCCTACACTTCCTACCATACAACATCTCATAAGGTGGCATGGCGATGCAGGCATGATAACTATTGTCATATGAGAATTCTGTCAATGGTAAGTGTTCATCCCAACTTCCTCCGATGTCAATTACGCACGCTCATAACATGTCTTCCAATGTCTGAATTGTTCTTTCTGATTGACCATCCGTCTGGGGTGGTAAGCCGTAATAATATGCAGTCTAGTCCCCATTGCATCATGAAATATCTTCCAGAATTTGGGCGTGAACCGCATATCTCTATCAGAAACAATAGACACTAGTACACCATGACGAGCCATGATTTCCTTGAAAAATATTTCCACCACCCGCTCAGAGGAATACGTCTCGTGAATTGGAAGGAAGTGGGCGCTCTTCGTTAGAATGTCTATGATCACCCACATTGCATGACACCCCTTCGCTGTGTGAGGTAACTTGGTGATGAAGTCAATAGTGATGTGCTCCCATTTCCATTCAGGAATGTCCAGAGGCTGGAGCTTCCTCTACAGCTTTTGATGCTCTACCTTTACTTGAATGTAAGTCAGGCATTTGTTCATGTACATAGCCATGTCTCGGTTCATCCTCAGCCACCAAAAATCTCTCTTCAAATCCTTATACATCTTTGTGGCACCGGGTTGGATGGAATATCAAGTCTTATGAGCCTCATTAATCATCTTCTCCCTCAGATCCCAATAGAAAGGATCCACATTCACCCAAAATCGGTTTCTAACATCAAGGGTGTTTTCCCCCAAGTCTGATTCCGATCATTTCATCCTTTCAGAGTTGACTTTATTACCTTTCATTGCTTCATCTTGGAACTCTCTCAATTGCTTCGTGACATCGGATGTCATGATCAACTGATAATTCCTCACCCGGATCGGTTCGGGCCATCCCTTTCAGCTAAGGGCCTCAGCAACCACATTCGCCTTACCATGATGGTAATGAATTTCGCAGTCATAGCCCTTAATTAGTTCCAACCACCCCCTCTGTCTCATGTTGTGATCCTTTTGCTCGAGGAAATAGTTCAAACTTTTCTAGTCAGTGAAGATGGTGCACTTCACACCATGCAGGTAATGCCTCCAAATATTTAATACGAAAAGCATGGCAGCTAACTCCAAATCATGGGTAGGATAATTGCCTTCATGGACCTTTAATTGTCTAGAGGCATAGGCTATCACATTCCCCCGTTGCATCAACACGCAACCCAATCCTGCATACGAGGCATCTGAGTATACCACCAGGTTCTCATCCCCTTCTTGTAACATCAGATAGGAGCTTGAGTTACATCATCTTCAGTTCAAGGAAGGTGTTTTCCTGATCTGGAGCCATTCATACCTCACCTCCTTACGGGTCAACTTAGTCAAAGGAAAACTATCTTGGAGAAATCATGTATAAACCTCCTGTAGTAACCCGCCAAACCTAAGAAATTTCAAATCTCGGATGGCATCTTCGGGGATTCCTATTGCATCACCGCCTCAACCTTTGTAGGGTCCACACTTGTCCCCTCGGGATTAAACACATGACCACGAAATTGGACCTCTCTTAAACAAAATGCAAATTTGAAGAAGTTAGCATATAACTTTTTGCTTCTTGGCGTCTCCAATACTTATTGTTCATGACCGGCATGCTCCTTTTCTCTTGATCATCAAAAATCGATTTGCCTCTCATAATTGGTGGAATAGTCTGTTAATTCAAGGTCATAGTTAACTATTATTCAATGTCTACTTATTTAGCTATCTACAATCCTTACACATCTACCTTCTTTCATCTTTGTTCTTTTCAGACAACACCGAAATATTATATGGGTGAAATAATCGATCTGTCAAAACCTTTATTAAGGTGGTCTTAAAGCTATATCACTAACTTTTTAATTCCTGACAAAACAATCAGTACAGTGACATGACTACGAGCTGAGTCCTAGATGACAAATTGATCTGAAACTCTTTCTTCAAATTCCTAGAACGTCCTCCGGGGTCACATTAGGAAGGCACGCACTATAGCTACATTTGCCAACTTTCAGACTTCGCCATTAGTATCTTTCATTTACACCGGATAAGCTCCTTCACCTTGATTCATAAACTTGCCTATCTCACTATTAGGATCATCCATGAAATCAGGAAATCTTCATTATCATAACTCATGACCAGACTTCCATCATGTGCAAACCAACGGGTCATATTTCATGTCGTGCAGTATCAGTCCCATATACAGCTAGTCGATTCATGTCAAAGACCATATTACATCCAACTAGGGTAGTAGCATGCCATCCAGAAGAAAGCTGTAACCTTCCATTACTATTTTAGAATCATTAATATGCATTGCTATCCAAACAGCTTTACACAAGGTAGCTCCTATATTAGAGATCTTTCTATTCCTTACCTTCTTAAAACATCTCAATAATCACTCAAGCTACCTATAAGATTTGGAATACTAACATTATCATTCAAGGCAATTGTCCAAATAATCACGAGTATTGTAAGTTTTCAATTACAGCGACCAGTTGAAATTGACTACTAATATTACATTTCATGCTCTAAACATTCCCTATCCTAATTCACATCGGTATTCAAATCTACTAAGCACATATAAACAAGTAGCACAAGCATATAATACCGGTTTACTTAAAAACTCTTACGTGATGGCATGTTGCTACCTGGGCTGGCATGCTTCGTTTGGTCCCATTTTTAGTTTAAGTTTAGGTTTGGAAAATGTTTTACCTATTTCTCTTAAACTTTGGCTCTGATACCAACTCGTAAGGCCCCATTCCTGGGAAGCCTCATAGTTAGGCCATCATCTCATAAAATCATTTCATATATAATCTTTGCAGCGAAAATATATAAACATTCCTTTCGTTACATAGTCTAATGGTAAATAACGTTTGTAATTAACACATTTAAATTTTGTTGCCCGAAATTTGTAACATGTTGTTGGACCAAAAGAACCAATGAGCCAGATCAGAAAAACCTCCAAGTCCCACAAGACATCACAACACTGCTGAAGAGATCTTCAGCTGTTTGACAAAGTCTGAAGACCTCAACAGCTGAAGATCAAAGTACTGAAGATCATCAACTTAAGAACTAAAGTGCTGAAGACTTCAACTACTGAAGCCTAAGAACTGAAGAACATCAGCTGAAGATCAAAGTACTGAAGATCAACAGCTGAAGCACAAAACCTGAAGACAAAGACTGAAGACATCAGCTGATGACAACTAGTAAAGTCATCAGCTGATGACAACTACTAAAGTCATCAGCTGATGAAACACCTGAAGTTAAAGACTGAAGACATCAGTTGATGACATCTACTGAAGTCATCAGCTGATAAAACAACTGAAGCCAAAGTCTGAAGACAAGTGCTGAAGCTTTAGAGTTTGTCACAACAGCTGAAGAAGTATTCTTCAGTTGTTGTGATGGTTTCCTTTTCAGTTGTTTCTTTTTAAATTTCAGTAGTTTGTAAAACGACTGAAGAGTTTGTTCTTCAGTCGTTGTAGTTATCAGTAGTTTCTTTTAGTTCTTGTAATAGTTTGACACAGCATTTTGTAAGAAGATGTCAGTTGTTGTGACATCTTCAGTAGTTTAGTTTGTTATCAGTAGTTTGTTAATAACGGTTTGATGTCACTGTCAAGTGACATCAGCAGACGTCATTCTTCCCTATATAAGGAAGATGACCTAATTGTAGCCGCCATCGAAGCATGTATTGAATGAAATATTCTCTTTTGCAGAACTTCTATCTTTCTCTATAACTTAATGTTTTATTGCTAAATCTATTGTGTTCTTGCTTGTTTGTTCTAATTCTTGTACTAAATCTGCTGCGAATACAACCTAATTGATCAAACAAGAGGCTAATATCTTGTCAAATGGTATCAGAGCAGGTTAATCATTGATCGATTTAACAATTTAATCATTGAAACTGCTCTATTGCTATCTACGTTTGATCGAATTAGCAATTTGCAAGAATTAGTTATAGAGATTGAGTTTCTGCTGCTTCTAGCCATTAAACTTGAGGTTCTCGTGGGTTTTGAGCTAGATTTGTTTTGTTTACCTTGAATTTGACTGAAATCTAAAATGGCGACACTAACAACCGATCCTCACAATACTGGCTCCTCAACCAAGCCTCCGATGCTTGTGAGGAGTGAGTATAACATCTGGCAAAGGCGTATGCTCCATCATCTGTTCATCAACTGCGCTGGTTGTTGGAAATCGGTGGTGCATGGACCTTATAAGCCGATGGTGATCGTTCCTGAATCTAATGAGAGGGTTTCGAAGAAACCCGATCAGTATTCGGACGAAGATCTTAAGTTGTTCGAGATTGATGCTAAAGCCCATGGAATTTTGGCCATGGCACTGGCTAATGAAATCTATTCTGGGCTCATGCATCATGAAACTGCTCATGATCTCTGGGTTGCTCTGAAGGAACAATTTGGAGGAATTGATGAGGTCTTAGAAAATACAAGGGAAATCCTTGCCCAACAATATGAGACATTCTCTCATAGGAAGGGTGGGACTCTGACTCAACAGTTTGAGCGATTCTCATGTTTAATCTCTCAGTTGAAGATGGTCAAACAAGATTATTCCAATAGCTAGATGAACAACCAACTCCTCAGATCCCTGCCTGAGAGATGGGACACTTATACTATTGTCTTACGCTCTAGTGCAAATCTGAGCACTCTATCTCTCACCCAACATCATGGGAAACTGCTTACATTTGATAGAGAGATAGAACAGAAAAGGAAGTTGTCCACCTCTAGCAAGCTCACTGATGACTTTGTATGAGGCAATGCTGCCTTGATTGGTCAAGAGTCAGAATATGCTGCATCTGAGAGTGCCTATGATGAGCATATTGATTTCTCTTGCAATTCTGCATATGCTTTGTTGGTGTTGATAGTGGTTCAGTAGGTAGCAGTGATAACTTGCGCTTTCTGATGGAGGACTTGAAGAACATTCCAGATGATGATCTGGAAGAGATGGATATTTTGAGTCAAATGGCTATGGTAAATATCAGATCTCAAAAGTTCTACAAGAGAACTGGGAGGAAATTTCCTGGTCTCTCTGGCAAAACCAAAGTTGGTTTTGATAAGAGCAAATGAGGTGTCACATGTGCCAGAGGCTTGGACACTTTGCTAGAGAGTGTAGATCATCTGGATCTAACACCTCTGCACCCTTTGTGACTTTTCCAAGCAATAGCTCACAACACAAAGGGCAACACTCCACCAGCTCCAATCATCCATCACCAGCACAGGCATCACGTGCATACTTTGTTCCTCAGGGTCATATGCGATACCCATACCCCTGCTACTACATGCCTTAGCCAAGTCAAGTTCAAGCACCCCCTGCTCAGCAACCACATGCTCTCCCTGAGCCTCAATCATCCTAATCTCATCATCAACCCCAACCTCACACAACACAGCTTCTTCACCCAGGAGTTATTGACTAGAGTAGTTTACCAGATGATTTATCTGGTCAAGAACAACTATTCCAAGGTGCTGGTCAACATGGTTGTGATCATCCTTTGGGAACCTTGCTCTCATGGCCCTGGAGTCTGCTGATCGGCCATCCTCCATGCTTCATCACAGGTATCTTCTAAGGCTAAAGCCAAGCTTTGTTCTGATTCATTCATGGCAGCATTTGCTTCTATTAGAGAGGCAAATGTAGCTTTAATTGATAAAAACCTTGAGCTAGAGCAAACCATTTCCAAAAGAAAAGCTGAATTTGAGGCTGTGATTAATGATAAAAATGATGAGATTTATAAGCTTAAATGCCAAATCAAAGATGATAAGGCTAGGGAAGAGGTACTTCTACAGAAGTACAGAGACCTTAATGTGACGCCCTAAACCGGCAGGGCACCGGAGGTGCGTCATCCAGTTGGATTAATATTTTAAACACGAATCAGAGCTTCCTATTTACAGCGGAAGACTTTAAACACTATTACATATTAACCCAACTTTTTAAAACATTTTACATAAGATTGTATTTAATTATACATTGCCCTATTTACAGTATTAACAAGCCTAAATCCTATGCCAGCAGTTGCTCCGGGATAGCGTCCTTATCAGCTCATACTTGCTTTCCTCTATTACCAGAGGATCCTTCCTTACCTAGCACACATAACACACTCCAAAACATCAGATAAACTGGTGAGTTCTAATTTTTCATTAAAACATTAACGACATTTTCACACACACCATAGCTATCTTTTTATTGGCAATATTATAAATTCAACTTTTATCATTATTCTGTCCCATTGGACCTGTCCCATCGAACGTCGGTTGCCCACCTCTAGCAACTACCAGTTCCCCATACCCAGTAACGTCGGTTGCCCACATCCAGCAACTACTAGTTACTACACTTAGAAACGTCGGTTGCCCACATCCAGCAACTACCAGTTTCTCATACTCGGTAACGTCGGTTGCCCACATCCAGCAACTACCGGTTACCATACCTAGAGACGTCGGTTGCCCACATCTAGCAACTACCAGTCTCCCATACCCAGTAACGTCGGTTTCCCACATCCAGCAACTACCGGTTACTATCTCTCATCCAGTAGGATGCCAAATAATCATCTAGGTCGTCCCCACAAGATGTTCACAAAGCTGAGTGATCGTCATCACTCCTATCAAACTGTACAGTTCACACCCAGGCATCTTACCCTAACTGGCCTGTTGAGATTACATCACATTACCATTTCAAAAACATTTCTTTTCATTTATTGCCAATATTATCACATTCACTCACACCCCACACATTCTTTCTTTTAGTACCAGTTTTTAACATATTATCATTATCATCACACCCCATCCGACCCATTGGAATCATTACCATCACGTAATGATTAACAATGCTCAGATGACTATCTTTTACACCCTACCTGACCCATTGCAATCATTACTTATCATGTAATGACTAACAATGTTCAGGTAATCAGTTATTACCCCCACTTTCCTCTAACAGCTTTACAAACTGCTAGAAACACATCACACTACTATCACAATTCAGGTACTAAAACATTCAATTCATTTATCATTATATGTGTGCTAGCCCGAGTGTTAAAACCAAACATTTAAAAAGGGCTTAGAACTCACCTTATCAATTTCCTCACCACAGTCTACGCAATCCACGTACCCCAGATAACTAGTCCTTCCTCTAATCAAGATATATCTAAAGTAATAAACCCTGATTCAATAACTTATTCTCAAACATGCCCTCATGCGATTGAACACTTATACGAATGAGTAATCATGCGACTGGACCTATGCGAATGAACCATGCGACTGAACCTTCAAACGTACGACTATCTGTTCATTCGCACGATTGAGTTCTCATTCGTATCCAGTGTTCGCTCGTCTTCATTCGATCCTTCAACCAGGCGACTTGGGTTCCAATCGCACGACTAACCTCCCTTCGCACTCAGTCGCCCGAGTAAACTCTCATTCGTACGATTGAGTCATGCGATTGAGCCCATTCGCCTGAAACGAACCAGCAGCTGTGTTCTTGACGTTTTTGATCCAATACTCACTCAAAATTTGAGTTTTAACCATCCAAATCATACCATATTCAAAACACATCTTATACACCTCATTTACAATGGTTTCGGACCATTATTCATCAAAACTTCACAAAACTTAGTTTTGAATTCCTGGGTTTTAAACTCAGAAATAACCAAACCAATTTACTAATCTAAATAGGTTATTGGATCGAATTCAGTCATACACACAGCTTGTAACATCTCCGGATTAATCCGTGATGTTCAAAACTTACCAAAACGGAGTCTCGCCTAATCAATTTCGTGAGAGTGGGGTTTTGGGTGTGAAGGGAACAAGAGGACAGAATAGGTGCAGATAAGGATCTGCCCTTAAACCCCCTGCACCGCCCATTTATCCATACGCTTAACTTAACCGCCTTACTTTCAATCGCACGACTGAACCATTCGCACGACTGAATCGTGCGATTGAAGGTCATTCACCTATTATTCGTACGTTTGAATCTCAATCGCACGTAAGAGGTGCGACTGAAGTTCATTCGCATATGACCCATGCGGCTGAACACTTAATCACTAAAACAAACTCAACTTAATTAATTAATCATATCTATAATATAATTACAAGTCCGGATTTAGAAACCGGATGTTACACTTAAGGAGACACTTGCAGCTACCCAGGTAGAGTGTGATCGATGGGTACAATCATGCAAGGGTTTTGAAATGCTTCTTAGTAAGCAATCTGCTTCCAATGTGAAGTTTGGCATTGGTTATAATCATACTGCTCCTCCTACAGATTTTACTTCAAGAGCAGAAGTTGAATCTGATAGAGAGAGTAATAACCAATCCTTCTCATCATGTGACCTATTATCTGATACAGCATCATCAGAGGTAGAAGTCAGCATTAATCCTAAAACCAATCAGCTAATGCTACAATAGCTGATGGTTCAAATGCTGACAGTCAAATGATCAAAGTGTTGGTCAAATCAGGTGTTGTCTCTAGAAGTACTGAAAGTAATGGAGAGCAAGTGATAACAGCTGAAGTTCAAACCCCAACTACTGCCAATACTGAAGGGAAGAAAACTGCCAGTAGAAAGGGTTTGATGACTACAGAAGGGGATGTTAGGAAAGCAAGTACTGCAAGGAAGAAAACTGCAAGTACTGCCAGCAAACACTGAAGAACAAGTCTTCAGCAGTTTCATCTTCTTCAGTAGATGATCAACATAAGATGAAGAAGGAGCCATGTGAAATATGTGGCTTGTTTAATCATCTTACTGATGATTGCTGGTATAAAAGGGGATCCAAACTCAAACAAAAAGAGAAAATGAATGAAATGAAAACTGAGTTTGAGTCCAAGTTTGTTTCAGCAACATCCAAACCTAAAACCCCTAAGCCCAAAAGGAAATCCAAAAAGAAGGTAGGGGTTAATCAGGCAACAGCTGAGGTTGTTCAAAAGAAGATGGTGCAACACAGGAATCCATCTCCAGCAAGCACTAATGTGTCTGAAGAGCTGAAAGCTTTATCACAGAATCAGACACAACTTGTGATGATGGTTCAACATCTAATAGGAAGAGTCAACCAATTAGATGCTCCTATGTTGAAACCACAGAAAAGGAAATCCAAGCCAAATGATTCCTCTTCTACACCATCTCCTTCACCTCAGGCTGTCACACATCACCAACCAGTTAGTGTTGCCTCTATTGATGAGAACAGACCCATGCACATGACAAGAAGCAGCTCTCTTCTTAATGACTACTCTCAAGGAAAGAAGGGATTTGCTTCTTTTGGCAATGATGCAAAGGGTTACATCATCGGCAAAGGCTTTGTTTCCAATGGGGAAATAAGGTTTGGTGATTGTTGGATCTAGAATGTATAGGTCTAGATCATTTGTATAAGCTTAGTACTTGGATCAAGTCTTGTAACTAAAACTTGTAACAGTCAATATATATATATGTGCACTGAATCTATAGGTTAACCCATATATATGTGTGTTGCTTTGTGACTGTTGACAGGGAGAAACAATATACTTGGAAGGATTCCTGATATTGACTAAGTGTAAGGAACATCTACGGATGAACACTATTGTTAATCCGTAGATATGTTTCTTACAAGACCAAATCACCAAGTGAATATTCCTTCGGATGATCAAGGACCATGAAGTGAACTCCCTACAGAAGAAAGATTTCCTACGGAAGAACAACACTTCTACAGAAGACCAAGTCATCTACTGAAGAACAAAAGTCCTGCGGACGACCAGACTCCTGCGGAAGAACAGTATACTTGTGTGATTTCAAATATCACCAAGTCAAACAAGTCAACCAATCAATATCAAATCCCAAGAGATCCGGTGTTTCCTAACTGACTCCAACCATCTGTAAATACGAGTCCTAGCTTTCACATCTCATAGAACACAATCAAGCAATATCACGGCTGTCAAGAGTTACCTCATCGTGCAACCCTAATCGCCGTCACATCAACATCAACATTATTCGGTTCACAAATTCATTGTTCATAGTCATTTTTAATTATTCTTTTGTAATCATTACTTGATAATTAATTAAATACTTTTGAATAATTATTGAGTTTGCGTTTACTGTGTTTTTGTGGTTGTGTTCATCGATAATCATTAATACAATTAAACGTCAATTAATGATAATTTCACGATCATTGAATTGATTTATTTTAATACTGATAATTCCTGAATTGAGATCCTTGGATTCACAGGTGGTATCAGAGCCTGGTGCTCATTGATTTAGATCAATTGATCTATCAGTCTTAAATTGTTTAATTGATTTTCGAACAATTAAATCAGCGACTTATCATTCAACAAGCATTCTCTCATTGCTTGTTTGATTTAGATCTATATTCAAAACAATTGAATACTAGATCTGAGTCTTTGATAGATTTTGTCTATTTTAACATTCATGTTTTGATTCATAACTTTGAATTAATCATGAGTACTTTTGGTGGAGGATCTTATCAACCGCCAAAGTTGGAAACCAAAGCTGATTTCAAATCCTGGAATATGAAGTTCAGGAATCATGTGAACTACACAGATTCTGACTTGTGGGATTCCATCACTGAGGGCCTTATATTCCACCCACTCTTGGGCCGGATTATAATGACAAGAATCAGCCTATCAGCACTAAGGACTTGTCACCTGATGATGTCAAGAAGGTCAAAGTCGATATTAAAGCATACAGTTTGCTTAGTATGGCTTTGCCAGAAGAGATCTTAGTCAGGTGCGAGAATTACAAAACAGCAAATTCCCTGTGGAAGATACTCCACACTCTCTGTGAAGGGAGTGATGAGATCCGAAGCATCACGAAAGACACTCTTAGATCACAATATGAAACCTTTCATCATATTGAGGGTGAATCAATTCCTCAACAACTCCATAGATTTATGCAACTTGTTACTGAGATGAACATCTTGGAGTTGAAATATACTACCGAGGAACTCAACAAGAAAATGCTCCACACTTTGCCTGAAAGTTGGAAGCAGACTGTTTCCATGTTCATGAACACAATAGATCTTAAGACAACCAGTCTAGATACATTGGTTGCTAAGGTAGAAGCTCTTAAACTGGATGAACAATCAAGAAACAAGAGTGTGAGAACTCATGTCTCACCTTATCACTTCAAAGAAACCAAAAATGCTGGAAGCGCATTTATCTCAAGTCATGATGGTGATAACTCTTGTACTTTGAGTTATGACGAAGAGGAAGTTAGTTTCTATGCCTCCAAACCCACTAAGAAATAATCTCAAAGTAAGAACCAAAGAAAAAGGGAAGATCTGCTGAGAAAAGAGATACTAAGCAACTGCAAACTCTTCTCAACAAAAAAAACAGTCAGAACCAATAACTGTGATATTGGATTCTGAAGAACAAAAAGCAGCCTTTGGAGCTTTTAGTTCTAGCTTTCAAGCATATCTTGGAAGTTCACTTACATCAGCAAACATCTGCCAGCAAGATTTGGAGGAACTGCCTCCTGATGTAGTAGAAGAGATGGATCTACAATGGCAGATGGCTATGATTGCTTACAGAGCTAAGCAATACCAGAGGAGAAATAAGAATCTGGCTGCAGCTAGTAAAACATCAAAGATTGGTGTTGACAAGTCAAAAGTCAGATGTTTCAAGTGCAATCTCTATGGACACTTTTCTAGAGAATGCAACCAACAATCATCTCAGCAGCATCAGCAGCAGCAGCATCAGCAGCATCAACATCAGCAGCAACAACAATATCAAAATCAGCAATCAACCTCTCAAAGATCTCTGCATAGACAACCTCAGCTAACATCCCCACCAGCCACAAATGTATCAGCAGGATCGAGCAATTCCAAGGAGTCAGGGCTGATCATACTTCAAGATGGAACATGTGACTGGAGTATGTATGAGAAGGAAGTCTTGGAGGAGAATCAAGCATTAATGGCACATATGGAAAACAAAGTTCCTCCTATGGCCAGAGAGGTAAAAGACAGGTTATGTTCATCAACATGCGTTGAGGAAGTTGAACGATATAGAGTCCATGCTCAATAATTGGCTGATAAAGTAAAGGAAACAATGATTTTTAATGAATCACATTTAAGAGAACATAAATTATATCAAATCAAAATTAGTTCCTTGCAAAAAGATTTAGAAAAATATGTTTCTGAAAATTACAGCCTTAAAGCCCAGGTTGAGCATCTGACCACTTCCTTAACAAATCCATGGCTGATCACGCACCACTGAAGTGAAACTTCAGAAGTTTCAACTTTCATCTCAGCAATATGAGAATTTGTTAAATTCTCATATTGAATCAAAAAATAGGTATGGGTTGGGTTATAATGCTGTTGCACCACCTATTAATGATAACTACACAACCTTACCTGAAATAACGACAAACACTTTGCCAATCATTTTGTGCCAAGCACGAAAATTGATATAAAAACAAACATCAACAACGAAGCTGAGATGAGTGAAACTGAATCTACTGAATCAGAATCACTTAAACATAATGAATCAGATCTTGATAAATATGATGACTTGGATGATTCTGATGAACATGATACTGATCAACTGAACATTGGTAAGATTGTTCATGCGAAACTGGTCTTCCACGAGTTCTTGAAGAATCAAAGCTACAGTATCCTCCAAAGCAACGAAACATGCTGAAGACTATCTGCAAGAGGATTGCTGAATTGAATGAAGGACTTCAAGAACTGAACCTTCACAAAGTTGATAACTGCGGATCAAGTGTTGAGGTACCTTTATCTTCTTCAGATAAAGGTAAGAAACAACAAACTTCAACAAAGAACAAGAGAAATTCAAGGGTTGAAGATCTGCGGAAAGAGAAATCTGAAAAGTCAGTAGATCATCTGCGGAAGGCAAAAACTACTGAATCCGCAGAAAAGCAACGGAAGAGAGAAACCAAATCTCCGGATGAGGTAAACAGGACTGCCAACAAACATGCAGAGAATGTGTTGGACATGAAGCAACAAAAGGCAGCCAAAGTGAAACAAGATACGACTGATGATGCTCCTAGCAAAAACAAGAAGAAATCAGGTGATCCATTAGGAATGGAGTTAAAGTCTAACAAGAACAAGAAAAAGAAGTCTGAATCTGAAGAAAATTCAGAAAAATATTGCAAACGGTATGATATGAAGAATCACAATACTGATGAATGCTACTTCAGCAGCTATTGTTCAATATGCAATATGAACAATCATATGACTTCTGATTGTTACTTCAACAAACACTGTGCCATATTACAAAAATAACCATTCAACTCAGGAATGTCATTTCAATAAGAAGAATAAGAAAAAGAGCAAAAAGAAGTCACATGATGCATCATCTGAATCAGATTCCCAATCCTCAGAGAGTGACAAAGAATCAAAGATTCAGAAAGGACAACAAATGTCAAAGAAAAGATCCTCTGCTGCGGATAAGACTTTAAAGAAGAAAGCACCAACACAGTCTAAGACACCTCACAAAAAGGTGGATTTGTTAGAAAAATAGACTGAAGCAGTTGATGGTTTCTTTGATAACTTTGAAAAAGGAACTCATGTGCCTCAATCAAAATTGAAAGATGAAGTGACTTTCAAAAACACAGGAGGATCCTCAAAGTTAAAATTTAGCCAAAACAAGATAAGTTGAAGAAAGAATCAGATAATCAAGAAGACATCCAAAAACCTGAATCATCTTCAACAGAATCATCCTCACCACCATCAAATCAAAAAGAAACAACTAATACTGAAACTTCAAGATTAATTCATGAAGGAATAACTATTGTTGACACTTCCGGCAAACCCAAGACAATTAAGGCTTGGGTTGTCAATTCTAACTGATTTCTTTTGTGTGCAGGAACAATCATGGAGAGCTGACAACAAGTGGTATGTTTACAGTGGTTGTTCAAGACATATGACAGGAAACTGTGCACTTCTCCATGACTTCAAACATAAACATGCCTCTTATGTGGCATTTGGTGGGATAAGAAGGGAGGTAAATAGTTGGTGAGGGAATGGTAACAAATGGTGTTTTAACATTTGAAAAAGTAAATTACTGTGAAAATTTGCAGTATAATTTACTTAGTGTTTCTTAAATTTGTGATCAAAATTACACAACACTATTTGATAACTCTAATTGTTACATTTTTAAGCCAGGTTTTGCAGTTCCAGAAGACTGGATCCTTCTTAAAGCAACAAGAAAAGGAAACATATACGTTTTGGATATGAACAACACATCACTCACAAGTCATGAGACATGCCTGTTGTCTAAGTCTTCAGAAGATGAATCATAATTGTGGCATAGAAGGCTTGTTCATTCTAAATGAAGAACATGAAAAATTGGTGAAAAATGACTTGGTCATTGGTTTACCAAAGAAAGAATTTCATTGTTCTAATCATTGTTCTTCATGTTACAAAGGAAAACAACATAGAGTGTCTCATAAATCCAAAATGATCAACACTAACACTACACCACTCAAATTGCTTCACATGGACCTATTTGGTCCAATAATGTGATGAGCATTGGAAAAAGGCAATATTGTTTGGTGATAGTAGATGATTTCACTAGATTCACATGGGTCTTTTTCTTAAAACATAAGAGTGAAACATCTGAAACATTAATGGACTTTGTGATCAAGATTGAGAATGAACTTGATTTAAAAGTTAAAATTTTTAGGAGTGATAATGGAACCGAATTTGTTAATGCTGATCTGGATTCTTTTTGCAGGAATAAAGGGATGGCAAGACAATTCAGTGCACCAAGAACTCCACAACAAAATGGAGTGGGTGAAAGAAGAAATAGAACTCACATAGAAGAAGCGAGAACAATGCTAGCTGATTCTCAGTTGCCCATAACTTTTTGGGTAGAAGCTGTGAATACAGCTTGCAATGTTCAAAACAGGACATTAATTGTCAAAGAACATAATAAAACTCCTTATGAGCTCTTATTTAAAAGAAAACCTTTTATAGGATATCTTAGAGCGTTTGGGTGTCATGTGTCTGTATTAAATACTAAAGAACAATTGGGAAAATTTTATGAAAAAGCCTATGATGCTTTCTTTGTTGGATATTCATCCACTTCTTAATCATATAGGGTCTATATTCCAGAACAAAACATAGTTGAAGAGACTCCCAATGTTTCATTTAATGAATCCGTGTTTACTACAACTGTAAAAGGAACATCTTGGTTATTTGATATAGATGCATTAACTTAATCATTTAACACTGGTTATTTGATCAATGCAGGTTCTGCAGATACATGCTATCCATTTGTGCCTCCAAGTTTGAATGAAGTGCCCCTGACAGCTGACCCACCAAGAGCACAACCTTCAACTGCACTTCAGCAAGAATCAAGTGAGCAGCATGAAGTTACATTCGGAGAAGCAAATCCTTCATCCGCAGCACATGTACGTACATCCGTAGATGTACCAGTATCCGTAGATGCAAGTCCTGTTTCAGCAACCGATCAAAGGGATAGAGAGAATGTGTTGAATCAACAAACCATGCCAGCAAATCAACAATGTTCATCCGTGGATGGTGTTGTAACTCCTACGGAAATACAAAATGCCTCTGTAGATGTTGCAGTTACTCCTGCGGAAGAACAAAATGCTTCCGTAGAACTTCATGCGGAAGAAGACAACCCAGCAGCAACTGATGCTCAAGCTGATCCTGATGAACATGAGCCATTTGATTACTTCATAGACTCAACTTCTCAGCTGAATCCATCTGCTTCAATGGGCTTCTCAAACTTAGAATCCACAATTCTAGTTGATGATGTATCAACAAGCAAAATCCACAAGTCTCATCCAACAGATGATATCATTGGAGACCTGAATGCAAGAACTACAAAGAGCAAAGGAGGAGTAGCAAACATTTTCCTGTTCACCTCCTTTTTGTCTCAAACAGTTCCTTTAAACATTACAGCTGCTCTAAAAGACAATAGCTGGATTAAGGCTATGCAAGAAGAACTATAATCATTCAGAAAACAGAAGGTGTGGAATCTTGTAGATTTGCCTCAAGGTCAACATCCAATTGGAACAAGGTGGCAATTCAAAAACAAGCTGGATGACAGGGGTATAACCGTGAGAAACAAAGCCAGACTTATTGCTCAAGGATATACTCAAGAAGTAGGGATAGACTATGATGAAGTTTTTGCACCAGTTGCAAGAATCGAAGCTATAAGGGTCTTCCTAGCTTATGCCTCATTCAAGAAGTTTACAGTCTATCAAATGGATGTGAAGTGTGCTTTCCTTTATGGGAAAATTGATGAAGAAGTCTATGTGGCTCAACCCCCTGGATTTGAAGATCCTGATTATCCACATAGAGTATACAAGCTTGACAAAGCTTTGTATCGTCTTCATCAAGCTCCCAGAAAGTGGTATGACACATTGTCATCTTTCCTGCTGAAGAATGGTTACAAAAGAGGAACAATTGATCAGACACTCTTCCTCAAACATGAACATCAAGATCTTTTGGTGGTTCAAATATATGTTGATGACATAATATTCGGATCAACCAACAAGAAACTGTGTCAAAGCTTTGAAGAATTAATGAAATCTGAATTTCAGATGAGCTCCATGGGAGAATTGACATTCTTCCTTGGCTTACAAGTTCATCAGAAAACAGATGGCATTTTCATCAATCAAGAAAAGTACATTCATCAAATTTTGAAGAAGTACAATCTTGCTGATTCAACTTCATGCAAGACACCTGCCTCAACAATAGACAAGATTGTGCCTGACCCTGCTGGAAAATCTGTAGATCAAAGATTATAGATCAATGATCGGTTGTTTAATGTACTTAACTGCCAGTAGACCTGACATAATGTTTGTTGTTTGTGTTTGTGCCAGGTATCTATCAGACCCAAAAGAGTCCTATCTGAATGCTGTGAAGAGAATATTCAGATATCTGAAAGGCAAAACGGCATTAGGACTGTGGTATCCAAAAGATGGAGATTTCAGTCTGTTCTCATATTCAGATAGTGACTATGGAGGGTGTAACAACAACAGAAAATCCACAACTGGTGGATGTCAGTTTTTAGGACCAAGACTTGTTTCTTGGCGGTGCAAGAAGCAAACTAATGTATCTGTATCCACAGCTGAAGCTGAGTACATAGCTGCTTCAGCTGGTTGCTCTCAAGTACTTTGGTTGCAAAACCAATTACTTGATTATGGTTACAATTTCCTTCAAACACCAATTCATATTGATAATTCAGCTGCTATGTTTATAACTGCTAACCCAGTTCAACATAGTAAAACAAAACATATTGAAATCAGATACCATTTTCTGAGAGACTGCTCAGAAAAGGGTCTAATCAAGTTAGTCAAAGTGGACACAACAAATCAGCTTGCTGATTTGTTTACTAAAGCATTTGATTCTGTTAGATTTAATTTTCTGATAGAATCTTTAGGGATGATTAACTTAGAGTAAATCATCAAAAGCATATGAATGACTTTGTGTAGAGTAATAGTTAGGGATGATTCAAGTGTCTGATAGAACTCTTGTGCATGCATTATGTTTGGGAAATGATAGTAAACTATGCTTGGTTTTTAAACAAAAACACAAACTGACTTGTATCATTCTGATACGTGTGTAGGTTCAACTTGAGTGGAAACTAAGCTAAGAGCATGCCAAACTAACAGATACAGGTATCTATCTGTGGGCATTCCATTTTGAGAATCAGGAAGGTATGTGTCTCCTGATGTGATCAAATCACTTTCATAAGCACACTATGTAAAATACTTTATAATCTTCTATCTTTGCAAAGTCATATTCCCTCTGTTTTGTGTGAACAAAGACCTGGGAATATGATTAAAGAGTGTGATCTTCATTTTCCCTCTGTTTTGTGTCAACAAAGACCTGGGTTAAGTTCACCTCTGTTTTACGAAAGTAAAGACCTGGTGACTATGAAGATCATATCTCAGCTCTAAAAAGAATCACTTGTGATTAATTGTACATCAATTCAAAGAGCTTTAACATCAAGCATTCACAAGACTGTAATATGTCTCAAGATAGAACTTATAACTTAATGTACATAGTCTTTAAGTGTGAAAGGTAGTGATTTGCCTCACCTACGGAGGACATTCTCTAATGACATTTGAATGTGGAACTCATGATAGTTACTGATTAACAAACTTCAAAACATGATAAATAGGATGCCTAGTTGCTACATTGCTCATGTATGAATTTAAGTGGATCTATATACTTACAATCAAGTGTGCAATGAATCCAAATCAACATCAGCAGAAGCCAAGTCATAGTATGATCCCTCCATATATCTATGCATGCATGTAATTGTTTAAGCCAGATGTTTAATTTGACCTCTTAACTAATTTTCTCTCACTTAGACTGTCATATGCCTTTCATGCCTGTTTACAACTTAAATTTATGATGAATGCAACAGTTTACCATTAATCACAAATTTAGGGGGAGTAGTTCATGCATGAAAAACAATAAAAAGATGTTAATTGATTTAATTTACTTTGAAGGAATTGGAACTTGAGCACTAACATGAATGCAGGATACAGGACACTTGCTTTCTTGTACTTAATTGCCATGCAAATAAAATCAACACTTGAGTCTACTCAGTAGACATCATACATTTAAAGTTTTTAACAGAACTTTAAGTTCCGCAGAAGTTTCAGTAATACTCATCCGTAGAACCGTGAAATTTCTGCATCCACAGAAGTTTCAGTAATCATCGTCGTACTAGTGAAATTTCTGTTTCAGCAGAAAAACAGATGCATTGTTTGAGCTAAGACATCCGCAGATGTTAAGACATTCGCAGATGTTAAGGTTCCGCAGATGTTCTGCGGAAGAAGTAATGCATTCGAAGATGCATTTTGAGCAAAGACATCCGCAGATGTTAAGACATCCGCAGATGTTAAGGTTCCGTGGATGTTCTGCGGAAGAAGTAATGCATTCAAAATAAACTTGGTATACAGACGGATAAATGGCAAGTGGGCCCAACATAATTAATAAAAGAAATTAATATGTTCAGTTATAAATAAGGTGTCTGACTCAGAATTCATTAATCAATTTTTCAGAACACTTTTTCAGTTTCTAACCTAGAAATCGCCCAGTTTCCCCCTCATTCAAACTTTCAAAAATCCGTTCCGAGAAAGCAAATCAACATTATCCAGTAATCGATTATTATTATTATGAAGATGGCAAACAAATTCGCAAAGGAACATAATATGTGCGCATTCTTGAATGCTGATGATCCTGCGGCTGAAGGATGTCGAGATATCATAAGATATCTTCATGGTCCAGGCTCTTCTACGCCTTAACGAAAGAGCCTGTGATACATCAGGCACACATAATCGACTTTGGGAACTCTACACGGGTTGAACAACCACGAGATGAGGAAGTAATTGCTGCTGAGATCCTGACTGAGCGTATTCAGATCAGTGAAAGCACAATCAGACGATGTCTGGAACTGGGTGATCGAGAGATTGGGCACCCTGATGTATTCGAAAATGAATACATTGAGAAGGTGTTTAACCTGATGGGATAAGATGGCGACTTCGAAAAAGGAGAGATAAAGAAGGGAAGGCTTTGTAAGCCATATTGATTTCTATGCCATACATAGAAGTGCATATCCAACAGGAAGTTAGGGCTTGACAGATTTTCTCGACACATATCTTCAGGAATCATTGGGATCTTCGAGGGTAGAACGTATAACTACTCCATGTACATCTTCAACTGTCTATGTGATCAAGTCAAACTTCAGAGGAATGACAAAATGTACATGTTCCAAAGATTTCTACAACTGGTGATCAACTTTGAACTTCCAAGGCTGGACAGAGTAGGAGAAGTGTTTGTGCAAGCACACTTGGGAAAATCTATGCTCAATAAAATTAGTGGGAAGTACCAAGGGGAAGACATGCCCATGTTTGCACATGTGGTGGATGCCCAAGCAGACTTACCATAAGAATTGGTTTGGATAGATGGAGAAGCAGAGTCATCTGTTGAATCTGTTCAAGGATCTCACTCACCAAGCCAAACTCCACCACTCCAACATTACTCACCAAGCCAAACACCACCGCTTCAGCATCAATCACCTAACTTAACACCCCCTTATCAATCACAATCACCAGCCAGCATCAACACCCAACCAATCTCACCTATTCATCGCCATGAATCTCCACTGCTGATATCTTAATCTTCTACCAAAAACACTCAGCCAATCTGTCCAGTTCAACAACAATCACCATCACCTACTCATTCATCCTCACATCACACTCAACCTCTCTCTCCACTCCAAATCCAATACCCTGTTCAACCACCACCAGACTCAGCAAAACAAGCATCACCGGAAAGTGCTAGCACTGAACTATTTGAGTTAACTGAGTCTTTAAACTTTGTACACTCAGGAGAGACTGAGTTACTATCTCAAGCTAGCACTGTTCCCATCTCACCCACACACACTGAAGAACAAGTTCCATCAGACCATACTGAACCCATATGTCCAATGAACGAAGATCAAA
The DNA here is from genome assembly GCA_024085815.1 of Flaveria linearis. Classification (NCBI taxonomy): domain Eukaryota; kingdom Viridiplantae; phylum Streptophyta; class Magnoliopsida; order Asterales; family Asteraceae; genus Flaveria; species Flaveria linearis. The sequence continues at coordinate 370,509 of JABSNV010001393.1, read as the reverse complement.
CTGCTGATGAACAAAGGGAAATACAACAAGAGATTGCCGAGGATGTCATTGCATGTCATGAAGATGATTTAAGTGATAGTGACATTCCAGTAAGCAAAGCTTTTTGGTTGCTGAGTACAACAAGCTAGTACTCAAATCAAATAAGCGAAAGCAAAGAATACAAGAGCTGAAAGGCCTCATTCAACAGAAAGATGAAGAGCTGATGATTAAAGAAGCAAGTTTGAGAAGGCTGAGAGAAGATGCAAAATGCAACAATGAAGTTATCGATGCACTTTTGCAAAAAGAACAAGAGTTGCAGGTATCCTTGAAACATGAGCAAAGTGATAATGCTCAGTTGATCAAACAGAAAGATGAAGAGATAGAGGAGCTGAAAAAGAAGATCTCTGTCCTGGAAAAAGGAGAGGCCCCAAGTGTTGAACAATCAATACCATCTGCTGAAGCTCTAAAGAAATTGATTCTATATTCAAGAAAAAGACAATACTTGGGTGCAAAAAAGAAGAAAGCGGATGAAGCCACTCCAAAAAGGCAAAATCTCCCATCCCCTGAACTTACACATTCAGTAGATGTGTCTACTATGAAGATATCATCCGGAGATGGTGATGAAAGTGATAAAGAATGGGAGGAACTGACCAAGATGGAGTCCCCCACTGATAAAAAGGGAGGAAAGGCCGATGATCTTCTAACCACAACAGACATTATGGAAGAGAGGCCTGATTCAAGCATGTTCATGACCCTCATCAACCATGGTTTTCCTTATGACATGGTTGAGAGGATGAATTCAACCGAAATGAAGAATGTACTGAAAGAATTTGAATTTGCAAGATGCATAATCCCAAACAGTGATTATGAAGCCTTTACAGTCTTTCAGTCATTAGAAAAATTCAAGAAAGACTTGGGCCATTGTGACACAGCTAAACTAACAAAGTACAATATGACATGCTGGTTACAAGGTCACAATTACAAACCGCATGAGCTCAAAGGTAGATCTACTGGAGAACTACGGAGGATGATGGAGCATGTGATGAAAGTGGAACTAGAAACTGGTGTTAAGTTCAGAACCACAGCTCCATATCTATCTCATGAACAATAAAGCAAACATGCTGCTGATCCAATAACTGTTGAACCAAAAGATCAGCATAAGGAAAAAGGAAAACTGATCAGAGAGCCAAGGGCAGTTATCCTTGGAAAGGTATGGCCTCTGGGAACAACAGTTCGGGAAATTACTGAGAAGAAATCTACTCTTATTGAACTGTATGACCATATCACAACTCCCAGTTCTGTGGAAGAACACAGGATTATGGCCTGGAAATATGATCCAGACTGGGATTGTGCAGTAATCAAAAGGACATCTGGAAGAATTCATTACTTCAATGATGTGAAAGCTCTATTGAGTCTTCCGGAGCAAGACATCAAGGATCTACAAAGCATCTCCATAACCAACTATCCAATCCATCTTAGGGGAAGAGACTTCTCTGTAGCTGTGAATGGTATGAAAACCAAATTTACTGATGATGTGCTCAAACAAGCAAAGAAAGATGATAAAGAGCACAAAAGGATCAAACAAAGTAAAAGAAAAACAGCTGAAGTCTCATCTCTTGTAGATGATGATATGTTAAAGAGGGTTGGTTGTAACAAAAACTCAGATACCATCAAAAGCTTCAAAGGAAATCAATTCACTTATCCCATCACCGAATGGGGATATCTTGAAAGAAATAAAGAGCTGGTATTGTTGAGAAATGCTGATGGGAAGAAAGCTAAAAAGATAAGGATTTTCGACCCAGTAGAGATAGAAATGCTACATCCAAGCTATACATCATATCTCCACGACAAATTCTTCCCAAATCTATGAGATGAAAAAGCTCAGAATGATCTCTGCCTTTATGTTCATATGATTCAAGTTGTAGATAAATTGCATGCAAAGGCATACAAGAGAAGAAAACATGAAGCTGGGCTGCTGAAAGGATCAACAATAGAAGAAGTGTCAGAGCTCAGAATTTCAGAGGAAGATGAGCTTGAAATTGTGCATAACGATAGTGTAGTGGAAACACTCACTACTGAAGAAGACATTTGGGGATGAGCTATTATACACTGAAGAAGATCAGCAAGATGAAGATCAAGTACAAGTACGATGATTAGAAGACTGCCGTATCTTACTTCTACAACAAGATGATAGCAAGAGTAAAAGAGCTTGCAGTTTTGAAGGACTGATTACAAGGAGGTAAGCCTAAGAGGGAGTATTGTTGGATCTAGAATGTATAGGTCTGGATCATTTTGTATAGGCTTAGTACTTGGATCAAGTCTTGTAATTAATACTTGTAACGGTCAATATATATATATATATATATATATATGCATTGAATCTATAGGTTAACCCATATATATGTGTGTTGCTTTATGACTGTTGACAGGGAGAAACAATATACTCGGAAGGATTCCTGATATTGACTAAGTGTAAGGACATCTACGGATGAACACTATTGTTAATCTGTAGATATGTTTCTTACAAGACCAAATCACCAAGTGAAATTCCTGCGGATGATCAAGGACCATGAAGTGAACTCCCTATAGAAGAAAGATTTCCTACGGAAGAACAACACTTCTACGGAAGACCAAGTCATCTACGGAAGAACAAAAGTCCTGCGAACGACCAGACTCCTGCGGAAGAACTGTATACTTGTGTGATTTCAAATATCACAAAGTCAAACAAGTCAACCAATCAATACCAAATCCTAAGAGATCCGGTGTTTCCTAACTGACTCCAACCATCTATAAATACGAGTCCTAGGTTTCACATCTCATAGAACACAATCAAGCAATATCACGGCTGTCAAGAGTTACATCATCGTGCAACCCTAATCGCCGTCACATCAACATCAACATTATTCGATTCACAAAAATCATTGTTCATAGTCATTCTTAATTATTCTTTTGTAATCATTACTTGATAATTAATGAAATACTTTTGAATAATTATTGAGTTTGCGTTTACTGTGTTTTGTGGTTGTGTTCATCGATAATCATTAATACAATTGAACGTCAATTAATGATAATTCTGCGGTCATTGAATTGATTTATTTTAATACTGATAATTCCTGAATTGAGATCCTTGGATTCACAACGATGTTAGCCATATGGAGAATCTCATGTACAATCTCTTGAGTGTCAGTCAAATGTGTGATAAAGGCCATGTTGCCCTTTTCACAAGCCAGAACCGTCGGATTCTGTCATCCAAAGTTCTAAGTTTGATTGACAAGGTGTTGGATGAATATACTCTCCTGAAGGCCAATAGGACAGGAAGAGTATATGCCTTATATTTTCCAAGAAAATAGATCTAAAAGGCCATCCTTGCCTATTCTCCAAGGCTTCTCCTCTAGAATCTACTCTATGGCATAGAAGGCTGGGTCATGTTAATCTCAAGAACATGAATCAGCTAATAAACCATGGTTTAGTAAGAGGGTTGCCTTTGAAGGAGTTCAAGTGTGAAGACAACTGCATTGCTTGCTTAAAGGGAAAACAACACAAAGTCTCATTCCCTCCAATAGCAGAACCAAAGTCCACTACCTGCTTGCAACTCTTGCACATGGATCTCTTTGGTCCTGTCAGAGTCATGAGCATGGGAAAGAAGAAATACTATCTGGTAATTGTGGATGATTACTCCAGATTTGTATGGACTTTCTTCTTACACCCCAAAGATGAAGCTGCAAAAGCTATAATGAACTTTGTGTTATATGTGGAGCGGCAATATTCCCTTCAGGTCAAGTGTGTGAGGAGTGACAATGGAACAGAGTTAAGAAATCACACACTTGATGACTTCTACCTGTCAAAGGGAATTAAAAGGCGGTTCAGTATTCCAAGAACTCCTGAACAAAATGGAGAGGTTGAGAGAAAGAACAGGACCCTCATTGAAGCTGCAAGGTCAATGCTGGCAGACTCAGGATTGCCACTGACCTTTTGGGCTGAAGCTGTTAACACAGCTTGCTATGTGCAGAATAGAGCATTAGTGAATCAGAGGTTGATGAAGGCTCCTTATGAAGTACTCCATCATTTGGCTCCTTTGATCACCTTCTTCAGAGCCTTTGGGTGTCCTTGTTTCATTCTCAACACAAGCAATCCACTCATGCAGGGTATTTTGTTGGTTATTCATCAACTTACAAGGCATACAGAGTTTTCAACTGTAGGACAAAGATGGTTGAAGAGACTTTGCATGTGAAGTTCAATGAATCTCCAAAGGACATGATTCCACAAAACCCTATGGAGTTGTTTGATTTGGACATACTACAATATGTTCCTTATAACCTCCAGCTGTTGTTCCTGTCAACAGTTCTCCACCTGGTGGTACTGATGATGATGTAGTTAGTACTCACCTTTTCAGGTTTAGTGACAATCTGCCTGAGTCCACTAAACCTGATGCTCCTGTAGCTTCAGCAGCTCCATCCACAACAAATGCTGATTAGATTTCTGCATGCTCTACTTCATTTGAGCTGCCATCTCCTATACGGTTTCAAGAATCTTCATCACCATCTGTTGCTGCTGAAGGTCCTACAAACACTTGCACTGATCTTATAGTCTATCAAGAGCTGCAGAATCACCCAATGTCTCAAATCATTGGTGATATCAATGCTGGAGTTTCAACTAGAAGTCAATTGTCCAATTTTTGCTTCTATGCTCTCTTCATCAGTCAGCAAGAGCCAAAGAATTATCATGTTGCCTTAAGGGACAATGGATAGGTTGAAGCAATGCAGCTTGAGCTTCTTCAGTTCAGAAAACAGTAGGTGTGGGAGCTTGTTCCTTTACCCTAAGGAAAGTGTGCAATAGGCACTAAATGGGTGTTTAGGAACAAAACTGACGAAAAGGGCCAAATTGTTAAGAACAAGGCCAGGCTGGTTGTCCAGGGGTTTGCACAAGAGGAAGGCATCGATTATGATGAAACGTTTGCCCCTGTAGCCAGAATGGAGGTAATTAGATTGTTCTTAGCTTATGCTGCCTTTCACAATCTTAAAGTGTATCAAATGGATGTCAAAAGTGCATTTTTATATGGTAAAATAAAAGAGGAAGTTCATGTGTGTCAACCACCAGGTTTTGAGGACAACAAACATCCTGATTGGGTGTATAAGCTTGATAAGGCTCTTTATGGGCTGAAACAAGCTCCTAGAGCCTGGTATGAAACATTATCAACTTTTCTTCTCCAAAATAATTTCACTAGAGGCACCATTGATAAAACTTTATTCATAAAGACTGTGGGACTGGATAAGCTCTTTGTTCAAATTTATGTTGATGATATAATTTTTGCATCCTCTGATCCACAGTTGTGTGATGACTTCACTAAGCTCATGAAACAAAAGTTTGAAATGAGTGCCATGGGGGAATTACAGTTCTTTCTAGGTTTGCAAATCAAATAAAGGGCTGATGGTATCTTTATTCATCAGTCCAAATACACAAAAGATCTGTTGAATAAGTTTGATTTACAAAACTGTAAGCCCTGTTCTACTCCCATGAGCAGCATTACACAACTAGATGTTGATCAGAAAGGTAAAGCGGTTGTTGAAACCCTTTACAGATGTATGATTGGATCTTTGATGTACCTTACAGCTTCTAGACCAGACATTATGTTTGCAACATGTGCCTGTGCTAGATTTTAGGTTGTACCTAAAGAATCCCATTTGATTGCAGTCAAAAGGATCTTTAGATATTTGCAAGGTACCCAATCACCAGAAGTGGATTTTCAGCTGAAGAGTACATGTGAACACTGAGCCACACTCAGCACATGTACATCCTGACTCAGTCAGGAGGTCAGGTGATTCAGTGACAACTGATGATGACCTGAGCTTCTTCTTTGATGTAGTTGCTGAAAAAACCATTCTTGAGGCTGAGGTGAGCAGGCTCAAAGAGCTGCTCGCCAAGATGTCTCAAGAACAAAGTCCATCTGCCACCATATACCCACAGATGGCACCTTCACCTGAAGGTCTCACATACACTCAGCCACTCCCACAAACTCACCCACCTGCCCCTGCTTCTGGCACTAGTTCTATAGGATTAAACCCCCCTGAGCAATTAGCTGCTATATTCCAACAATCCATGCCTCTCATCACACCCATGATCACTGATATTGTGATCAAAACCCTGGATGAGAGGCTTCCCTCTACAATATAGCCCTTGATGGAAGCTGCCGTGGCCAAATCACTTTCTGATATTCAAACCCTTGCAACCAATGCTACCAAAAAGGAGGAGACATCAGTGAAAGCTAAGAGGAAGAGAGTAGAGGAGGAAGTGAAGGAGAAAGAAGTAGAGGTAGAGGCAGAAAACGAGAGGGAGTTGGTGGTGGAGACCAATAAGGGGAAGGAGAAGGAGAGGGAGGAGAGAGCTGAATTGATTAAAGTGGCTGAAAGTCAAAAAGACTTTCATGTCACTTACAAGAAGAAGAAGGGAGAGAAGGAGAGGGAGACTGATCTAGCTGTCCTTGTCAAGGAGGCTGATGCTGAACATAGCCGATCAATGGATAACATCATTGATCAGCTGTTCAGGAAAGGCTTTGACACTGACACTACTATGCTAGATCAGGAGATAAGAAAATTAAAGATGAAAGAGATCGATTACCGATGGACCTGTTATAGCCAAGTGGAAAGAGAGAGACTGAGGCTATGACAAGGTTCATTTCGAAGTACCTAGGGAGACCAGTCCTGGATGTTAAGTCATGGACCAGGGACAGCATCTTGGCTACAGCCACCAAGATCTGTTCGGCTGGGGAATTCACTAAGGGACTGGTCATAGAAGCCCTCATTGAAACCGGTGCTGGGAACCGGACTGTGCTACCAAAACAAACCAAACTTTCACTCATATCCAAAATGCTAGCACAGCCTGCCCAATCTCCCACACCAACACAAACCCAAACACAACCCACAAAACCAAACCCCTCACCATCAAAACCCATTGTCGATGATACATCTTGAAGAAGAAGAGAAGGGTGTTGAGGCTAGAAGAAGAAGAAGACGAGGATGATGAGGAAGAAGATAGGCTGCCTCTCTCTGCAGTCCTAACTTTGCCAAAAGCCAAACCTATGCCCATCACTCCACCTCACAGATGGAAACAGTGAGGGTAAAGCATGAAGAAGAACAACAACAAAAGTTACATGATGATGAAGTGCTGAAGTATGTAGATAAAGCTTTTGCTGCTTCCTCATTAATAACTAATATGAGGAAAGAAGCTCTGAGATTGTACACCCTTGCTAACACATTTCAATATCATAAGGATAAGCTGAGAACTTGGCCTGATCCCAAGGTGTCTCACAGGATTGTAAAGAAAGACATTCCATTGAGATACAAGGGCCAAGTAAAGAGGATTGTAGATGAAGTGATCACTGTGGCCCTTGTAGTATCACCCATGGAAATTATTGAAGATTTCAAGAAGGCCTATGAGGCTAACCTGACACCCCAAAAGATGTTGGAGAATAGGGTGGTCAGAAAAAGGTTAGTCTACAAGAGGCTTGAGAACTTCAGAAAAGATGAGCTCAATCTGTTACTTGAGGGCATGCACCCAGTTGAATTTGCCTATAGACAGATTACTACAGTTGTGCTCAAGAATGGTAAACAGGTCAAGTATGTCTCAGAGTTGTATGGGCGTGAAGGATTGTTTGATGGTGAGGCTGAGGAGCTTACTACAGAAGAACATATTGTATTTCTTGAAGCCTACACCAGAGAATCCTACAAGCTCATACATGGGAAGTAGGTCTCATGGATGGGACAACAGCCCTATGTCCAGTTCCCCAAGACAGGGTTCCCATCCATACTATGCCAACCAAATCTCAGAGACCTCTTCCCAGGCCAGTGCTTTATTAGGTCATCTTCTAAGCTGATCAAGAAGAAAAAAAAAACAATCATCCTGCCATTAATAAGTGGGACAATAAATAGCTTAGAGGTTTTGGCTGCATTGGTTTAGGGGGTGTTTGTTGGCTCAAAAGAACCAATGAGCCAGATCAGAAAAACCTTTAAGTCCCACAAGACATCACAACAACTGCTAAAGACACCTTCAGCTGTTTGACAAAGTCTGAAGACCTTAACAGCTGAAGATCAAAGTACTGAAGATCATCAACTGAAGAATGGAAGTGCTGAAGACTTCAACTACTGAAGCCTAAAGAACTGAAGAACATCAGCTGAAGATCAAAGTACTGAAGATCAACAGCTGAAGCACAAAGCCTAAAGACAAAGACTGAAGATATCAGCTGATGACAACTACTGAAGTCATCAGCTGATGAAACACCTGAAGTTAAAGACTGAAGACATCAGTTGATGACAACTACTTAAGTCATCAGCTGATGAAACAACTAAAGTCAAAGTCTAAAGACAAGTGCTAAAGCTTCAGAGTTTGTCACAATAGCTGAAGAAGTATTCTTCAGTTGTTGTGATGGTTTCCTTTTCAGTTGTTTCCTTTTATATTTTAGTAGTTTGTAAAACGACTGAAGAGTTTGTTCTTCAGTCGTTGTAGTTATCCGTAGTTTCTTTTCAGTTCTTATAATAGTTTGACACAACATTTTGTAAGAAGATGTCAGTTGTTGTGACATCTTCAGTAGTTTAGTTTGTTATCAGTAGTTTGTTAATAACGGTTTGATGTCACTGTCAAGTGACATCAGCAGACGTCATTCTTCCCTATCTAAGGAAGATGACCTAATTGTAGCCGCCGTCGAAGCATCTATTGAATGAAATATTCTCTTTTGCAGACCTTCTATCTTTCTCTATAACATAATGTTTTATTTCTAAATCTATTGTGTTCTTGCATGTTTGTTCTAATTCTTGTACTAAATCCGCTGCGAATACAACCTAATTCTTGTCACATATTTTCCATAAACGTGGATGCCAGTCTTTATTTTCCAAGTAGCTCTATCTCCGTGCCATCCTCAGCAATCGTCATTACCTGCCAACTAATATGCAAACAAAGTCAGCATCGCCGAGTGAGTTCTAGTTTTAAGTAGTATAACAAAATATAAATTTTATCATTCTTCTAATAAACACGCGTTCATCATAATACATAACATTTCTTGCGCCTTAATAAGCATGTTCATTATCTTTCATTCTTTCATTATATTCACTTCATCTTAAAGGAGATTGCACAAAGCAAGAGCCACCTGTTGATCGATAACGAATATCGATCCCTGTCGGTACACATAAACACGGTAGCTAACCCCCGACAGTTGACCCACACTGCAAGGCACGAAGCCTTCTCACGAATACAAGTCCATCATCATCATGGTCAATCACAAGGATTGGACCCCTAGTATGCATCCTCATTGGCTATTAAAGTCGCACACAGTTGAGCTAACAACCCATTTGTTGTGAACCTCCATACATGTTGCTTGAAAGACGTTTCATCATCATACGGGCCCGCGGTAACATTTATTAGTTTTCACTGTCATTCATTTTATTAATTAATATTCCACTTTATCATAAGTAATACTTTACATTATATCATCTGCATTACAAGTCAACATTGCGCATTAAATAACACTTCATAGAAATCAACGCATATACTTTATATAGAGAAACAGTCACATCGTATAGCTGTCAAATCTTAGTCAACGCCTAATCAGAACCCTTTAATGAAAACACTCCAAGTCCACTAATGTGGGTAATAGTTGTTGAGTCATGAGTTAAGACTGATGCTTTCCAGATCGAGGTTGAACTAGATGCAAGACGTTGATAATAATAGACTAAGGGGGAGTATTGTTGGACCTGAAAAATTGTCTAATATTATCAACTTAGTATAGACAACAAAAGTCAACGTTAACCAGTCAAAGTCAACACCAAGTCAAGTTGACGGGTTCGAACAATGGTTTGACGTGCGACGTTCAAGTTAAGAAAAACAATGGAGCTTCGAGTTGAAGAAATATATTTTGTTTAGGAAAAATATATTTATTACAAATTTAGACTAAAAATAGAGGGTTTTAATGTAATATTTATTGTCATGTTTTAGTCTTTATTATTGTTTAGGGTCCTAATTGCAATTAGCCTATAGTCATTAGGCTATATGTAGAAAGTGTTAATGGCAATTAGGGTAAGGCTTGTATGAACCAAATAGATCCAGGAGATGTAATTTTCTTATTCTATGAGATCTATTTGGGGTTTTTGAATGTTTATATTTTTATTCATCAAGTTCTTCATGTTCTTGTTAATTTCTATATATTTCTTATCTTTTGATCTAAAATCTTCAATAAAACTTGATTCAAGGCTGTTTGGGACCAACAATAGTAACCTTTTGCGGGTAACATACTAATTTTAAAGGTGTACTTGTGCGGGTAACATACCTATGTGTATAAGATACCAATATGAGTAACAAACATCCTAATACGGGTAATATAAACACGGGTAATATAAATACGGGTAACAAAATAATACGGGTAAATAAATTAACTTAGAAAAACATATTGACCGAGATAAGACTAATAATATGGGTTCGTGTTCATACGGGAAATGGTAGCATATTTCAAATCGTAATTGCTTATGCCTATCATTTCCATCCATTATACCTAAACTTTTTTTCTGGTAATGACTTTTAGCCTTGTATATCTAAAGTTGACTAATGAACTTGGCATTCATATTATCATATCATCAACGAGTCAGAACATCATAGGAAATCAAAGAAATGTCAAATTTACATGTAAAATTGTTGGTTTGATAAAACACGTAATGTAGGTGTGCATACTAGCTCCAAAAGAGATAAAACATTTAAAAGTGGGGGTCTAGAACTCACCTGGTCTCCGCAAAATAACTTCAGCTATGTATGCTCACATAACACGGTCTGCATAAAAGTTAAGATGCAAAAAGAACATTTTCTACATAGTTTCGCTGACAGTTTCTCTGCTAGTTTCGCTGCTAGTTTCTCTGCTAGTTTCGCTGCTAGCTTCGCTGCTATTTCACTACTAGTTTCTCTGCTAGTTTCACTGTTAGTTTTTCTTCTACTTCCGTTGCTAGTTTCTCTGCTAGTTTTGCTGCAAGAACTGACCGTTTGTCTGGATGAACTCACAGTTTCTCTAGATGAACTCACAGTTTCTTTGAATGAACTCATAGTTTCTCTGGAAGCATAAAAATTATGATCCAGTCCGTTTTTGACCAAAAACTTCAACTTTCTACATCCAAAACCTTAGATTTTCATTCATGAACTTATATCTAAGATTTTTACATGTTTTCATACATAAAACGTGATTTTTTATGATTCTTTGCCACTTTACAAAACCCCAAAACCCTAGAATCCGGGTATGATCTAAAGAGACATTTGGATGATGAATCTCACCAAGATTCTTGCTCTTTTCTTGTTGTTTTTTACCCATAAATGTAAATCTTCAATCCTTTGATATGTAATGCCTCAAATCTTTACTTTTCTCCCCTTTCTCTCTCTACACTCTCTCTCTAGAATGTGGGTTGTTTAAGTTGTAAATGAGGATGAATGTGGTTGATTTGTGTTTATATATCGGGTGTTCATAGGACTTAAACTCATCAGCACATAACCCGTAAGGTTAATTCGGTCTATAATACATTTTCTTCTTATATATATTAAATATTAGTTGGCTTGCTTCGGAAATTTCAGGGCGTTACAGAAGACTTACCAGGACTCCCTCCGACCCGACAAGTCGAATTCCAGATTGATTTAGTACCTGGCACCACACCGGTGGCCAAAGCACCTTACCAACTCGCTTCACCCGAGATGAAGGAGGTGATTCTATAAATCCATGAATTGCTTAACAGGGGGTTCATGCGACCCAGTGTTTCACCATAGGGTGCCTGGTGTTGTTCGTTAAAAGAAAGATGAAACACTACGAATGTGCATCGACTATCGGGAACTAAACAAACTTAACATAAAGAACCGATATCCCCTTCCCAGAATTGATGACTTATTCTATCAATTGCAAGGAGCTAGCTATTTCTCTAAGATAGACTTGCGATCGGGGTATCATCAATTGAAAATAAAGGAAGAAGACATCCCCTAAAACAGCCTTTAGAACCAGGTATGGTCACTATGAGTACTTAGTCATGCCTTTCGGACTAACTAACGCACCCGCGACGTTCATGGACCTCATGAATCGTGTGTGCCGCCCATACCTAGATATGTTCATGATCGTGTTTATCGATGATATCCTGATCTACTCTCAGAGTAAAGAGGAACATGTGAAGCATCTTCGATTAATCCTTGAACTACTCAAGAATGAACAACTATACGCAAAATTCTCCAAATGCGAGCTTTGGATGCGTGAAATTCAGTTTCTTGGGCACATAGTGAATAAGGATGGAATCCAGGTAGATCTATAAAAAATAGAAGCTATTAAAAACTGGAAGATCCCAGAAACTCCTACCAAGATCAGACAATTTCTTGGTTTGGCTGGCTATTACAAGAGGTTTATCAAGGACTTCTCATGAACAATACAGCCACTAACTGCTCTGACCAAGAAGGATACAATCTATGAATAGGGAAAGAAACAAGATGAAGCCTTTAACTTCTGAAAGGAAAAACTATACAGCGCACCTATCCTTACCCTACTAGAGGGAACTGAGAACTTTGTAGTCTATTGTGACACCTCGCGTCAAGGTTTTGGTTGCGTATTAATGCAACGGGAAAAAGTGACCACGTACGCGTCTATATTGCTGAACGAACACAAAAGGAATTACATAACACACGATTTGGAACTGGGTGTCGTAGTGTTGCTCTCAAAATATGGAGACACTACCTTTATGGTACTAAGTGTGTCATCTATACCGATCATAAAAGCCTACAGCACTTCCTTATTCAGAAAATGTTGAACATGCACAAAAGAAGATGGTCTAGTTACTAGGCGATTACGAATGAGAGATCTGCTACTATCCCGGCAAGGCAAACGTAGTGGCCGATGCCATGAGTAGAAAAGAACGAGAGAAACCCCTTCACGTTTGTGCCCTAAGGTTGAGCATGTACACTAGGCATGTCGCTAGGTTGAAAGAAGGATAGAAAGGAAGCTCTTAAGGAGGATAACCTGACTTAGGAAATGTTAACAGGGATAGTGAAATGTTTGGAAATAGACAGCGACGGGTTATACAAATGCGAAGGAAGGACGTGGATACCTAATCATGGTGGAATTAGGGATATAATTTTGGACGAAGTCCATAAATCTAGATATTCAGCAACCCGAAATCCCTGAATAGAAATAGCATAACATCACGATGGACTTTGTCATGAAGTTACCAAGGACATCTCGTGGTCATGATGCCATTTGGGTAATCGTGGACAGACTTACCAAATCAGCCCATTCCTAACGAATTCGAGAGGACTATGATTTGTCAAAGTTAGCACGAATATACATTGATGAAATAGTGACTCGACATGGAGTGCCACTCTTGATTATCACAGACCGTGATAGTCGTTTCACGTCGTGATTTTGGAGATCACTCCTACAGGTTCTGGGAACCCGTCTTGATTTAAGCATCGCATACCACCACCATACCGAAAGGCAAAGTGAACGAACTATTCAAACTTTAGAAGACATGCTTAGAGCTTGCGTAATTGACTTTGGTGGAAGCTGGGATAACCACCTTCCCCTAGTAAAGTTCTCCTACAATAATAGCTACCACGCAAGTATAAAAGCAGTCTGTATAAGGCTTTATACTGCAGGAAATGTCGGTCACCGTTGAGTTGGAATGAGGTAGGTGATAGTCAAGTGATGGGACCCGATGTCATAATGGAAACCAGTATTAGATCAAGAAGAAGGCTGGTGCAACCAAAACCAAATCACTTAGACTATTTTAGTGCATCTAATAAAAGACTTTCGAAGCTAAGTGTTGAACTTCCAAAGGAAAAAGTATTATTTCGAAGACAGTGCAATATCAACTTCCAAAGAGACACTCTTCTTCCGAAGACAAAGTATTCACTTTCGAAGATAAAGACTTAGAAGAAAAGATCAGAAGAAAACTTCGAAAGTATGAAGAATAGAAGAAGTCCTCAAACCTCGAAAGAAGTAGCCTCTTCCGAAGTATAAATGGCTTCGGAAGAACTTGTTCTTCCAAAGCCAACTAACCTTCGGAAGACACTACTATGAACCAGTTGACATAAGTATTGTCTCCTGACACTCGGGCTGTAGACATCTGATATACTGCATGGCGTTTTCTCAAAAGCCATGTAGTTGACCATAATTTATTCCACAGTTTACCTTTATTAGTTAGTGCAGTTACCAACTTTAGTTAGTAACAAAAGGTAAGACATGGTAACTCATTGTAACTCATGAATCATGCTTGTAAGAGTCTAGTAATACTTTAAGTTGAGAAGTAATATATAAAATTACCTTGAAAATTATATCTTTGTGCTCTTTGTTACTTAATATATTATCATCAACTCTTAGAAAAGACTCTGCTTCATCTAATCTGAGTGTGGTATAAGTGAGTTTAAGAGAAAAACCAATTGTAATTGACAAAACCGATCCTGTAATTGGTATCAGAGCTTCTTAGGCTCTTGATTGTGAGATCTTACCATCCTAATCAACACGCTTTTCACTCTCATTACACCACACTCTATATGTCCTCAACAAGTCTGAAGTAGAATAGGGACGATGACTAAAGCACCCATCATCACCCCTAAAAACTTCAGGTCATGGAGCACACGCATGGAAGGCTTCATCAGATATCAAGATAGCAAGATGTGGTAGTCTATTGTCAATGGCATGTATAAACCCAAGGTGGCTGCACCCGGTGGAAACGGTGCCATGATTGAAAAAGCTGTGAAGATTACTCTGATGAGGACCAGAAGAAGATGTACATTGACAACAATGTAATCACTATTCTTATGACTGCAATACCAACTCCATCATGGTAGGGTTTGAGCATTGCAAGTCAGCCAAAGAACTGTTTGATGCACTTGCTCAGATTACTCTTGTTCTAATGACTCCAAGACGGACTCACTGAAGCAACAGTTTTGAGAACTTCACCCACATTGCTGGAGAGACTCTTAGCCAGAAATATTTCAGGTACATGGATCTAATTTCTTCCGTTTAGTCTGTGGGAATCACTCCTGAACTTAGAGACCTCACAAGAAAGTTCATGAGTGCACTCCCTAATGAGTGGACGTTCACTTGTGTCTCTATCAAGAGAACCAAAAATCTGAACACCCTCACCATGACCAAACTCTACAGGATTCTTGATGGATACCGTTTGGAGATGGAATGCAAAAAGGGTCATCAGACAAGAAGATCCTCGAGTCTTCCTGCTAGCAATACCTTGATGGTTGCTGAAGGCTCAGGACCCTCCCAACCTCAACAGTTCCTGACATACAACCAATAGACATCTTGTTCTTCTGGATGATACATTACATTTGCTGAGATTCCACGGTCTCAACAGGCTTAGCATAGTTCTTTTTAGGATAGTTGTGCCTTTGTCTCAGTAAGTGGACACTCGAGTGACCATCAATACTGTTTTGATGATCTAGAGTACTTCAGTCCAGATGATGTGGAATATGTGGACATAGTCCAACAAATGACTCTTTTAACCTACAGAGCAAAGAAGTTCTTCAAGAGAACTGGAAGGCAATTCCCTCAGAACCCAGCCAACAGCAAATTTGGGTTTGACAAAACTAAGGCCAAATGTTACAACTGTATCTAACTTAGTCATTTTGCAAGAGAATGAAAGGCTCCCAAGTCAAATATGCGAACCCCACAAGCCTCCACACATCCTTCTGCATCAAAGCACACTGGAAAGTCAACAGAGACAAACGCAATGACCCAAGAAGTTGATTGGAGCTTTATGGTGTAGGATGTGACTCCTGCTCAAGCACTCATGGCTGGAATAGATGACAACAAGGTATATGAACATCTCTGTACTCTTGCGTGTATGCTAAGGTTAAATTGTATCAGGACTGTAATATGGAGATTAAATCGAATATTGAGTCTCTAAATGTTTTAAAATATGATTTTAAAAGGACTGAATCTGACTGTCAAAGAAAATTGAGGAGTTGGAGAAAATTGTGTCCTTATTAAAATACAAAATTCAAACTATAAGACTCTAATAAAGGATTTAATATCAAAATTGTATGAGGCTGAAGCCCAACTTGTCACTACTGAGGCTCAGGCTAGGAAGTATGCTATTCTGAGTAGAACTTCAAAGCTAGTATTGCATCATCCTCCAACTCAAAAGTTTGTTATCAAAACAAAGGAGGATTAGGGACCAATAAAATTGCTCCACCACACTCTTATAAGTCCATAAGATAACAAAGATGTGGTACAAAAGAGAAGGAGGTCCCATCTGTTGATCATTCTTCACCTGAGTTGAAGAATGATGCAATAATAGAGAACACCACAGGGAAGGAACAGGTAAATCAACCCACTCCTAGCAGTGAGGATCAAATCCTGACCCCCAAAGCCAGAAAAAGCAGAGTCAAAGCAGTAAGAAGAATAGCAAAGAAAGTGGCTGAGTCTAAGTGATGATTGACCCAAAATAAAAGGGTGTATTCATCTTAGCTAGATTCCAGGTGGTAGGTAACTTTGATTCAGGAAAGGAGTGTAATACCATCATTCCTGTCCTACCAATGGATTAGAAGTTAAAGGGAAAGGTTGCTGATGAAGAGAAAAAGAACAAGAAACAACAATCCTCAAGTTCCCAGAAGATTAACATTGCATGCATAATGTGTGGACTACAAAACCACATGGCCAAAGATTGTTACTACAATCCTGCTAGCACACATTATGCAAATAATGTCAAAAGAGAAGGAGTCAGGGAAGGTTTCTCGTTTGGACCTTCTCAAATGGTCCAAGTCATGAAAAAGGGAATGCTGGGTTCCGAAGCAAAATTGCTTTCGAAAGAAAGTCATTCTTCTGAAGGGAAAATGCTTCGGAAGCTAAAGCTGCTAAAAACCAAAAGAATAAAAGAATTCCCTAGAAACCATTCCAGAAGAAGACTACTTCAGAAGAAAAGGTGGTGAAGGCTTCTTCTGAAAAGAAAGAAGCTTTGGAAGAATGTCATGTTACAAAAGCTTCAACAAGCTCATCTTCCATGATCAACCAAAGGATGGATTGGCAGATCAAGAAAGATACTGCAGCCCAAACATCTTCTTCAACAACATCCATCGAACGCTCATGCTTAACTTTTGGTTCAATCATGTCAATATCATGGATGAACCTACGACCAACAAGGCTTGGGTTTACAATCAAAACTAATTATCTCATCTTATGTGCAGGAACATCCATATGATAAAAATAACAATGTTTGGATTGTTGATAGTGGATACTCCAGGAACATGACAGGGAACAGATCTCTCCTTCAACAATTTCAACAAGATGATGGAGGTCCTGTCTAGTTTGGAGGTGAGGCCGGAGGATACATTTCTGGCAGAGCGAGTATATACGATAGAAAATTAAACATTGACAAAGTACACTTCATTAAATAGCTTGAACACAATCTCTGAGTGTTTCTCAATTCTATGATCAACAGCATCAAATGCTTTCACAGAAAATGAGTGCATTATCCTCAAACCTAGGATGACAATTCATAAGGAATTGGTGCTTCTTAGATCTCCGGGAAAGGGGATTTGTACAAGCTAGATATGAACAATGCTTCTCACTGGGTGAAGTATGATGCTTCTTTCTAAAGCAAAAAGTGATGAGTCAACTCTTGGCATAAACATATGTGTCATGTAAATTTTAAGACAAAGAATGAATTGGCTTAAAATAACTTGGTACATGGTATGCCTAAAAAGGAGTTTTTGTAAAGACAACTGTGTTGCTTGTCTGAAAAGAAAACAACATAGGGCATCTCACAAATCCAAAGAAGTTAACTCTATTACTACTCCATTATACTTATTGCGCATGGATCTTTTCAGCCGCACAAGTCTAATGAGCATTGGAAGGAAATCATACTGCCTTGTGATGGTTGATGATTTTACTAGATTTACTTGGGTGTTCATCTTAGGAACTAAAGATGAAATTGCTGAAACTTTAAAATCTTTTATTCTTAAGATAGAAAATCAAATTGACCACATGGTAAAAATAATCAGAAGTGATCAAGGGACTGAGTTTAAGAATCAAGTTCTTGACTCATTTTATAACTCAAAATGGATTGTAAGACAATATAGTGCTCCTAGAACTCCTCAACAAAATGGTGTTGCTGAGAGAGGAATAGGACACCTATTGAGGCTATAAGAACCATGTTAGCTGATTCAAAGCTGCCTCTAACTTTCTGGGCAGAGGCAGTCAGCACTGCATGCTATGTGCAGAATAGAGTTCTCATTGTCAAGCCCCATGGAAAAACCCCTTATGAGTTATGGAACAAGAGGCCACCGTTCATTGGCTTTCTAAGGTCCTTTCGCAGCAGGTGTACCGTACTTAACACAAAAGACAATTTGGCAACATTTACTGAAAACTCAGATAATGCTATCTTTGTTGGATACTCCTCTAGCTCAAAAGCTTATAGAGTTTACAACATCAAAAATCAATAATTTGAGGAATCATCCAACATTGTTGTCAATGAGCACACTCCTTATGTTAGGGGGAATGGCCCTGATCATATTTTGACTTAGAATTATTTCTAAACTATTCTAAACCATCTTGTGAGAATGTTTCAGCTGAAACAGGTGCTCAAATGAATCTGATGCTAACCAACTGTTTGAGCTGCACAGACCACTTCCAAATTCTCCAAGGGATACAAATAATCAAGCTTCCACTATTGTCTGATCAGATAGTATAACCATCTCAAGGAATAGTGATGCTTCAACCAGTGATTCACTTACTGATCCTCAAAATTCATCAGGTGACACTGTACAACACCAAGCTGATAGAAGTAGCATCTTAAAGGAACAAGCAACTGTCGATGCTACTTCACAGTCAACAAGTGATGATGTTTTCATTCATTCAATCAGACCTCATGAATGCGTTTAAAACAGCAGCTAGATGAAGTGTTCTAGCTCCTAAGCAAAATATGTCTAATCTGGATTTATCTTTGCAACTGGAAGTGATTCCTCGACTAAGGATTCATAACACTCATCCAGATGAAAATATTATAGGGAATGTCTCTGAAGGCGTAAGAACAAGAAGACAGACTCATCATGGGAATGTCTGCTTGTACTCCTCCTTCTTGTCTCAGATGGAACCCAAGAAGGTAGAAGATGCCTTGAAAGACAACAGCGGGTTTGAATCGATGCTAGAGGAGCTGCTTCAATTCAAAAGACAAAAGGTTTGGAACCTATGTCCGCTACCATCTAGTCAAGTACCTATAGGCACTAAATGGGTTTTAAGAAACAAGAGAGATGATAGAGCCTTGATTATCAAGAACAAGGCAAGACTGGTGGTTCAAGGATACACTCAAGAGGTAGGAATCGATAACACTGATGTCCTTGCACCTATTGCAAGACTTGAGGTAGTTAGGATCTTCCTTGCTTATGCTGCATCCAAGAATTTCACTGTCTACCAACTTGAGGTCAAGTGTGCTTTTCTATATGGGGATATAGATATGGAAGTCTATGTGTGCCAGCCCCTAGGATTTGAAGACCCACAGCACCCCAACTATGTGTACAAATTGGATAAAGCTCTATATGGGCTGCACCAAGCACCTAGGCTGTGGTATGAGACTTTGTCTCAATTTCTTCTAAAAAATGGTTACACCAGAGGTACCATTGACAAGACTCTTTTTATAAAGAAGTCTAGAAAGGATATCTTGCTTGTTCAAGTCTATTTCGATGACATCATATTTCGCTCCTTAATGACCAAATGTGTAAAGACTTTGAAAGCATCATGAAGAAGAAGTTTGAGATGAGTTCCATGGGAAAAATGGACTTTTTCCTTGGAATTCAGGTGACACAATTGAAGGAAGGGTTTTCATCAATCAATCTAAGTATGTCAATGACATCCTAGAAAGATTTGACATGAAAGACTGTAAGCCAGCCAAGACACCCATACCCAGAAACCATAACCTCTGTCCCGACTCTAAGGGGGAGGATACTAATCAACATCAGTATAGGGAAATTATTGGTTCTCTGATATATCTCACATCATGTAGACCAGATATCATGTTTGCAACTTGCATTTGTGTAAGATATCAGGTCGTTCCAAAGGTGTCTCACCTAGATACTGCAAAGAGGATCCTCAGATACCTCAAAGGAGCACCTAAACTAGGTCTCTGGTATCCAAGGAACAACAATTTAAATATCTATGGATACTCTGACAGTGACTATAGTGGCTGTAATATTGACAAGAAATCAACATCAGGGGGATGTCAATTTCTTGGTGGAAGGATCATTTCATGGCAATGCAAGAAGCAATCCTGGGTCTCTACATCAACTGTTGAAGCTGAATACATTACTACTGCAAGTTGCTGTGCTCAGCTGCTATGGATTCAGAACCAGATGTCAGACGATGGATTCAACTTTATGAGCACACCTATCCACATTGATAACAACAGTGCTATCTCTATCACCGAAAATCCTGTGAAGCACTCCAAGATAAAGCATATTGTTATCAGGTATCATTTTATTAAAGATATTCATGAGAAAAATCTAATTAAGCTAATCAAAGTTGACTCAAACAAAAAATATGCTGACTTGTTCACCCAAGCTTTGATTAACAGAGATTTAAGTATCTCATTACCACTATTAGGATGATAAACATTGATTAGTCTACCACTTTTGGGAAACCTTTTAGAATATGTAATGTCATATGTCAATACAATCTAAGCCCTGTTACAAAATGTCTCTCTCTGAATTTTTCACTAAGTCTAAATTCTTCGAAGAGGAATTAACCTTCGGAAGATGCTTTCATATCTTCCAAAGCAAATTCCTCCCAGGATAATTTTTCTTCTCGGAAGAGTTTTAGTCTCGGAAGAAGCGATCGATTACACATCAGATCTACTTCTGAAGCTTATTAAAACTCTTTATTCTGAAAGCAATCTTTACTCTTGGAAATAGAATTTACTCTCAGAAGTAATGTTACTCTCAGAAATAGAATTCTACCTTCGGAAGTTAGAAGTTGCCTTTGGAAGATAAATTACCTTCGGAAATAATTTATACTCAGAAGAAACACTTTACTGTGAAACAAAAATCTTTTTGGCCCCACTATGTAAAAAGTAAAGATTTTGTTAATGATTTCAGATTATTTAATCCCGCCTACTCATTTTCATCCTCTTCCCAAAATTTTACTTCCTGAAATTTTTCTCATCTTCAATTTACCCAAGTTCAAACTCATCTTCCCACAGCTCTCTCCAATGGCACTTAACCATCAACACAACCAAGTTGCATTTCTTGATTCTTCAAGAGATGCTGACTTCTCTAATATCATTTCCTTTCTTACCTAATCATCTTATTTACTGCATTGACTGTTAACCCTACCGTTTATTCAAATCATATGGCGGAATTCTGAGAAAATGGTCAGATTGAAACCCTGAATGGGGCACGAGTAATAAGATCGAGCATCTGTATCCAGGAGTTGGTCATTACTAAACAACTCATCAGAGAGCATCTCGAGCTTCATGACGAGGGTGCACCCATAGAGTTCCCCAAAACAGATTTGGACAACACCTACAACCAAAATGGGATATGGTGGAGATGTTGGCAGGTCTACAGTTTACAATTTTAATTTTTCTTACAACTGGAAGTTCCTACTGCATGTCATACTTCACTACTTATCCAACAAATCTGGGGGATGGGATCAAATCCCATACGAACTAGGACGCCTGGTTCTTCAGCACACAACCAACTGTGTGCTGGACAAGAGTCAGCTTATCTGTGCAGCTGTTCTGTCTGTTCCTTAAATGAGGCCGACCATCTTCAAAAATTAGAAGAAAGTTTCCACCAATATCACCGGAAGACATACTACTCTGCTTCCAGGTATGACTGAGCAAATAGCTCTAGTGATATCGCTGTTAACCCCACAGGTGATGAACCCACACTAGCAACTACCCTCACACTGCCAACACTCCTTCTCACCCCATCCACATTACATATCAAAAAGGCCCCAAACGAACCCTTGTTCAATCTACTCTGATTGAACAGGCCCCTCCTGTTCAATCAAAAACACTACAGTGGAACAATAGGCTCCCCCTCAGTCTGAGGTCTCACCATCCTTCACAATTGACCTCAATATGGGTTTTGAGTTCCTCAGTCTCAAACCCATGAGCCCGACACCTAAGCTGAAATACCTCAGGGTGAGTCACTATACTCCTATGAGAAGCCATAAAGGGACTGCCCGCCATAGGCTCAATGCCTTAATACATTGACCAAGGTCCCGGGTCACTAGGTTTAACTCCTCTACCCTTTACTGACCTTCTATTGAAACTGATGAAGAGATTACGTCTCTTCATGGCAATGAAGTTGATCTACAACACTATTTTAAAGATCAACAGAGCCTAGAGAGGCCTCTTATCTCTAGCCCCCCATCAGCAAGCCTTTACTAAGGTGAGACCCACTGATGTGGAAGGGACTCATGTAGATTCAGCTGCTACTACTGAAAGTGGCTCAACCTTCAGGACAGTGGTAACATCTCTGAGACTGAATCTGCGGCAACCATGCCTATTGATGACTCTAAAAGAGACATAATTAAGCAAGGGAAACCAGGGTGCCAAGAAACCACATCTGGTGGTGAGGCTAATGTGCTAGGCATGTTACCTTATCTTCGTATGATTCTTCAAAAGAAGATGAGGGAATACTGCAACTCACCATTAAAGACCTACTGTCTAAAGTCTCAATCTTGAATCAAAGGTTAGGACATTAGAGGATAGGTCTTCCACTCAACAACTTGAGATTGACAGTCTCAAGGCTCAACTAGCTGAGAAACAGATTGAGAGATTTGTTTGGCATGTACCCATTCAGGTCTCCTTGGGCTCTTCCTCTAGCTCATATAGCTCTCAAGATGATGCTACCAAAAAGGGGGAGAGTGTTAAGAGACAAACAATTAAGGAACCACAGAGCAAAACTTCAACTTCTAGTTATTCAGCTCCTACAACTATCTTTCCTGAGCCATCTCAAGTCATACTGCAAATAGACCTAAGGATGCTCGGTGATCTTAATAGACCCTTTTCCAAATTTCTATTAAGATCTTCTCTAGATCAGCCTAGCCCTGATATGGCTATGATATACTTTGGAGCCGAAAAGCTTCAGAGGCTAAGTGCACCTTCTACCACTGAGGAAGAAGTTGGTCAACCTAAGGTCCAATTAGAACCTGAGATTAAATTCAAAGGGAAAATGAGGACTGATGGCCCAACAACTGGAATAGTTGGGACAGATAGTGCACTCCCTCAAACTTCCGAAGCCGAAGTCAAAGCCTCGGAAGAACAAACAGGGTCTTCCGAAGCTGAGATGGAAGCTGTGGAAGGACTGTTTACTTTGTCCAAGGATCTAATCATCACAGATGCAATTCTTGAGCTAGCATCCGAGGTGGATAGTGGGGACCTTCTCTACTAACCCTTAGCTCAGACAACTTCACTACCTCCATCACAGTCTGAGCCCTCCATCCAAGAACCACCAAAGTTCTTGGATCATGAGAAAGGTTGGTGCAGCTAAAACCATTTCACTTAGTCAATTTTGGTGCTACATTCAAAGTCTTCCGAAGCTATGTACGGAAACTTCTGAAGATTGAAGTTCTTTCGAAAGACCAGTGAAAGATCAACTTCTAAAGACAAAGAAGAAGTCCCCAAGCCTCCAAAGAAGCAGTCTTCCGAAATATAAGTGGCCTCAGAAGAAGTTATTCGTCCGAAGCAATTTAACCTTCGGAAGACACTGTTATAAACTAGTGGACATAAGTACTGCAGACTTCTGATACAGCATGGCTTCTTCCTAAAGAGCCATTTAGTTGACATACTTTATTCCACTGTTTACCTTTTATGATAGTACATGTTACCAACCTTATTTGGTGACAAAAGGTAAGTCAGGGACATGTCCTGGCTACCAAATCTCAGATAAAATATCCGAGATACCTTAACCTATGGCCTTGTAGTATAGGCTTTTGGTTATAGGTTTCCAGCTGGTATCAAAGTATATCTGGCGTAGGTAGTATTATATATGTAGTTCTCATTGTAACTCATAAGATAGAGATTGTGCTTGCAAGAGTCTTGTAATCCTTTGAGTTGAGAAGCAATATATAAAAGCACCTTGAAAATTTACTTCCTGTCTTTATTACTATTGTTACTTGTTATATTGTGAACAACGAAAGAATTGATCTGCCCAAGATACATATTAAATTGATGTGGCTAGTGTGATATGATCCAAGTCGGGTCATACCCAATAACAAGCTTGTCAAACACCAATAGATAATTTATTTGTTGATAAGATCATACAAATAAATAATGACACCAATCTAGAAAATGGATTTTCTAAATATTGCTTTTGCAAATGAACATTATTATGTGAATAATTATTCATGAGATATTAATTTTATTATTATTTAGTGTCACTAAATGATAACAAATAAAAGGGGTGTTTAATTTATAAAGTTTATAAATTAGTTGTAAACTTTATAAACTTGGAATTAAATGTGTTAGTTATGTTTAAACTTAAAACAAGTGGGACCTTTGACCATTTAATGGATCAGCCGCCCATGGAATGAGATTCCTTCTCATGTCTTGTAAATAGACATAACTTTAAGCATGCTTATACAATTCCAATACATTCCATATTCTCTTTTGCATGCAAGAACTTCTTTCCTCCAAAAATCACTCTCTCCATCTCACGGTTTGAGAAGAAGAAGAACAAAATTTCAGCTTTCAAAAATCGTTTTTGCTTGCTGAAAATCGGTGTCAAGGAATCCCTAGCAATCAAGGTGTTTGAAGAAGCTTCGGGTATAGCCTCTTGAGAGCTTCTTCTTTGAAGTTTCAGCCACAAAGTTATCTTTCACAGCTCTTATTTTCGAGTTTAAGGAACCTACAAAGGTTGTAGATTTTCACTTCTCTTGTGTTCTTTTATTGTATGTATGTGTATAATGATCCATGGCTTGGGGTTGTTTGTTAAAATGGTTTAACAACTAACTTAATAACATGTTTTAAAACTAAAATCCGCTGCGTTTCATATAAATCAAGTTGTATGAAGCTTTGATAAACATGTTAAAACCCCTACAATGGCATCAAGAGCCACTTATACATATGCATACATATATTACACTTGGTTGTTCACGGTTTTTGTGGTGTTTAACACCACATACCCGTGAGACTAAGGGCTGTTTGGTACCCCTTTGATTTCTTAAAGATATTATTTATGCATGTAATGATCTTTAAAAAATCTAGAATATAAGATGTTTGTTTGTTTGGACAAAACCCATATGTTCTTGGTTGATGTTGGCCAAGAAAATGGGTTAAAAGGGGCGGCCAAGAAAATGGGTTAAGAGGGGCTGCCAAAAACCGTGACATATGATGTGTTTGGATATGTTGTTGTTGATTATGCATAACAAAGCCTAGACCATTTGGATTGAATGATTGGTTGTCATGTTATATTCATTTGGGCATGTAATAATTTAATTTTTGTTTCAAGTCTAGTCTTGTAATTTATTTATTCATATGGTTTGTAATAAATAGATTAGGAGTTTATCTTTACTAGAAAAATGTATTAGGATACATATCTTGTAAGGAAGCTCAAGATCAAGACTTGAAGAAAAGATGGACAAAGAGGATTCTTGAAGATATGATTTCAAGTGGGAGTCCCCTTAGTCAACCATGTGTCATGATTCTTAACCCTTAGGACATGACCATTTGACACACTTGTTTTGGCTAAACAAGTGTGATCAACTTAGTATGCTTTGTTATGCATATATGAATGTTTTGTTTATGTTTGGTTGAATGCATATGATGATGTTTGTTTGAATATTTAGATGTGATTAACAAACCGTCAACTAAAACAAACAAGAAACAAGTAATTGGTTCTCAAATCATTAAGCATAAATAGAATGGTTCTTTAAAAGGAGTTAATGATTTGCAAAATAAAATGGGTTTTATTTAAAAGAACCAATAGGGTAGCATATGGTTGAATGCATACAATCATATGATACATAGACTTTTCTAAAACAAGAATTGTGAAATTATAAATCCCTTTTGAAAAACAAGTTAAACACCATCCTTTTACACAACACTTAGGTTACTTGCAAACTCTTAGTGGGATAAAGGTCACCTAACCACTTTGAGGGAACTTGTAATTGAGGTGAGAATACCATGTTTGTGGGATAAAGATCACCTAACCACTTATATAGTAAACTCACACGTGTGTGTAAGTAGGACGACTTGATTTGTAAATATATTGAATGGATCACCTAAAATATGTTTTATAAAAGGTGTTGATGGGATAAACATGCCGTGATAAACATATGATGTTTAAACGATCCCATACCACTAGAAGTTGCAATAGGTTGCAATTGTCATTTAAGACTACCTTGTTTATTTAAATAATGGGATAAAGGTCACCTAACCAATATTTAAATATAACGTTGGATTCTAAAATTTTATTTATTAATGATCTATGAGACATAAAGGGTATTGATAAATGAAATATAATTATATCAACGATTACTAATGGAACTTTGTAAAATCTTGTAGATGGCCGACAACAACAACGCTAATAATGATGTACCAAACCAAAGCAACCAATCCCTAAGGGCGATCCTTCAAAGGGATCGTCTAACACCTAACAACTTCATGGATTGGTACCGCAACTTGAGAATTGTTCTCAAGCAGGAAAAGCGGGGCCTATATCCTTGATGATCCCATCCCCGATGAACCTAACGAGGAGGATGTGGAAGCCTATAATGATTGGGTTAGATATGTGGAAGACTCCATCCAGGTCTCTTGCTTAATGTTAGCAAGTATGACACCCGAACTCCAAAAGGAGTATGAGCTCCATGGAGCCTATGACATGATCACTCAGCTGCGGGAAATGTTCCAGCAACAAGCTAGAGTGGAGCGCTTCGAAACGGTTCGAGCGCTTCATGCATGTAGGATGGAGGAATCCCAATCAGTTTCATCTTATGTTCTTAAGATGAAAAGCCACATCGACCGCCTTGAAAGGCTGAATTGTCCCGTCTCAAAAGAGTTGGCCACGGATTTGATTCTTAATGGCCTAACTAAAAAGTTTGAGGAATTCATCATGAACTACAACATGAACGGATGGGACAAGAGCATAAATGAACTTCATTCTATGCTCAAATCAGCTGAGGCGGGAATGGGTAAAAGGGTTTTACCCGTTCTCACCATAATGAAGGCGGGAGAAGGAGAAGGTCTCTACCCCCTCCTAAGGCAACTGTTGCCAAAGGAAAGGGGCACATGAGGTGAAAGGGGAAGATGGTTGTTAAGGCGGAACCTTCGAAGCCCAAGGAGAAGAAGCAAAAGGTTGATGTGAACGACCCATGCTTCAAATGTGGTGAGATAGGGCATTGGATGAGAAATTGTCCAGTCTATCTCAAAGAGTTGAGAGAAAAGAGGGATGCGGGGCAAACCTAGGTATAATATACATGATACATATAGAACTAAATGTTATTTCTTCTAACACATGGGTATTAGATACCGGATGTGGAACTCACATTTGCAATTTGTTACAGGTGTTCAAAAGAAATGAGCATTATGAGAAAGGGGAAATAAGTCTCTTCATGGGCAATGGTGCAAAGGTTCACATGGAAGCCCAAGGAGACTACGTTTTGAAACTTCCAAGTGGTTTGGAAGTTATTTTAAGAAATGTATTATATGCTCCTAGTTTGACTAGGAACATAATTTCTGTTTCCCGTTTAAGACAATATGATTATGATTTCAAGTTTGTTGACAATGATATTCATGTTTCTTTAAATCATGTATTTTATTTTAAGGCTATACCTTATAATGGTATTTATGAATTGGTTCATGAAAACGCAACATATGATAGCTCTATATACCAAGCAACCACCAAAAGACTCAAATTGGATTTGAGTGATACCTACCTTTGGCATTGTCGTCTTGGTCATATAAACAAGAAACGCATACAAACACTTCAAAAGAATGGTCTTTTAAAAACAAATGAATGTGATTCATTTGATGTTTGTGAATCTTGTTTACAAGGAAAAATGACTAAGGCACCCTTTAGTGGAACTAACGAAAGGGCAAAAGATTTATTAGGTATCATACATTCGGATGTATGTGGTCCTTTTAAGCCAATGACTAGGAATGGTGAGAGGTACTTCATTACCTTTACCGACGATTATAGTCGCTATGGGTATGTGTATTTATTAAGACACAAAGATGAAGCTTTTGAAATGTTCAAAATCTTCAAGAATGAAGTAGAAAACCAACTCAACAAATCAATTAAAGTTCTCCGCACCGATAGAGGTGGTGAATACCTACATGATGTTTTTCAAGATCATCTTAGGAGTTGCGGGATTGTCTCACAACTCACTCCACCTGGAACACCACAACATAATGGTGTGTCTGAAAGGAGGAATCGAACCTTATTGGATATGGTTCGATCTATGATGGCTAGAAGCACATTACCTCTATCATTTTGGGGTTTCGCTTTGCTCTCCGCGGCCCGTATTCTGAATATGGCCCCAACCAAGAAGGTGGAAAGGACACCTTTTGAGATATGGCATGGAAGAGTTCCATCCCTATCATACTTAAGGGTCTGGGGTTGTGAGGCTTATGTTAAGACTCCCACCCCGAACAAATTAGATGTCCGATCCACCAAGTGTACCTTTGTTGGATATCCTAGAGATTCTATGGGATATTATTTCTATGACCCACTGGAACAAAAGGTGTTTGTTGCCAGAAAGGGTGAGTTCTTAGAAGCCAAGTTCCTTATTGAAGGAGCTAGCAGTAGAACAGTGGATCTTGAAGAGGATCAAGAACCACAACCCGATACACGTTTGGTTGAAACTAGCACTCAACATGAGGATGTTGAGGATGATCAAGCGGTTGATCAATACACACAAAACATTCGCAGAAGTGGTAGAATTAGTAATCCACCTGAAAGATACGGATTTTTCATGGATGGATGCTATGTGGTAGATTCAGATGAACCAACCACATATCATGATGCAGTGTCCAATTTGGATTGTGACAAATGGCTTGAAGCCTTGAACGTTGAGATGCAATCCATGTATGACAATCAAGTTTGGGAACTTGTTGTACCACCTCTTAATTCCAAAGTAGTTGGAAGTAAGTGGGTTTTCAAGAAGAAAACCGATATGCATGGAAACTTGGATACTTACAAAGCTAGACTTGCAGCAAAGGGTTTCACTCAAACTCAACGGGTTGATTATGATGAAACCTTCTCACCTGTTGCAATGCTTAAGTCTATAAGAATATTGTTTGCCATAGCAGCTCATTATGATTATGAGATTTGGCAAATGGATGTCAAAACCGCTTTCCTAAATGGATATCTTGAGGAAGATGTCTATATGGTTCAGCCTGAAGGTTTTGTCGATCCAAAACATCCTAACAAAGTATGCAAGTTAAAGAAATCAATCTATGGATTGAAACAAGCATCGAGAAGTTGGAATCACCGTTTTGATGATGAAGTAAAGAAATTTGGCTTCATCAAAAAAACTGATGAGGCTTGTGTGTATAAGAAGGCTAGTGGGAGCACAATAACCTTCCTAGTATTGTATGTTGATGACATACTACTATTTGGAAATGACATTCCAACCTTGGAAGGTGTAAAAACCTGGCTTGGAAATTGTTTTTCCATCAAGGATCTAGGTGAAGCTGCCTATATTCTAGGAATAAAGATCTATAGGGATAGATCAAGGCGGCTGATTGGTTTGAATCAAAGTGCATACATTGACAAAATCTTGAAAAGGTTCAAGATGGAAAACTCTAAGAAAGGTAGTGTACCTATTCAAAGAGGGACAATATTGAGTACGACTCAATGTCCAAGCTCAAAGGAGGAGCAAAATAGAATGAAGACAATCCCATATGCATCTGCTATAGGATCCATCATGTATGCAATGATATGCACTAGACCGGACGTGTCATGCGCTGTAAGCATGACAAGTATATACCAGCAAAATCCTGGTGATAGTCATTGGATGGCTGTCAAGAACATTCTGAAATACCTAAGGAGGACTAAGGATATGTTCTTGATCTACGGGTCTGGTGAAGAGGAACTCGTAGTAAAAGGTTACACGGATGCGAGTTTCCAAACCGATCGAGATGATTCACGATCTCAATCAGGGTACATCTTTATTCTGAATGGCGGAGCTATTTCTTGGAAAAGCTCAAAGCAAGAAGTCGTAGCGTTGTCCACTACAGAGTCAGAATACGTCACCGCTTCAATGGCGGCACAGGAAGCTGCATGGCTGAAGAAATTCATAGCCGATCTAGGGGTAGTCCCTTCCATTCAGGATCCCTAGAGATCTTTGTGACAACGAGGGTGCGATTGCTCAAATCAAGGAACCTCGTGCTCATCAAAAGACTCGGCACATTGAACGGAGATTCAACTACATAAGGGATGAAGTTGAAAAAGGAAAGATATGTATTCGCAAAGTCCACACTGATAAAAACATTGCGGATCCACTCACAAAACTCCTTGAAAAGGCAAAGCATGAAGGTCATGCTTGTGCCATGGGACTTAGATATTCTAGTGACTGGGTATAATGTTGTACTTTGTATTTGGATATTGGAACTTATGTTATTTGACTTAATTATATGGTTATAATTTTCATTTGTTCTTCTATTTTAGCATGTTTAAATCCGTGAATAAATAAGTTATTCTAAACGTCCGTAGTCGGTCATACTTGTGGGAACAATTATGAATGTAAGACTATAATGAACATGGATTGGTTGATATTCATAAGGTATGAATATAGAGCAAGAGGTTGCTACCAAGGTTCATTGATATCTATGGGATATAGATATTGGACTGACCCGCTCTCAATTATTTCTGCATGGAATCTTTGTGATTAGTCATAAGAGATATTGAGTAAAGGCGAATATCATTGTATCCTCAGACCTGAGATACATATTGGGTCTTGATATTCACCAAGTATTGTACTTTGACTTAGTACTTTGTTGTTCTGAAAAATTGGCAGTACATAAGGCTGAGTTCAGGTATGATATGAGGTGATTGTGAGAGACGTATGTAGTCAAGATGGAATTTGTTCCTCTTATTCGTTGAGAGTTAGATGTCTAAGGCCTATTAAAGTTAAATCATCGGAGAATGACAATTCTGTGTCTCTTGGATTTAACATGACATCTGAACAAAAGGATAGATGATCGATTCACCTAAAACATATTCAAGTAAGGTACTAGGAAGGGATGATGTTATTGAATGGCACTTAGTCATATACATTAGGGGTAGCAAACCATTGCTAGGCGTTATTTGCTGCTTACATCAATCTTCTATGAATCTTGTGCAAGTGGGAGATTGAAGGAATTGATCTGCCCAAGATACATATTAAATTGATGTGGCTAGTGTGATATGATCCAAGTCGGGTCATACCCAATAACAAGCTTGTCAAACACCAATAGATAATTTATTTGTTGATAAGATCATACAAATAAATAATGACACCAATTTAGAAAATGGATTTTCTAAATTATTGCTTTTGCAAATGAACATTATTATGTGAATAATTGTTCATGAGATATTAATTTTATTATTATTTAGTGTCACTAAATGATAACAAATAAAAGGGGTGTTTAATTTATAAAGTTTATAAATTAGTTGTAAACTTTATAAACTTGGAATTAGATGTGTTAGTTATGTTTAAACTTAAAACAAGTGGGACCTTTGACCATTTA
Source organism: Flaveria linearis (assembly GCA_024085815.1). NCBI lineage: Eukaryota > Viridiplantae > Streptophyta > Magnoliopsida > Asterales > Asteraceae > Flaveria > Flaveria linearis. Next base: position 338,854 of record JABSNV010001393.1, on the reverse strand, counting down.
ATGGATCGGCCGCCCATGGAATGAGATTCCTTCTCATTGTCTTGTAAATAGACATAACTTTAAGCATGCTTATACAATTCCAATACATTCCATATTCTCTTTTGCATGCAAGAACTTCTTTCCTCCAAAAATCACTCTCTCCATCTCACGGTTTTGAGAAGAAGAAGAACAAAATTTCAGCTTTCAAAATCGTTTTTGCTTGCTGAAAATCGGTGTCAAGGAATCCCTAGCAATCAAGGTGTTTGAAGAAGCTTCGGGTATAGCCTCTTGAGAGCTTCTTCTTTGAAGTTTCAGCCACAAAGTCATCTTTCACAGCTCTTATTTTCGAGTTTAAGGAACCTACAAAGGTTGTAGATTTTCACTTCTCTTGTGTTCTTTTATTGTATGTATGTGTATAATGATCCATGGCTTGGGGTTATTTGTTAAAATGGTTTAACAACTAACTTAATAACATGTTTTAAAACTAAAATCCGCTGCGTTTTCATATAAATCAAGTTGTATGAAGCTTTGATAAACATGTTAAAACCCTACAAACAACTCTTGTTAGACTCGTTCTGAGTGTTGTTCTAGGGGAGCTTGAGAGAAAACCACTTGTTAAGTGAACAATATCGATCCTGCAATTCGTATCAGAGCATTTTAGGCTCTTGATTACGCGATCTAACCATCCAAATTAACTTGTTTTTCACTCCTCCCTACAACACACTCACTCAAATGGCCGGTCTCACTAAAGCTGATATGGAAACTGGTACCATGACCAAGTCCCCACTAATCACCCCTGAAGACTTTGACACATGGTGCACAAGAATGGAAGGCTTCATCAAGTGTCAAGACTCATGGATGTGGGACTCCATTGTTAATGGTCCTTTCATACCAAGCACTACTTCTGCTACTGGTAATCGTATCATTCCAAAAGATGTGGATGATTACTCAGAAGAAGATAGGAAAATAATAGAGCTTGATCAATGGGCTATGACTTCTCTTCAAACTGCTCTTCTAAACTCCATCTACAGAGGCTTCAAAAAGTGCAAGACAGCTAAAGATCTATCAGAAGCACTGAAGCTCATGTATGAAGGATCCAAGGAAACTAAAGAGAACAAGAAGGATCTCTTAAAGCAATAGTTTGAAAACCTCACTTTCCAGGCTGGTGAGACCTTGACTCAACAATACTTCAGGTATGTTGAGATAGTGGATACTCTGGTGGATATTGGAGTAACTCTTTGAATAGGGACATAGTAAGGAAGTTCATGTCTTCCCTTCCTAAACTATGGACACACTATTGTGTTGTAATCAAGAGAACTTCAAACCTTAAGACTCTTACTCTCACAGAGTTGTATGGTATCCTCAGTGCATTTTAGATGGAGATGAAAATGCAAAACTCCTCTGGTAACTCCAATAACCAACTCAGTTCAGCCCTTCATGTGGTTGAAACGGAAAGCATAGAACCACAACATCAGTTGCTATGCTACCCTAAGAACTCACAAAATGGACCCTACATTACTCTACCTGAGACTCCAAGATCTCAACAGGCTCAACACAACTCCTTTCAGGATAGTTGTGCCTTTGTCTCTGGAAGTGGACACTCTGGTATTTTCAATATTGCATTGATGATCTTGAATGCTTCAGTCCACATGATGTAGAGTATGTGGACATTGTCTAACAGATGGCTCTTTTAACTTAAAGGGCGAAGAAGTTCTTCAAGAGAACTTGAATGAAACTCCCTCAAAACCCTGCCAACAGCAAATTTGTGTTTGACAATACCAAAGCAAAGTGCTACAACTGCAACCAACTGGGTCACTTTGCTAGAGAATGCAAGGCTCCCAAGAACAACCCGGGAACCCCACGGGCCTCCACATATCCCTCAACCTCGAAGTCTGAACAAAAGACAACTGAAACAGCTGCAATAGCTCAAGATGTTGACTGGAGCTTCATGGTACAGGATGTGACTCCTGCTCAAGCACTCATGGCCGGAACAGATGATGCTCAGGTATATGAACATCTTTGTACTCCAGCTTGTATTGCTAAAGTTAAACTTTACAAGGATTACCATATGGAAATCAAATCTGATGTTGAGTCTTTAAATATCTTAAAATCTGATTTTAAAAGAGCTAAATCTGACTATCAAAAGAAAATTGAGGAGTTAGAGAAAACTGTATCTCTTTTAAAACATGAACAAACCAACTACAAGACTCAAATCAAAGATCTGATATCCAAGCTTTCTGATGTTCAAGCCCAGCTTGTCACTGCTGAGGCTCAGGCCAGGAAGCAAGCTATTGCTGAGCAAAACTTCCAAGCTATTCTTGCATCATCCTCCCATTCCAAAATGTTTTATCAAAACAAAGGAGGGTTAGGAACCAATGAAATCGCTCCACCACACTCTTATGAGTCTATTAGACAACCTAGATGTGGTACTGAGGAGCAAGAGGTTCTAACTGCTGACCCTTCTTCACTAGAGTTGAAGGATGATGCAACAATAGCGGCCACCACAGGGAAGAAATAGGTAAATGCACCCGTCTCCTCCTGTGAAGATCAAATCCTAACCACCAAGGCAAGAAGAAGCAGAGCTATAGCTGCTAGAAAGACTGCCAATAAGGTTGCTGAGTCCAAGCTAAAGATTGACCCAAAGCAAAAAGTGTCTTTATCAAAGGATCAGAAGTTGAAAGGGAAAGTTGCTGATGAAGAAAAGAAGCCCAAGAAATAGCAACCTTAAATTCCCAAAAGACTAACATCGCATGCATAATGTGTGGTCTGCACAACCATATGGCAAAAGATTGTTACTATAATCCAGCAAGCACACATTATGCAAACAATGTTAGAAAAGAAGGAGTCAGGTAAGGTTTCACATTTAGACCATTTCAAACGGTCCAAGTGATGAAAAAGGGAAAGTTGGTCTCGGAAGCCAAGTTGCTTTTGGAAGAAAATACTTCTTCCGAAGGGAAAATGGCTTCGGAACCCAAAGCTTCAAAGGTTCGGAAGAACAAGAAGGCTTCCCTGAAACCAACCCAGAAGAAGACTACTTCAGAAGAGAAGGTGGTGAAGGTTTCTTCCGAAAAGAAAGAAGCTTCGGAAGAAGTCCATGCTGCAAAAGCTTCAACAAGCTCATCCTCAAAAATCAACCAAGGGATGGATTGGAAGATCAAGGAAGATGCTGCAGCCCAAACCTCTTCTTCAAAGACCTCTATTGAACCCCAATGCACATCTTTTGATTCAATTATGTCATCATCCTTGGAAGAGCCCAAGACGAGCAAGGCTTAGGCTTCCAAACAAAACTAACAATCTCATCTTATGTGCAGGGACATCCATTTGACAAGAACAACAATGTCTGGATTGTAGATAGTGGATGCTCCAGGCACATGACAGGGAACAGATCTCTCCTTCAATAATTCCAGAACTATGATGGAGGGCCTGTCCAATTTAGAGGTGGGGCCGGAAGATATATTTCTGTTAGAGGAAGTATGTCCAATGGTAAGTTAAAGGTAGACAAAGTTCACTTTGTCAAACAGCTTGAACACAACCTGTTAAGTGTTTCTCAATTCTGTGATCAAAAGCACCAAATGCTTTTCACAGAACATGAGTGCATTATCCTCAAACCAGGGATGACAATTCCTCCGGAATTAGTGCTTCTTCGATCTCCCAGGAAAGGGGATATGTACATGCTAGATATGAACAATACTTCTCCTATAGGTCAAGTATCATGCTTTCTTTCCAAAGCTGATAGTGATGAGTCAACACTATGGTATAAACGCATGTGTCATATGAATTTTAAGACAATGAATAAATTGGCTAAAAATAACTTGGTACATGGTTTGCCTAAAAAGGATTTTTTCTACAAAGATAACTGTGTTGCATGCCTAAAAGGGAAACAACACAGGTGATCTCATAAATCCAAATGTGTCAACTCCATCACTACTCCATTGCACTTATTGCACATGGATCTCTTTGGTCTCACAAGTATAATGAGCATTGGAAGGAAATCATACTGCCTTGTGATTTTTGATGATTTTACAAGATTTATATGGGTATTCTTTTTAAGAACTAAAGATGAAACCGCTAAAACATTAAAATCTTTTATTCTTAAAATAGAAAATTAAATTGATCACAAGGTTAAATCATTAGAAGTGATCAAGGGACTGAGTTTAAGAACTTTGTTCTTGACTCCTTCTGTGACTCAAAAGGGATTGCCAGACAATATAGTGCTCCCAGAACTTCTCAACAAAATAGTGTTGCTGAGAGGAGGAACAGGACACTTATTGAGGCTGCTCGAATCATGTTAGCTGATTCAAAACTACCTCTAAAATTCTGGGCAGAGGCAGTTAGCACTGAATGCTATGTGCAAAATAGGGTTCTTGTAGTTAAGCCCCATGGAAAAACCCCTTATGAGTTATGGAACAAGAGGCCACTGTTCATTGGCTTTCTAAGATCCTTTAGCAGCAGGTGTTCCGTACTTAACACAAAAGACAACTTAGCAAAGTTTGCTGAGAAGTCAGATGATGCTATCTTTGTTGGATACTCTTCTAGCTCCAAAGCTTATAGAGTATACAACATTAAGAATCAACAATTTGAGGAGTCATCCAATATAATTGTTAATGAGCACACTCCTTGTGTTAGGGGGAATGGACCTGATTAAATCTATGACTTAGAATTGTTTCCAAACTATTCTAAATCATCTTGTGAGAATGTTTCTGCTAGAACAGGTGCGCAAGGTGATGCTGATGCTGATGATAATCAACTATTTGAGCTACCCAGACCTCTTCCAAAAACTCTAAGAGCTGAAAGACAACAAGCTTCAACCATTCATAGATCTGATAGTGTAACTATCTCAAGGAATAGTGAAGCTTCAACAAGTGAATCACTTGATGAACCTCAAAACTCATCAGGTGATCCATTACAACACAAGGTTAAAGGAAGTAATATTTGAAGGAACAGGCAACTGTTAATACTACTTCACACCAACCATTGATGATGTTTCTCTTTCATTCAATCAGTCCTTATTAAATTAATTTAAAACAACAGCTGGACAGAGTGTTCCAGTTCCTGATCAGAATATGTCCAACCTAGACCTATATCTGCAACTGGAAGTGATTCATTCTCTTAGGATTCAGAACACTCATCCAACTGAAAATATCATCGGGGATGTCACTGAAAGTGTGAGAACAAGAGGACAGACACATCATGGGAATGTCTGTTTGTACTCATGCTTTCTATCCCAGATGGAACCCAAGAAGGTAGAAGATGCCTTGAAAGATAGTAGCTGGCTTGAATCAATACAAGAGGAGTTGCTGCAATTCAAAAGACAAAATGTGTGGAACCTATTTGAGCTACCATCCGGTCAAGTACCAATAGGCACTAAATGGGTTTTCAGAAACAAAAGAGATGATAGAGGCTTGATCATCAAGAACAAAGCAAGACTTGTAGTTCAAGGATACACACAAGAAGAAGGAATTGATTATACTAATGTCTTTGTACCAGTTGCTAGACTTGAGACAGTTAGAATCTTCCTTGCTTATGTTGTATCTAAGGATTTCACTGTCTATCAACTTGATGTCAAGTGTGCCTTTCTATATGGGGATATAGATCGGGAAGTCTATGTGTGTCAACCTCCAGGATTTGAAGATTCATAGCACCCCAAGTATGTGTGCAAGTTGGACAGAGCTCTATATGGGCGGCACCAAGCACCCAGGCTATGGTATTAGACTTGTCTTAGTTTCTCCTGAAGAATAGCTACACTAGAGGTACTATTGATAAGACTCTCTTCATCAGGAAGTCTGGAAAAGACGTTTTGCTCGTTCAAGTCTATGTTGATGACATCATATTTGGTTCTTCAAATGACCAAATGTGTAAGGAATTTGAGAGCATTAGGAAGCAGAAATTTGAGATGAGTTCCATAGGAAAAATGGACTTTTTCCTTGGAATTCAGGTAAAGCAAATAAAGGAAGGGTTCTTTGTCAATCAATCTAAGTATGTCTCGGACATCTTAGAAAGATTTGAAATGAAAGATTGTAAGCCTGCCAAGACACCCATAACCAGAAACCATAATCTTTGTCCTGACCTTGAGGGGGAGGATACTAATCAACATCAATATAGGGCAATTATAGGTTCTCTGATGTATCTCACAGCAAGTAGGCCTGATATCATGTTTGCCACATGCATTTGTGCAAGATATCAAGCTGTTCCAAATGTGTCTCATCTAGCTGCTATTAAGAGAATCCTTAGATACTCAAAGGAGCACCTAAACTAGGTCTCTGGTATCCCAGAAACAAGGATTTTAATCTCTATGGATACTCTGACAGTGACTATGGCCGCTGCAATATTGACAAGAAATCTAAATCAGGAGGATGTCAATTTCTTGGTGGAAGGATCATCTCATGGCAGTGCAAGAAACAATCATGTGTCTCTACATCAACTACTGAAGCTGAATACATTGCTGCTGCTAGCTACTGTAATCAACTGCTATGGATTCAAAATCAGATGTTACACTATGGATTCAACTTCATGAGTACTCCTATCCATATTAACAACAACAGTGCTATCTCCATTACTGAAAATCCGGTTAAGCACTCCAAGACAAAGCATATTGACATCTGGTATCATTTCATTAGAGATATTCATGAAAATAATCTAATTAAGCTAATCAAATGAATCAAATGAACAATATGCTGATTTGTTCACCAAAGCTTTTGATGAACAAAGATTCAACTATCTCATATCAGCTACTGGGATGATAAACATTGACTAGCCTAACTCTTTGAAAACCTTTTTGAATAGGTAAATGTTGTGTCAATACAATCTAAGCCCTGTTACAAGAGATCTTTTAGAAATTTTACAAGTGTAAATTCCTTCCGAAGAGAAATTAACCTTCGGAAGATACTTCTACATCTTCCGAAGCATAATTTCTCAAAGGTTAATTTTCTTCTCGGAAGAGTTTCTGATCTCGGAAGAAGCGATTGATTATATATCAGATCTACTTCTAAGGTTTACTTACTCTCCATTCGGAAGTGAATTCTAACCCTCGAAAGCAAAGTTTTTGCTTTGGAAGTAAGAATTGCCTTCCGAAGAAAATTACCTTTGGAAATGTTTTACCCTTGGAAGAAACATTACTTTGTAACCCAAATTTCTTAGGCCCCACACTATAAAAAGTAAGGATTGTGTTAATGATGTCGGATTATTTAACTGATTTTAACCTTACCGCCCCTGTCACTTCATCCACTAAACTGTCACATCCTAAACCCCATTACCGCCTTTCATCCTTATTTAAATAATCCCGACTATCCTATTTTACCGCCTTTCATCCCAATTTATAGATTTACAGCCCTAGAAATTCTCTCCTCACTCAAACTTTACCCAACTTCAAATTCCCTCTACAGTTTACTCTTCTCCAATGGCACTCAACCCTCAGCACAACCAAATCACACTTCTTGATTCATTAAGAGATGCTGATTTCTCTGAAATCATCTTATTTTTGACCCAATCGTCCTACTACACTGCCCTTACTATAAACCCTACTGTGTATTCTAATCATTTGGAAGAATTCTGGGCAAATGGTCAAGCCAAAACCCTAATTGGGGTTCGTGTACTGAGGACCAGAGTTTGTGATCAAGAATTGATCATTACTGAACAGCTCATTAGGGAGCATCTCGAGCTTGATGATGATAGAGCTCCTACTGAGTTCCCCAAAGAAGACTTGGATGGCACCTACATCCTCATGGGATATGGTGGAGATGTGAGCAGATCATTTGTCTACAAATTCCACTTCTCATATCATTGGAAGTTTCTCTTGCACATTGTTCTTCACTGCTTATCTGACAAGTCTGGGGGATGGGATCAAATCCCCTATGAACTAGGATGCTTAGTTCATGGGTTGGTAAGAGGCCTGCGCTTCAATTACTCAAGGTTTGTGTTTACCAATTTACTTGGAAATCTTAGAAGGGAGACATTCTTTATGTATCCCCGATACATTCAACACATCATCAACTGCGAGTTGGAACAGAGCAAGCTTGTCTGTGCAGCTGCTCTGACCGTTCCTCAAACGTGGCCTTCCATCTTCAAGACTTTGAAGAAGGTGTCCACCAACTTCACTGCAGGTATACCCCTTTACCTCCAGGTATGATTGAGCGCATAGCTCCTGGTGACATCCCTGTCAACCTAACAGGTGATGAACCCCCACCAGCAATCTTCACCACAAATCTCACATTACCTTCTTCCCCCATCACCATCACATATCAAAGACACCCCAAACGAACCCTTGTTCAATCCACTCTGATTGAACAAGCACCTTCTGTTCAACCCAAAAGGACTAGAGTGGAAACATGGGCTTCCACTCAATCCGAGGTCTCTCCATCCTTCACTCTTGAGCTCAATATGGGCTTTGAGTCTCCTCAGTCTCAAACCCAAGAGCTCGACAACCAAGCCTTTATCCCACAGGGTGAGTATTTACACTCCCCTATGCAGCCAATTAGGGATAGCCCTACCAAAGGCACAATGACTGTAGACATTGATCAAGGTCCCGGGTTAGTAGGCTTAACCTCCCTATCTTATACTGACCTTCTATTCAAAACTGATGAAGAGATAACATCTCTCCGTGGCAATGAAGTTGATCTACAACACCCACCCCAAGATCAACAGAGCCTGGAGACATCCATTATCTCGAGCCCCCATCAGCGACCCTTAATTGAGGTGAGTCCCACTGATGTGGAGGGGACTCATGTAGGCTCAGCTGCCACTACTATGAGTCTCTCATTGAGCTCTCAGGATAATGGTAACATTAATCAGACTGAGTCTACGGTAACTTTGCCCATTGATATCTCTGAAAGAGATGACTTTGAGCAAAGTTATCCAGGGTGCCAAGAAGCCACATCTGGTGGAGAGACTGAACATACTAGGTATGTTATCTCATCTCCCTGTGATTCTTCACATGAAGATGAGGGAAGTATGCAACTCACCATTCAGTACTTGATATCTAAGGTCTCAAACCTTGAATCTCAGGTTAGGATCTTAGAGAACAGGTCAGCCACTCAACAACTTGAGATTGACAATCTCAGGGCCAAACTAGCTGAGAAACAGACTGAGAGATCTGTTAGGCATGTACCAATTCAGGTCTCATTGACTTCTTCCTCTAGCTCATCTACCACTCAAGATGATGCTACTAAAAAGGTGGAGAAAGATCAGACACAAATAATTGAGGAACCAATCCAAGCTTCAGCTTCAACTACAACTTCAATCAACACATTGGCTGTGTCATCACCAGTTACTCTGGAAATCGACTCAAGGTTGCTCAGTGATCTCTACAAACTCTTCACTCAGTTTGTATTGAGATCCTCCTTCTACCAGCCAAGCCCTGATGCTGCACTGATGTACTTTGGAGCTAAAGAGCTTCAGAGGCTGACTACACCTTCTACCACTGTGGAAGAAGTTGGTCAACCTATGGTCCACATGAAACCTAAGATTCACTTCGAAGGGGAAATGGGGATTGATAGCCCAGCAACTGAAACAATTTGCATAGAAGTTGCATCTCCCTCAACTTATGAAGCCACAAGGAAAGCTTCGGAAGAACCAGCTAAAGCCTCGGAAGAACAAGTTGAATCTTCCGAAGCTGAGATAGAAGCTGTAAAAGGACGGTTCTAGATGTCCGAGGATCTAATCATCACAGATGCAATCCTTGAAATGGCATATGAGGTGAATAGTGAGGACTCTCTCAAACCTGCTCCATCCCAAAACCATCTGTGCCTCTCTCTCAATCTGAACCCTCTATCCAAGAACCACCACAGTCAAGCTCTTCAAAAGACAAAGGCAAAAGGAAGATGACTGCGGAAGAGCTTCAGGAAGAGGAAAAGATTGAAAAGATAAAGAAGAAAGGTAGACTCCCTGCTGAGAAGCTGCTAGCTGCTAGTTCAAAGGTAGCTGCAGCCAATTAGGAGGCAATCAACAACAAGAGGAAAGAGGAACTCATTGATCAGCTCATTAACTTAGGAGCTGCAAATGAAGAGATTCTCCTGCTACCACTAGAGGAGTTGGTGACTTTGGAGAGGACAACCAGGCTAAAACAAAAAGAAGAAGCCAAGTTGGTCTTAGAGAGGGAAGATGAGGAACAGAGGAGAGCTGCCTTGCAGCGGAGGGAAGCTATGACAAAATTCCTACTTTCTAGAGGCATCAACCTTCAATAACTTTCTCCACATGATAATGATACGATCCTCTGGCTCCACAACGAAGAGCAGGATCAAATGGAGAAAGAAAGGAAAAAGGATGCAAGGGAAAAGAGCAAAGAGAAGAAGAAGAAGGAAGAAGAAGAAGCAAGGATCTCTGCAACCAAGAAGCTTAGTGACAAAGCCTGGATGAAAGACTATCTCCGAGCTCATGGCTTCTCTGGTAGGCAGGTGGGTCCTATGTCTGAAATGACACTCTAGCGGATTGTCAGTGAAATCAAAGCTGACATCCGTATAGGAAAGAAGAAAGAGATGTACAGAAGGGGACAGGGAATGATCTTCACCCCAACCACTCAACCACAACCAACACCAGAAGAACCAATCCCATTCTCCTTCCCCATCAAAACTGAGCCCATAGATGAACCCTTTACCCCTGAACCTACAACTCTACCCATACCCACTTCATCACCTCAACCACCAAAACTTCCCATCCTTCAACCCAAAACACAACCCAAAACCACTAAACCCAAACCTACCCAACTGATACCCAGACCATCCCCTCAGCCTTCTCAACATCTCTCTCTTGAAGAGTTTAAGGAGATCAAGACAAAGCTCAACAACTGCACAACTTTGAGCAACATCTCCTGTGAGGAAGATCTCATCAACATCACCTATGTTTTATGACTCTTCATGTTCCCTCACATGAGATCAATTTCTTGATTTGCCTAGAGGAACTTTAGGCTAGTCTGGAAGACTTCTAGGTCTCAACTCTGATTCTCTGAATGTTGAAGAGAAGGGACTTAGAAGAAAACTGGTGACTCTGCTGGATACAAGGAAGGAGGACAGGATTCCTAGTCAGTCTCCTATGCCTAGGAAAAGTATAATCCAGTGGAGGTTTGATGAAACTTCTCACAACTTTGTTATGGAATGGGATAATGGGGAAATCAACCGATTCAATGCAACTTCTCTGTTGCACCTCAGCAGAAGAAGAGGGAAGTGAAGTTTTGGTAGTATCAGCCTAAGGGGAGTTTGTTGGATCATGAGGAAGGCTGGTGCAACCAAAACCATTTCACTTAGTCACTTTTGGTGCTACATTCAAAGGCTTCCAAAGCTAAGTATGGAAACTTCCAACGTTTGAAGATCTTCTGAAGACTAGTGAAAGATCAACTTCTGAAGACAAAGAAGAAGTCCCCAAGCCTCGGAAGAAGCAGTCTTCTGAAATATAAGTGGCTTCAGAAGAAGTTATTCTTCCGAAGCAATTTAACCTTCGGAAGACACTACTATAAACCAGTGGACATAAGTATGGTCTCTGACATTCCACTGCAGACTTCTGATATAGCATGGCTTCTTCCTAAAAGCCCATGTAGTTGACCATACTTTATTCCACTGTTTACCTTTTTATTAGAGTACATGTTACCAACCTTAGTTGGTGACAAAAGGTAAGTCAGGGACATGTTAGACTACCAAATCTCAGATAAAATATCCGAGATACCTTAACCTATACCCTTGTTGTATAGGCTTTTGTTTATAGGTTTCCAGCTGGTATCAAAGTATATTTGGCCGTAGGTAGTATTATATATGTAGTTCTCATTGTAACTCATAAGATAGAGATTATGCTTGCAAGAGTCTTGTAATCCTTTGAGTTGAGAAGCAATATATAAAAGTATCTTGAAAATTTACTTCCTGTGTTTATTACTATTTGTTACTTGTTATATTGTGATCAACTCTTGTTAGACTCGTTCTGAGTGTTGTTCTAGGTGAGCTTGAGAGAAAACCACTTGTTAAGTGAACAATATCGATCCTGCAAATGTCAAGCATTTCAAAAGATGATAAAAGATGGAAGAAAATGACTGCGAAAGAGCTTAAGGAGGAGGAGAAGATTGAAAAACTTAAAAGAAAAGGTAGACTTCCAACTGAGAAGTTGCTAGCTGCCAGTTCCAAAGCAGCTGCAGCTAACTAGGAGGATGTCAACAACAAAAGGAGAGTAGAGATCATTAACAGGCTCTTCATGCTCGGATTTGCCAATAAAGACATACTCTTGCTACCATTAGAGAAGTTAGTAGAGCTATAAAAGGCAATTAGGCTACAGATTGAACAAAAGGAAGAAGCAGCACGGTTAGCCTTAGAGGAGGAAAGAGAAAGAGAAAAGAGGGAAGCTAATCTGCAGCTCCGGAGGGAAAGGATATCTTTCCTAACCATCAGAGGTTTCTCTTTTCAAGACCTATCTCCACATAATAATGATATGATCCTATGGCTCTTCAACAAAGAGCAGGATCAAATGGAGAAAGAAAGAAAGAAAGTTGCGAGAGAAAAGTTGAATGAGGAGAAGAAGAAAGAAGAAGAAGCTAGGGTCACTGCTACCAAGAAGATAGGTGAAAAAGCCTGGATGAAAGACTATCTCCGGGCTCATGGCTTTTCTAGGTGGGACCTGTGTCTGTAAAGACACTCCAACGAATTGTCAGCGACATTAAGGCTGACATTCGTATGGGAAAAAGGAAAGAGATGTATAGAAAGGTACAGGGGATGATCTTCAAACCAACCACTTAACCCCAACCTGAACCAATTCCCTCACCTTTCACCATCAAACCTGAACCCTACACACCTAATCCTACACCATTATCCATACCAACTTCCCCACCACAACCACCCAAACTACCCGTCCTCCAACCCAAAACAATCACCAGAACCACAACGCCACAATCTACCCAACAAACTTCCAAACCATCCCCTCAGCCTTCCAAACATCTCTCCTTAGAAGAATTCAAGGCAATCAAGATGAAGCTCATCAACTGCACAACCCTGAGTGACATCTCTTGTGAGGAATACTCTGTCAAACTCACTTATGTTTATGGATCTTCATGTTCCCTCACTAGAGATCAATTCCTTGATCTACCTATAGGAACACGGGACCATGCTTCTACATTTCTTGGTCATAACTCTGATTCCTTAAATGATGAAGAGAAGAAGCTAAGAAGAAAGCTGGCGACTCTACTGGATACAAGGAGAGGGGACAAGATTCCTAGTCAACCCCTCGTGCCTAGAAAGAAAATCATCCGGTGGAGGTTCGATGAAGCCTCTCACAACTTTTTTGTGGAGAGAGAGAATGGAGAAAGCAATAGGCTGAATGCTTCCTCTCTACTACACTCCAGCAGATTCGACATTGATAAGTTAGCAGAGAAACCATTCTCCAATCCCTCCAGCTCCGAAACTACTGCTCACATCAGAAGTCATCTTAGCAACCTTCATTTTGCTGAGCTAAATGTAAAAGGAAAGATTGAAGAGGAGCTGAAGCTGAGAGAGAAGGAAGCCAAGGAGAGGTCAACCACCACAGGCAAAGTGTTTCGACAGATGGTGGAAGGCCCTGAATTGGAACCAATAGTTAGATGGGAGTATGACTATAGGTCCCATCAACTAACTCTTTTCAGAGGGACCCAACAGAGGGTGCATATCATTCAAAGCGACAGACTGGATCTCCTGTCTACGAATGATTTGTACAAGCTTCTTAGCACCACTTCCGGGAAGAACAAAGAAAAAGATAAGTATCTGCTTTCCCTCGTGCTGAAAGTTTTAAGAAGCAGGAACAAGTGAAGTTTTGGTAGCATCAGCCTAGGGGAGTTTGTTGCATCAAGAAGAAGGCTGGTGCAACCAAAACCAAATCACTTAGACTATTTTGGTGCATCTACTAAAAGACTTCTGAAGCTAAGTGTGTAACTTCCAAAGGAAAAAGAGTTCTTCCAAAGACAGTGCAATATCAACTTCCGAAGAGACACTCTTCTTCTGAAGACAAAGTATTCACTTCCAAAGATCAAGACTTAGAAGAAAGATCAGAAGACAACTTCCGAAGTATGAAGAATAGAAGATGTCTTCTAGCGTCGGAAGAAGTAGCCTTTTCCGAAGTTTAAGTGGCTTCGGAAGAACTTGTCTTCCGAAGCCAACTAACCTTCGGAAGACACTACTATGAACTAGTGGACATAAGTATGGTCTTCCTGACACTCTGCTATAGACCTCTGATATACTGCATGGCATTTTCTCAAAAGCCATGTAGTTGACCATACTTTATTCCACTGGTCACCTTTATTAGTTAGTATAGTTACCAACTTTAGTTAGTAACAAAAGGTAAGACATGGACATGTCATGTCTACCATATCTTAGATAATACTTTATCTAATATACCTTAACTCTAGCATTGTAGTATATGCTTTAGTCATAGGTTCCCAGCTGGCATCAAAGTATATCCGGTTGTAGGTAGTAGTATATATATAGTTTCTAATTGTAACTCATGAATCATGCTTGTAAGAGTCTTGTAATACTTTGAGTTGAGAAGTAATATATACAAGTACCTTGAAAATTATATCTTTGTGATCTTTGTTACTTAGTATATTATCATCAACTCTTAGAAAAGACTCTACTTCATCTGATCTGAGTGTGGTATAAGTGAGTTTAAGAGAAAAACCAAGTTTAATTGACAAAACCAATCCTGCAACCACATATAAAATAATAAATGTTAAAGAACAAGTGAGAACAGACAGAGGTCGTCAAAAGAAGTATGCTGATAGAAGACAAAAACCGCTTAAATTCCAAGTGGGTGATAAAGTAATGTTAAAGATTGCACCGTGGAAAGGTGCCACAAGATTTGGCAAGAAGGGCAAGCTAAGCACGAGATATATTGGACCATTTGAAATACTAGCAAGAATTGGTCCGGTAGCATACTAGCACAAACTACCTGAAGAGCTGAGCAACATACATGACACATATCATGTATCAAATTTGAAGAAGTGTCTGGTAGACAAAGCCTTAGAATTGCCATTGAAAGAAGCAAAAATAAATGGCAAACTGAATTTTGTTAAGGAGCCTACGGAGATTACTGATCGATTCATCTATAAACTTAGGAGAAGTTGCATTCCCAAGGTGAAAGTAAGATGGAACTCTAAGCGACGACCTGAGTTCACATGGGAGCATGAAGATGAGATGAGGAGAGAATACCCGCACCTCTTCAAACCTAACCATTCAGAAACTTAACAGAAGCTAAATTTCATGACGAAATTTTTAAACGGTGGGAGAATGTAACAACCCTTCCCCAAGTATATGGTGAGTAAAGGACTTATGACACCTCTAAGTAGGCGTTTTTCTAAGACATATGCATAAACAGTGCCCATGCGCCGGAACAGTGCCCATGCGCCTGAACAGTGCCCACACGCCTGGACAGTACCCAAGTGCCTAACTCCTGGGTGTTCCAGCAGTGCTCATGCGCCTAAACAGTTGTCATGCGCCTAAGTCCCAGGCGTCCCAACAGGGGTCATGCGCCTAAACAGTTGTCATGCGCCTAAAAAGTTGTCATGCGCCTAAGTATTCATGCATCCTAATAGTGTTCATGCGCCTAAACAGTGGTAATACGCCTAGAATTTTACTTATGTATTCGTGTATATATTCAACTTTTGATTGTTTTCCACACTTATTTTACATCTGATATTGGTATTTAACCACGTAGAAACAATAATTGGATAGGAGTTATTCCTAAATGATTATTAGAGATAATTAAGGTGTTTTCAACACAAATGAAATTGAATGTGCATATATATTCATCCGTGGCTTAACAAGACTCATAATAATAATAACAAACAATAATAATAATGTATTTCAAATAAAATACAATTTGCTTAATGGCCGCCCATGAACCACCAACCGAATGAGTTCTACGAAACACTAAAAACCAAACCCACACTCCACCTTTTTTTCCACATTTCCGTACAGGCAAATATTTTAAATATTCCTATCATTATTCTTCCCCATCTTCTTGGTTTCTCCTCTCAACCGAATCACAGATACACACAATATTCTCTCATATTCTAGCAATAACACGAAGAACAAAAGGATTTCTATCTCCATTTTGAAGACCTTTCCTTGTTTCAATCCTTCTAACTCATTCATCCTTCACCAACCGTTCGATATGTAAGTAGCATAAACTCCTATAAACTAAATATTTATATATATACCTATCCTTGTCTTACGGTTCTCATTTGCTCTTACAGAATCTTCTCTGCTCGAACCTCGTATTCATGGGACTCAAACTTCACACAAGGTACTGCTCCTTGATAACCCTTGAGTCCAGGGGTCGCTATACAAGGTTTCTACCTTGTAAACCCTCTTTTATGTGTCTTAGCAACATTTAACCTGTTTTTTGAAAAACTCTCTTAACGGAAGCTATTAGTCTGCTTAAAACAGTTAAACATATACATAATTTGGGTTTGAGGTTACAATTGATTTGATTATGATAGGTATAAACTATGTCGATTACACACTTGTAAACTGTGTAAAACACCCGTTAACAGCAACATCTAGATATACATGTACAATCCATGAACTAGGGCATATTTGTAGTAACTTTAGTAATGTTGAATGTTTTTAAGTTGGTGTTAATGGCTGAAGATGTAAAAAGAGTGGAAAATATGCTAAATGACCTTGTTTGGACCCGAAAAATGGAAATAATTCAAGAAACGAGTCATAACATGAAAAACTTAGAACATAGAAATTTTCAGGCCTTATAATAATTATTTTAGTAATATAAGTCGAATTTGGTGAATTTTTGGGTTAATATGTAACTTCTACGAATTTATTAACAAAAGTAGACGTAATTGGTAACTAGAAACTTACGATTTAAACTTCACCAAGTAAGAATTAAAATCTTAGACTTCTACCAGGCTCAAATAGGCTATAAAACCTTAAGGAAGTATTAGGGGTCAAAAATTGTAAAGAGACAAACTTTCAGCTAGAAATTGTAAATGTTGAAACTTGAGGGGCCAAAGTGTAAATTATGCATTTTAACCAAATTTCAGTAACCTCGTGATTAACTGGTATAACACTACTTTAGAAGAGACGAGTCGGGACTGAGTGCAGGGTTGATTGTGACCCCACAACAGTGAAATTTGATACTAAACATTAAATTGTGGACTTTAAGAGTCCTTTTGTTTTAAAACCTTAAGCACTTGACCTCACCAACTTTTAGTTGACATGAAACTTTTTGAGCATGTTTTCGGTAACCCTTGATGGACATCTTGCTGGACTCGAGAGACTATTGGATGACCTCGCACCTTGACCTCATTGCATTATTTATTTCAAACTTTATGTTTCGGACAATTTGTATTAGGATGCATTTTGAACTATCTACTTTTGGTGATGAAACAATTCTGTTTAACCGGGCTGAGCTGTATAGTCCTGGATTTTTATTAATTAATGTAATATCATGTGATTTCTTTACTTGTGTGCTCTTATGATGGTTTGTTTCCGCTTCCATATTTATTGCTAGTCTGTGACGTCCCACCCTCCTTGGGCCCGGGGTGTGAAAGTAGACATAGATCTAGTGCTGATTGCAAGTATTATGATCCACATAAATTCAGGCAAGAGTATATATTCAACAAGACATGCTGATTATCATGTTTTGGTATTGACTAAAGATAGACCAATATGGACTCCACATTCAAATAACATTAGGGTTTGTCCCCTGTTATGAGTCAACTCATCACTTTTTCGCACTTGAAAACTATGTGCCTGATATCAACATGTTCTTCATTAATAGTAGAATCAACAACATTCTTAATAATAGTTTCTTCATTATCACCTTCATCATAATCCATAGCAGCATTTGTCACACCCCGGGCCCAGAGAGACGGGACGTCACGATTAGTAAACAACAACCAAAATGCAGCGGAAACTAAATGGTTTATTACAAAGTGTCACATGATGTTTACATTAAAATATTGGCTTTGCTTCCAACTCAAAAGGTGCTTCAACCTACAATCTATAGGTGTTGTGATCAATCTCTCGGGAAATATTTCTTGAAGCTTCAGTAACTAAGGCTTCTAGGCTCAACCTTTGTCTTTAACCTCTACCCTCGTATCTTGCTTCGGATTTGGGTAACTTCTATAGCTCAACTATTCCCCCTAGCTGTACCTGAAGACATGCTCAAAAGAAAATTGTGTCAACATAAAGTTGGTGAGTTCAAGTGGTTAAAGTTTCAGAAAACAAAAGGGACTCTTAGAGTCCACAAGATAAAGTTTTTGTATCTATTATAGCTGTTGTGGGGTCACAATCAACCCTGCACTTGGTCCCCGGTTGGCCTCTTCTAAACTTGTGTTTAACCGGATATTCTCGTAGGAAAGAACCAAGCCTCAGAACAGTGAACCATTCCTGCTAGGATGATTCACCATAGTATCTTATTCAAAACCTGTTACATGCCACAAACGACCCCTCAGGATCTCAGTGGGGTACCTCCCTGTAGCGGGAGCCACTATGCGTGGGGGATTCCCCAAATAGATCTATTCACATAAAACAAGTGGTTCACAAAAGAATTAATGATCATGAGAAAAGTATCAGCAGGTATCCAAAAGTCCCACATATAAGCATCAAATAAAGCACAATCATAGTTCCTAACAAAGAGCATGCTTCCTCCCTAAAACCAAAGTAAAAAGGGGAACACGAGAACTCACCTGGTATCCTTGTATAATTTCAGAGCTTGATAAAGAAAAGTGATGATCACCAACAAAGCAATCCTAACTAGAACATATAAGATTCACGTTTAGAATTAGCATGATGTTATTACATGCGTGCAGTTGAGCTCTTTAGTTAAATTAATGTTGGTGATTAGTATCCTTAGCTTCTTGTGTATTTGTTAATTCTCATGAATTAACTAGCGTACATTAGGTTAGTTAATGCATTTAATCATGTATTGAGCCATAATATTAATAATGTAGAAAAACCAATTTATATCATGGATTCCAAATCTTCAAAAATAACTCGCATTGACGAGTAAGTAATACATAATATTTCAAATGATGTTTATAATGTTCACGTTCACATCATATTAGTTAACTTGATTGACGATAAATAATCCAATTTTGATGATAGTTAACGATATTTTGTATAAAAAGAGTGTTATAATATTTATTTCAATAACAATGAGATGACTTCTAATAATTAACGTTGCTATCCAAATCTTGAGCCCGAACGATCCATTTAAATCAGATAGTTATATCAAGTGATTATTCATTTTCGTTATAATTCGCGTATTTTATATAATTAAAGCTCAAACAACACACATGCAATTTATAATTCAATTTCAATTGCGTTGCGCGTACGATTATACCTTTCACTCGGTTACGTTCACTAACCCAATCGAATTGCTCTTGATCTAATCGTGTTCGCGTTCCGTTGTCCGCTCGTTGACCAGGTTTGACCAGCTTTGACCGATGTTTTACCTAACCAAAACGTACCAAAATTATATACAAACACTAGTATATTTTTATCTAATGCCCAAACGCAACCATAATCTCAACATATGTTACCAAAGACCTCGGTTGTGTCTCTTACCATCACCATCCACCACATGCAGCCACTCTCTACCATGGATCGCCACTAAACGCCACCGGTAGTCTCTTGGTTGGCCGGAATCCTTGCTGAAATCAACCCATCGTAACCAAATTCTAAGGATCTCATCAAGAACCCAACATGCAACCACAAGAACAACATCAAACTGCTCTAGTTTTACCTCAAACAGCAGCATCCACCATGAACCACCATCAAAACAACCACTACATTGACAGCTACACAACCACAATTACAGCCAACAACCATCACCACAACCGACAACATCACAACCACAAGATTATCACAAACCATCTCACCATTGTCGCCTCTGCCACTAACCTACAGCAACCAAAACAGACTTTGAGGTCGGCTACCACCACCAAAACCACGACCGACAATCGCCACAACCACAACCACAACCACAACCTGCACCATGACAACGAACAATAACAACCACTAATCATCCCTGTCAATCGAACAATCTACAGAAGAATCGATTGAACTCTTGTTTTCCCCAAATCATCTTCGATCCACCACCAATGATGCCGACACCTGAACCACACCATCGACCTCGCGACCACATCCTAAACACCAACAATAACATCGGAACCGTAGTCAGAAATTCCGACTAGAGGCCTCTCTGGTTCTGTGAAGCTCTCTCTCTGGCGATCTTGAAGCACCAGCAGCACATCGGGGTGTTTCTCGAGGTCGGAGGCGTGTGACGGTGCGATTGAGGCGGAGAAACCGTTGAAAACGGTGTCGTATACGTGGAGGATGGTGGTGGGTTCAGTGAACTCCGATGAGTACCATCAGTAGTGAGTGGAGAAAATGGAGGGTTGGATTCACCGGCGGTGAGGAGGAGGGAGATGAGGGTACAGAGGAGCAAAGCCATTGGAACTGGCCGACACTCGCCGGAAGGGGGTCGCCGGTGGTCGGAGGTTTGGCCGGATCGGAGAAAGGGGGAAAGGGGGAGGTCGTGGCTTGTGTCCGCCTCTCTCTTTCTCAAATGGGTTTTTGAAACCCTAAAATGAATTAAAAGTGGTTTATATAGTAGGGCTAAGTGATAGGTTCGTTAAAGGTCCGGTTCGCACGCGTTCGGATAACTTTTCACGTAATGTTAAAACTTCACTAACCGTTAGATTCGATTATTCAAAATGTTATAATTATTTCGAGATTATAAATTTTATCATATTTTGTACGTGCCAAAACATTAAACGAGTTTGTAAATTACCGGTATTTAACACGTTCCGCGGTTTTACGCGTTTTTATCGAATGAGGGTTAATATTATCATTTTGTTATCAAAATACATGAAATTAAGTACTAAACTAATATTTTGTGCGTTAACTTCCCACGTTGGTTACGTTAAACCTTATCTGTCAATTCTCGGGTTTTGACTTAATTCTAGATCCGGTTCACGTCACGGTCGCGTTTCGAAACACATTTATTCCGGACAACGTATCACTCACCAAATTTAATATGATATGAAAATAAACAATGATTTAGATTGGATTACAACCCATTTTAAGGATTTCTGATGGAATTCAGACGTAGTACGCGGTAAATTGCCGGATTTTACTCGGTATGGGTTCTGAATCTGTTTTTGGTTTGGATCTTTCCATAGTTATTTCAAATCACCTAATAATTCATTGCTTCATGGTTTCTTGTTTAATTAGTTCCTAAATGTGTATTTGGGCATTAAATGGGCCTTGTTTGTATGTTCGGGCCGTTATTGGGCTTATTGGGCCTGAAAGGCTGGTTTTGTTTTGCAAGAGTTCTTTGGTAAGCCCAAATCAATCCGGACCTTTATTGGGTCCTGTAATACATTAAGCTTTTTAATTGGGCTAGATTTCATAGGTGTTACATTCTCCCCTCCTTTAAGAAATTTCGTCCTCGAAATTTTAGTATTGCTAACATTGTTTTCGAGTATTGATACACTCATAGTACGAGTCTTGAAGATTTAAAGTTATTTAGCTGAGCATCCCAGGACAAATGTTGATGATTAGGTGTCAAATAATCAGGTTTGATTTGAATTGGAGTAACTATCCGAATGTTAGAATAATGCTTGACAGGATCAGTGAGTCAAACTATGAGCAGGTTTTTGGCTTTACAATCAGATCATTTAACAACCGTACAGAATTAACAAGAAGAGACTCTCCACTTTGGTTTAATACACAGACCTACAATGTAGATCTAGCAAGGAGACGATTCCCAAAATCCCGACGGTGTTACCGTCCTCACTGAGAATCTTAAGAACGATTGAAAAGAAGAGGATATTAGCGTGAATGCCATTAATTTAGACAAGATGGTCAGGATACAATAGATTAAAGGTTTCAAATCAAGAAGGATTTGGGTTTTCCCAACGTGTACAGATGAATGTGACAGGATCTCAGCCTCTCGGTTGATCAATTAGATTATGTTTGCAGCGGATTTAGCACATTAATTAGCAATTAAAGCAAGAACATAAAAGATATATTTCAAATTAAAAGCATAAGCATAGAGAGAAGAGTTCTGCAAAGTAATAAATATTCTATTGGTCACCTGTTTCAGCGAATAAAGCAGTATGGTTACCCATCCTTTTATAGGCGGCAAAAGGATGGGCAGATGTCCTTTTTCTGACATCACTGAATATTCAAATTACAACTGACAGAAACATAAAACTACTGAAGATGTCAACAACTGGCATCTTCTTACAAAAGTTCCTAAGTACTGACAAAAATAAACTACTGATACTATAACAGCTGAAGAACATGCTCTTCAGCTGTTGTACAACTACTGAAACAAAATAAACTTCGGAAAAGGAAAAACCACCACAACAACTGAAGAGGACTTCTTCAGTTGTTGAGACAAACTCTGAGTCTTCAGTACTTGGTCTTCAGACTTGGCTTCGGAAGATGAAACTTCGGAAGATGTAACCTCGGAAGATGTAACAACTGATGACTTCAGTAGATATCATCAGTTGTTGTCTTCAGTCTTTTTCTTCAGACTTTACTTCGGAAGATAGAACAGCTTCGGAAGATGAAACAACTGATGACTTCAGTAGATATCATCAGTTGTTATCTTCAGTCTTTGTCTTCAGACTTTGTGCTTCGGAAGAAGATCTTCAGTTCTTTAGGTCTTCAGCTTTTGATACTTTAGTACTTTGGCCTTCAGTACTTTGGAGTCTTCAGCTGTTGTTCTTCAGTTCTTTGATCTTCAGACTTTGTTCTTCAGACTTTGTCATATCAGCAGAAAGCTGGAGCTAAGATGCTCTCGAGTTTGACATTCAAGCAAGAGAACACAATAGCTGATGAGAGTCTTCAGATGCTCTCTGACATTCAGGCAAGAGAACACAATAGCTGATGAGAGTCTTCAGAAGTTGTTGTAGTGGCATGTGGGACTTAGAGGTTTTCCTGATCTTGGCTCATTAGTTCTTTTGGTCCAACAAACTCCCCTTGAACCAATGCAGCCAAAACCTCTAATTATTGGATGTCCCACTTATTGGTGGCATAAAGATAGGTCTATTTCCTCCTAGATCAGATTAGGAGTTGACCCAGATAAGCACTGGCCGGAGAGGTAGTCTCTAGTGTTTGTTTGGCTAAGTATGGATGGGAGCTCTGTCTTGGGGAATTGGACACAGAGTTGTTGCCCCATCCATGAGATCTACCTCCCATGTACAAGCCGGTAGGATTCTCGGGTGTAGGCCTGAAGAAAGATCATTTGTTCTTCTTTGGACAGGTCTTCAGGCACACCATCAAATAATCCCTCCCGACCGTACAGCTCTGAGATGAACTTGACCTGTCTTCCATTTTTGAGCTCAAGTGTTGTGGTTTGCCTGTATGCAAACTCATCAGGATGTTTACCCTCCAACAACAGATTGAGCTCATTCCTATGGAAATTCTCAAGCCTCTTATAGACCATACCCTTCCTAACCACCCTATTATCTAGCATTGAAAAGGGTGATTGGCCGGCTCTATAGGCTTTCTCGAATTCCTCTACTATTTCCCAGGGTGTTATTACAAAAGCCACAGAGATCACTTCATCTACGATTCTCTTTAGTTGGCTTTTGTATCTCACAGGCATGTCCTTTTTGACTATCCTGTGAGACACCCTTGGGTCAGGCCAAGTTCTCACCTTATCCCTTTCATATTGATAGGTTTGTTTCAAGGTGAATAATCTCAGAGCTTCTTTCTGCATATTCATTATAGAGGTCGAAGCAGCATAACATTTGTCAATGATTTTCAGCATTTCCTCATCATGTCGCTTTTGCTGCTCCTCCTCTTCTAACTTTACCCTCACAGTGTCCTGCTGTGAGGTGGGAGTGATGGTTTGTGATTTGGCTTTGGGTAAAGGTATAACTGCTAAAATAGGCAAGCTATCCTCCTCATCCTCCTCTTCTTCTTCTTGCAGCCTCAGCACCCTTCTCTTCTTCTTCAAGGGTGGATCATTGGATGCGGGTTTTGGTGGTGAAGGGGTTGGTTTTGTGGGTTGTGGTTTGGTGGTTGGTGTGGGAATTTTGGCAGGCACTTCTAGTAATCTAGATATGAGAGCAGGTTTAGTCTGTTTTACTAGAAGTGTCCTGTTCCCAGCACCGGCTTCGGAGAGGGCCTCAGCGACCAGTCCTTTGGTAAAGGTACCAGCTGAACAGATCTTGGTGGTTATGGCCAAGATTCTGTCCCTGGACCATGCCTTAATATCGAGGACTGGCTGCCCAGATACTTCGAAATGAATCTACTCATAGCCTTGAGTCTCTTTTGTTCCTCTTGGCTATAAGTAGACCATCGGTATTCAATCTCCTTGGTTTCCATCCTCCTGAGCTCCTGATCTAGCAAGGCAGTGTCCTTGTCAAAGCCTTGCCTGAACAGCTGATCAATGGCAGAATCCATTGATTTGCTGTGTTCAGCTTCAGCCTTCTTGACAAGGGCTGCTAGATCAGAATCCAGTTTCTCTCCCTCTCCCCTATTCTTATCAGTGACACTGAAATCTTTTTGGATTTCAGTCACTTTTATTGGCTCTACCTCCCTCTCTTTCCTCTTCCCTTCTCCCTCACCTTCCCAGTCTCCTCAACCAACTCCCTCTCAACCACCACCTCTTTCTCTGCCTCTTTCTCTCCCTCACCCCTCTTCCTCTTGACTTGCACTGATGTCTCCCCCTTTTTGGGTGCATTGGTTGGGGTTTGACTATCAGCAAGTGCCTTAGAAACGGCAACCTCCACCATGGGTTGTATGTATGTGGGAAGCCTCTCATCAAAGGTCTGAATGACTATATTTTGAAGTATGGGTGTGATGAGAGGTAGGGATTTCTGGAAGATAGCATCCAGCTTCTCAGGGGGGTTCTGACCCTGAGAGCTAGTGCCAGAAGCAGGGGCTGGTGGCCGAGTTTGTGGGGTTGGCTCAGTGTTTGTGAGACCTTCGGGTGAAGGTGCCATCTGTTGGGTAATGGTGGCAGATGGACTTCTATCCTGAGTCATCTGAGCAAGCAGCTCTTTGAGTCTGCTTATCTCATCCTCTAGGATAGTGTTTTGAGCTACTACATCGTAGAAAAAGCTCAGGTCATCATCAGCATGAGCTGAATCACCTGACCTCCTGACAGTGTCAGGATGTACATGTCCTGAGTGTGGCTCAGTAATGACATGTGCCCCTTGTTCATGGTACTGGGGACTTCTAGCCTCCGGATTGGATCCATCATCGGCCATTGCCTCTGGTGAGGTCTTAGTGATGTTACCAGCTTCACCCTGCTCAGATGTTGATACAGAGGAAGTGGCAGCCTCACCAGATTGTTCTATCTCCCTAGCCACACTGGGAGATTGAACTGATTCTCTGTGCTGTGGGCTCCCATCGGCACTTGTACCCATCCCATCTTCGGTTGGAGTCTCCCCAGGTGTAATAGGTTTCTGGTGAGAGGGTGGAGTGCTCAGATCGGCCAGCACTTTGGCTATTGCCAATGTTGGGCTTAGTGGGGCGGTCTCATCAGGAGATGGGCTAGAAGCAGTGTGCACATAGGGAGGACTGTGCTCTTCAATGGTAGTCTTCTCAAGTGAGATAGACCCCAGTAATATGGTTGCCCCTATGTTGGCTACATCAGGCTCCTGTTGAGAGGAAGCCTGTGCGGTTGTGGTGGGTGGAGTCGTGGTACCTGCTGGGAGAATCGAACCAGCCGGCACAACCTGCCTTTGTGTTGCAGGGGCATCCTCAGGGGACTCATCTCCCTGAGTAGCCTTTCTGACCTTCTTTTTGGCTTTTGGCTTGGTGGGGACTTTGGATTTGGAGGTGGAGGCTGTGGGTTCCTGCTGCGTGGGTTTTCGCAGCCGGCCAGCCTGTTTGAGTGTGTGGTCAGTGTTGTGCCTGGAGTATACCTCGGCTAGAACAGCCATGGCAGGGACCCCAGTGCCAACTAGTCCCTCAGCTTGAAGCTGGTCTACGATCATGGCCATTATGAACCGTGGATACAAGTTCCAACGGTTAGAAAAAGGTTTTGTGGCCATGTCCTTGAGTTCCAAAAATAAAATATCAGTAAAATTTAGTGGTTGTTTCTCAAGGATAGAGTACAATACCTGTTGCCACCTTGTTGACATCTGGTCCCACGAAGAGGTTTTGGGAGCCAGACAAACATTCACCATGTGGAAGATCAATCGTTGAGGGTCAGGGAAATGTTTCTTCAACAAGGTGGAGGCTGATAGGTTACCCTGGTAGTCGTTGGATGTGAATGAGAGATCCAGGGTACCTTTGGGGTAGGAAGTTGGGTAGGTGGCATCCTCCAGTTTTAGGGTTTGGCGTATAACAGCTGGAGTGATAACCACGGGGTGGCTGTTGACGGAGGACCGGAGAGAGACCTCGCCATCCTGTTCTCCGGTTTGGACGGTTACGTTTGTCCAAAACTCCGCCAAGGAGTCGGTGTATATGGTGGGGTTTATGAGGAATGCCGTTTGGTAGGGTGAGTCGTGCATGAGATCGACGGCATTGTGAAACTTGGGCCATAATGGCGATTTGGTGAGATGGGCGACACAGTTGT
Source organism: Flaveria linearis (assembly GCA_024085815.1). NCBI lineage: Eukaryota > Viridiplantae > Streptophyta > Magnoliopsida > Asterales > Asteraceae > Flaveria > Flaveria linearis. The sequence goes on along the minus strand of JABSNV010001393.1, from coordinate 312,370 downwards.
GTCGAGGTTTGAGTTGCATGGTCGCCATTGATGGTGTATGGGAATTTCAGAGGTTTTGAAAGATTAGGGCAAGTGTAGTAAATTCCTCTGAAAGTAGGGTATTTATAAGGTAGGGCAAAGGTTGAAAGAAAACTACTGAAGGTTTTGGTGTTAGTTATCAGTTGTTATAACAACTGATGACGTGGTTTTAACCTTCAGTGGTTGTAACATCTGAGGACTTGGTATTAGTCTTCAGTAGTTGAAACTACTGAGACCTTGGTTTTGTCCTGCGGATGTTGTAAACGTCTGAAGAATTACTCAGTCTTCAGTAGTTATGAACTACTGATGACCTAGTATTCTTCTTCAGACGTTGTAACAACTGAAGACTTGGTGTTAGCCTTCAGTAGTTGTAAACTACTGAGATCAGTAGTTGTGAACTACTGAAGACATGGTATTGCTTCAGTTGTAAACAATCTGAGGACTTGGTGTTAGTCATCAGTAGTTGTGAAACTACTGAAGACATGGTTTTGTCCTTCAGTTGTTTTGGTATGAAACAACAGCTGTTGGTATCAGCTGATGTGAAATTACTCATCAGCTGTTTCCATCAAATCAGTTGTTTCATACTGGTCTCCACATTTACTCATCAGCCCTTTGGCTGACTTTCAGATGTTTCATTGATCCTTCAGCTCTTGAGAATATTTACCTTCAGCTCTTGTGATCAGATGTTCACAAGTGCTGATGAAATAGTCTCCGAGCTGGTGAACAAATTTTGTCTTCAGTACTTTTGTAAGATTACACATCAGTACTTGTGAGCAAAATTTGTTCTTCAGTACTTATTTATTGAAAATCATACATCAGTAGTTGTAATCCACCTCACTACATCAGTTGTTTTCAATAAATAATGTACATCAGTACTTTGAGTTATTTTAGTCTTCAGTAGTTGAGAAAGAGCTGAAGACTAAATTACTCATCAGTACTTGTATTTGACCTTTGCTCTTCTGTAGATGTAAGTTGAGCATCAGCATAGGTCAAATCACTCAAGCTGCAGCATACCAAGCCTTAGTACCAAATTTTAGAATGTGGTACTATCTAGAGGCTTAGTAAAATGTCTGCTAGCTCATCAGCACTAGGTACAAACTTAGGATCAATCAGACCTTTCTCATAGCAATCCCTGATAAAATGATGTCTGATCTCAATATGTTTGGTCCTAGAGTGCTGGACTGGATTCTTAACAATACAAAGAGCTGAAGCACTATCCATTAATAATGGAGTCTTAGTCTCAGTAATGCCATAATCCAGAAGTTGGTTCTGAAGCCAGAGTATCTGAGAGGTACAGCTTGCAGCAGCAATATACTCAGCTTCAGCAGTGGATGTAGCAATTGATGTTTGTTTCTTACTCTGCCAAGAAACTAAACAATTGCCTAGGAATTGGCAACCACCAGAAGTGGATTTTCTGGTGACTTTGCATCCTGCATAGTCACTATCAGAGAAAGCAACTAATTTGCATGAATGCCCAGCTGAATACCGAAGTCCTAGTGATTGGGTACCTTGCAGATATCTAAAGATCCTCTTGACTACAATCAAATGGGATTCTTTAGGTGCAGCCTGAAATCTAGCACAAGCATATGTTGAAAACATGATGTCTGGTCTAGAAGCTGTAAGGTACATCAAGGACCCAATCATACATCTGTAAAGGGTTTCATCAACCGCTTTACCTTTCTGATCAACATCTAGTTGTGTGATGCTGCTCATGGGAGTAGAACAGGGCTTACAGGTTTGTAAATCAAACTTATTCAACAACTCTTTGGTATACTTGGACTGATGAATGAAAATTCCATCATCCTGTTGTTTGATTTGCAAACCTAGAAAGAACTGTAATTCTCCCATAGCACTCATTTCAAATCTTAGCTTCATAAGATTTGTAAATTCATCACATAACTTTGGATCAGAGGATGCAAAGATGATATCATCTACATAGATTTGAACAAGGAGCTTATGTTGTCCTACAGTCTTGATGAATAAGGTTTTATCAATGGTGCCCCTTAGTGAATTTATTCTCAAGAAGAAAGGTTGAGAGTGTTTCATACCAGGCTCTAGGTGCTTGCTTCAGCCCATAAAGAGCCTTATCAAGCTTGTACACCCAATCAGGATGTTTATTGTCCTCAAAGCCTAGTGGTTGACAAACATAAACCTCTTCCTTTATTTTCCCATATAGGAAGGCACTTTTGACATCCATTTGATAAACCTTAAGACTGTGAAAGGCAGCATAGGCTAAGAACAGTCTGATTGCTTCTAGTCTGGCCACAGGTGCAAAGGTCTCATCATAATCGATGCCTTCCTCCTGTGCAAACCCTTGAACAACCAGTCTGGCCTTGTTCTTGACAATTTGGCCCTTCTCATCTGTTTTGTTACTGAATACCCACTTGGTGCCTATAGCACACTTATCTTTGGGTAATGGAACAAGCTCCCACACTTGCTGTTTCTTGAATTGAAGTAGCTCAAGCTGCATAGCTTCCACCCATCCATTGTCTCTTAAGGTAACATGATAGTTCTTTGGCTCTTGCTGACTGATGAAGAGAGCATAGAAGCAGAAGTTGGACAATTGATTCCTGGTTGAAACTCCAGCATGGATATCACCAATGATTTGTGAAGTGGGGTGATTCTTGAGCTCTTGATAGACTATTATATCTGTGCAAGTGTTTGTAGACCCATCAGCAGCCACAGATGGTGATGGAGATTCCTGAAACCATGTAGAGGATGGCAGCTCAAACGGAGTAGAGCAAGCAGAAATCTCATCAGTATTTGTAGTGGATGGAGCTGCTGAGGCTACAGGAGCATCAGGTTCAGTGGACTTAGGCAGGTTATCACTGATCCTGAAGAGGTGAGTACTGACTACATCATCATCAGTACCACCAGGTGGAGATCTGGTGACAGGCTCAACAGATGGAGGTTGATAGGGAACATATTGCAGTATGTCCAGATCAAACAACTCCACAGGGTTTTGCGGAATCTTGTCCTTTGGAGATTCATTGAACTTAACATGAAGAGTTTCTTCAACCCCCTTGGTTCTACAGTTGAAGACTCTGTATGCCTTACAAGTTGATGAATAACCAACAAAGTACCCTGCATCCACCTTACTAGCAAACTTATGGAGTGGGTTGCTAGTGTTGAGAATGAAACAAGGACACCCAAAGGCTCTAAAGAATGAAATAAGAGGGGCCAAGTGATGAAGAACTTCATAAGGTGTCTTCATCAACCTCTTTTTTACTAAAGCTCTATTCTGTACATAGCAAGCTGTGTTGACAGCTTCAGCCCAAAAGGTCAGTGGCAACCCAGAGTCAGCCAACATTGACCTTGCTGCTTCAATGAGGGTACTGTTCTTTCTCTCCACCACTCCATTCTGCTCAGGAGTTCTAGGAATGCTAAACTGCCTTCTAATTCCCTTGGACAGGTAGAAGTCATCAAGTGTGTGGTTTCTAAATTCTGTTCCATTGTCACTCCTCACACACTTGACCTGTAGGGAATACTGCTTTTCTACATGTAACACAAAGTTCATTATGGTCTTTGCTGCTTCATCCTTGGAGTGCAAGAAGAAAGTCCATACAAACCTGGAGTAATCATCCATAATTACCAGGCAGTATTTCTTCTTTGCCATGCTCATCACTCTCACAGGACCAAAGAGATCCATGTGCGGAAGCTGTAAGCAGGCAGTGGACTTTGGTTCCTCTATTGAAGGGAATGAAACTTTGTGTTGTTTGCCTTTTAAGCAAGCAGTGCAGTCATTTTCACATTTGAACTCCTTCTGAGGCAATCCTCTTACTAGACCATGACTTATAAGCTGATTCATGTTCTTGAAATTAACATGACCCAGCCTTCTATGCCATAGTGTAGACTCTTGAGAATATGCCTTGGAGAATAGGCAAGGATGGCCTTTTAGATCCATCTTTTTGGAAAGATCTAAGGCGTATACTCTTCCTGTCCTGTTGGCCTTCAGGAGAGTATGTTCATCCAATGCCTTGTCAATCAAACTCAGAACTTTGGATGACAGAATCCTACAGTTCTGGCTTGTGAAAAGGGCAACATGGCCTTTGTCACACATTTGACTGACACTCAAGAGGTTATACTTGAGATTCTCCACATGGTTAACATCATCAAACCTTATTTCCCCATTGGAAATAAAGCCTTTTCCAATGATGTAACCCTTTGCATCATTGCCAAAAGAAACAAATCCCTTCTTTCCTTGAGAGTAGTCATTAAGAAGGGAGCTGCTTCCAGTCATATGCATGGATCCTCCACTGTCTACATACCAGATGCTTCTATGGCATGTTGAAGAACCCTGCAAACACAACCATGTGTTAGTTAGTCTTGGAGACCCATACCTGCTTGGCTTTGGGTCTGATCTCAGCTACAGATGTAGCACTAACAGGTGTGTTATGTGTGACAGCTTGAGGTGAAGAAGATGGTACAGAAGAGGAAGCTTTTGGCTTGGACTTCCTTTTCTGTGGTTTCAACACGGGAGCATCTAAGTGGTTGACTCTTCCCACTAGTTGCTGAACCATCATCACCAACTGTGTCTGGTTTTGTGATAAAGCCTTCAGCTCTTCAGACACGTTGGAGTTTGCTGATGATGAGTTCCTATGTTGTACCATCTTTTTCTGAGCAACCTCAGCTGTTCCCTGAGTAATCCCTACCTTGTTAGATTTAACTTTGGGCTTAGGGATTTCATGCTTGGATGTTGCTAGTACAAACTTGGTTTCAAACTCATTCTTCATTTTATTGATGCTCTCAATAATTTTCTCCTTCTGTTTGAGTTTGGAACCCCTTTTGTACCAGCAATCATCAGTAAGATGATTGAATAAGCCACATATCTCACATGGCTTCTTCTTCATCTTATGCTGATCATCAACTGAAGAGGATTTAACTGCCGAAAACTTGTTTTTCAGCTGTTTGTCATCAGTACTAGCGGTTTTCTTCCTAGTGCCTGCTTTCCTGGTATCCTCTCTAGCTGTCTTCAAACCTTTCCTACTGTTAGTTTTCTTCTCTTCAGTTCTAACAGTATTTGAGGTTTGAACTTCAGATGTTGTCACTTGCTCTCTAGTTCCTTCAGTACTTCTAGTGACAGCACCTGAGTTGATCAGCCTTTTGGTCATGTGACAGTCAGCATTTGAACCATTGTAAATGTTGACATCTATCTCTGATGATGCTGATTCAGAGGATAGTAGGTCACATGATGAACAGTATTGGTTATTGCTCTCTCCATCAGATTCAACTTCTGCTCTTGAAGTGAAGTCTGTGGGAGGAGCAGTGTGATTATAACCAATGCCAAACTTCACATTGGAAGCTGATTGCTTACTAAGAAGCATTTCAAAACCCTTGCATGATTGCACCCATCGATCACACTCAACTTGGGTGGTTGCAAGAGTTTCCTTGAGGTCTTTGTACTTTTCTAGAAGTACATCTTCCCTAGCTTTATCATCTTTGATTTGGCATTTAAGCTTGTAAATTTCATCATTTTTATCTTTTAGTACAACCTCAAAATCAGCTTTTCTTTTGGAAATAGTGTGCTCAAGCTCAAGATTTTTATCTATTAAAGCTACATTTGCTTCTCTAATAGAAGCAAATGCTGCTATGCATGATTCAGAACAAAGCTTGGCTTTTGCCTCAGTGGATACCTGAGATGAGGCATTGGATGATGACCCTTCAGCAGAATCAAGGGCCATCAGAGCAAGATTTCCAAAAGGTTGTTCACCACCATGTTGACCAGCACCTTGGAGTAGTTGTTCCTGACCAGATAGCTCTTCTGGTAGACTACTCCAGTCAACCACACTTGGGGTGAAAAAGCTGTGTTGTTGAGGTTGTGTATGTTGATGAGATTGGGAAGATTGAGGCTCAGGAAGAGCATGAAGTGGTTGAGCTGGAGGTGCTTGAGTTTGACTAGGCTGAGGCATGTAGTAACAGGGGTAAGAATATGGCATATGACCCTGTGGCACAAAATAAGCAGGTGGTGCTTGTGCCTGAGATGGATGGGAAGAACTGTAGGAAGGTTGCCCTTTGTGCTGTGAGCTATTGCTGGGAAAAGTCACAAAGGGTGCAGATGAGTTAGATCCAGATGACCTACACTCTCTTGCAAAGTGTCCAAGCCTTTGGCACTTGTGACACCTCAACTTGCTCTTGTCAAAACCAACTTTGGTTTTGCCAGAGAGTCCTGGGAATTTCCTACCAGTTCTTTTGTAGAACTTCTGAGAGCGGATATTTATCATTGCCATTTGGTTCAAAATATCCATCTCTTCCAGATCATCATCTGGAATGCCCTTCAAATCCTCCATCAGAAAACACAAGTTATCACCACCACCTCCTGAACTACTAACACCAACAAAAGCTTGTTCTGAGTTGGTAGAGAAATCGATATGCTCATCATAAGAACTTTCAGATGAAGCATATTCTGACTCATGACTTATCAAGGCAGCATTACCTTGGACAAAGTCATCAGCGAGCTTGCCAGAAGAGGACAGCTTCCTCTTTTGCTCTATCTCTCTCTCAAAAGTGAGTAACTTCCCATGAAGTTGGGTGAGAGATATAGTTTCCAGATCAGCACTGGAGCGTAGGACAATGGTATATGTGTCCCATCTCTTAGGCAATGACCTGAGGAATCTATTGTTCATCTGGATTTTGGAGTACTCTTGTTTGACCATCTTTAGCTCAGAGATCAAACAAGAGAACCGCTCATATTGCTGAGTCAGAGTCTCACCCTTTCTATATGAGAATGTCTCATATTGTTGGGCGAGGATTTCCCTATTGTTTGCTAAGACCGAATCAGTCCCTCCAAATTGTTCCTTTAGAGCAACCCATAGGTCATGAGCAGACTCATGATGCAAGAGCCCTGAATATATCTCGTTTGGAATCGCCATGGCTAAAATTCCATGGGCTCTAGCATCAATTTCGAACAGCTTTAGATCTTCGTCCGAATATTGTTCAGGTTTCTTCGGAACCTGTTCATTAGATTCTGGGACGCTCACCATAGGCTTGTATGGCCCATGCACCACTGACTTCCAACAACCAGCACTGTTGACAGCCAAGTGGTGTAGCATACGTCTTTGCCATATGTTATACTCGTTCCTAACCAGCATCGGAGGCTTGGTAGCGGAACCAGTATTGTGAGGATCATTAGTTGGTGTTGTCATCTCAGTTTTTAGTCAAAAACAAGTTTAAAACCAGACAAATATGACTCAAAACCACCGAAAGACCTCAAGATTTTGGCCAGAAACAGCAGAAACTCACTCTCTATGACTAATTCTTGCAAATTGCTAATTCGATCAAACAGAGAGATCAAAAGAGCAGTTTCAAATGATCAATGGTAAGATCGATCAATGATTAACCTGCTCTGATACCATTTGACAGGATCTCAGCCTCTCGGTTGATCAATTAGATTATGTTTGCAGCGGATTTAGCACATTAATTAGCAATTAAAGCAAAACATAAAAGATATATTTCAAATTAAAAGCATAAGCATAGGGAGAAGAGTTCTGCAAAGTAATAAATATTCTATTGGTCACCCGTTTCGGCGAATAAAGCAGTATGGTTACCCATCCTTTTATAGGCGGCAAAAGGATGGGCAGATGTCCTTTTTCTGACATCACTGAATATTCAAATTACAACTGACAGAAACATAAAACTACTGAAGATGTCAACAACTGGCATCTTCTTACAAAAGTTCCTAAGTACTGACAAAAATAAACTACTGATACTATAACAGCTGAAGAACATGCTCTTCAGCTGTTGTACAACTACTGAAACAAAATAAACTTCGGAAAAAGAAAAACCACCACAACAACTGAAGAGGACTTCTTCAGTTGTTGAGACAAACTCTGAGTCTTCAGTACTTGGTCTTCAGACTTGGCTTCGGAAGATGAAACTTCGGAAGATGTAACTTCGGAAGATGTAACAACTGATGACTTCAGTAGATATCATCAGTTGTTGTCTTCAGTCTTTTTCTTCAGACTTTACTTCGGAAGATAGAACAGCTTCGGAAGATGAAACAACTGATGACTTCAGTAGATATCATCAGTTGTTGTCTTCAGTCTTTGTCTTCAGACTTTGTGCTTCGGAAGAAGATCTTCAGTTCTTTAGTTCTTCAGCTTTTGATACTTTAGTACTTTGGCCTTCAGTACTTTGGAGTCTTCAGCTGTTGTTCTTCAGTTCTTTGATCTTCAGACTTTGTTCTTCAGACTTTGTCATATCAGCAGAAAGCTGGAGCTAAGATGCTCTCGAGTTTGACATTCAAGCAAGAGAACACAATAGCTGATGAGAGTCTTCAGATGCTCTCTGACATTCAGGCAAGAGAACACAATAGCTGATGAGAGTCTTCAGAAGTTGTTGTAGTGGCATGTGGGACTTAGAGGTTTTCCTGATCTTGGCTCATGGGTTCTTTTGGTCCAACAGAATGTCTAGGCATCGCACGATCATTTCTATGAAGCTAAGACTAAGAAGTTTTTCATGATTTCTAAGAATAGAAAGATTAGGTCATGCACATAGGTCTTCAGCTTTCAAAGCCTACTTTTTAGTTCTCAACTTCCTTCCGAAAAATTTCTTCGATCTCTTCATTCTATGATTTCGTCTTAAGGGGTTAAGTCCTTTCTTCCACTACGTGCTTCTACTAGTATGCATCCTTTTCCGGAACGGTTCTGTATATCAGAACCTCGGTCTTCAAGTAGATACGTTCATCTTATCTGACGCATGAAAAGAGTTTCCCCGAAATGGGATGTGCTATATATACATATTCACGTGAACTGACGCTGGTAGAATCACAAGTTCAAGAAATGATACGGTGTAGGTAATAGAAGAAAAGCCTAACTGTAGGCTATCTGCATTCGTCGACGAGGGTAAGCAGATACAAATGCGGTCAATACTTGTTCTCTCGCATTTGGTAATACGGATGTCTTAGGACAATGCGGATGATGGCCTCCTATTCGCACTTGCCAACGCGGTTGACATTACCGATTGTCGATCACCCTATTATGCTTGGTATAGTATTCTGATGTGTAGTGGGTAGTGTCGCATCGATAATGTGTCAAGGTGCATCCTTTTATTTTACGGAAGTTTCCAGTTCATGCTTAATGTAGCTCTCCATATATCTTTTCAGCTTCATCGGGCGGCTAGAAAATTGTCTTGTACTGTTGCATCAACACGCATCTGAAACTTTCTTATTCGCACCCAAACGAATTCCGCATTTTCCCAAGGATAACGATGCCAGTCGTATAGCTACACAACCAAGTTTTTGTTGATCCTTTTACAACTTTCTCGTATCCCTAAGCATTGACACATCTCAATGTGGTTTTTACTTCTTCCTGAAATTTTATAGCTTCAACTATAGCGATTTGTCTTGAATTTCGTGCTTAGTAGTAGTGGCAAAATGACAGACATGTCTAATTATGTCTTACAGATCCTATCCATGAGACTCCTGATTACATGAGATGTCTTGGTCCTCCCACACGGGCTTGGCGACAACCTTCGTACTTGCCATATCTGGTTTCAACTGTTATTTGTGAAATGTCATTTTCTTTATAAACACGACTGATAACAGTTAAGATGTAGGTAGCATCTTGAAATTGATTAGTAGGTTATCATCTCTAGGAAGACGATATCACTTATCCTTGGTGACTTTATTTAATTCTTAATAGTCCATCCATAACTGGAGCATTCTATTTTCCTTCCGCAGGGAGCATTAAGTTTCCTCAAGATGACATACTAGGTCTTATGAACTGTTTATCTAACAGCTATCGAATCTGCTTTCCTTCCACCAGTTCCTTAATATAAGCTTCAAGTCCAGTACCTCCATTTATATATTTTACTTCTATTCTCCGACTCAATTTCCTTAAGAGCAACCTCAACTGTTGTCTTAAGCTACAAAATTGCTGCAAACGTTCCCACTAATTTCTTCATAATGCTTCCTAATTAAGGTCAACCTTCTAGACGACCTCTTCCTCGGTCTATATTCTACAAGGTAACTGTGCCCTGTAGGGGGTCTATTCGTGAAGCAAGTAGCTCTGTTTAGATTCCAATCTTTTATAATCATATCGATTGTTCCAACGAGATATGGGAGTAAGACTTTTTGCTCGAATTTCTGACGGTACAGAGCATTCTGGGGTAAGGTATTAGAGAATCAATTAGGAGAGGTTGAAAATTTAGAGAGGAATAACACCAATGCTTACGATCGGGGGTGATGATGCAGACTTTCTTTGTGTACAATCTGCTGCATGTTTATCACTTCGTTGTAGTTGGATCTCAAGTGTTTTAACACATGAGATTTCTTGTAGCTGATCTTCTATGATTCTTAATACATCTTTTGAGCAATACCATCCTTTAAGTTCGACCAGGAGTCTTGCCCATGAATTCTTCATTATTATTGACCGCATCGATTCGAACAAGTTTAGGACTTTATCAAGGTGCTCGCTAGTACATGAAGGTTAACTACCACTCTAATAACTTATCGTATAGTTCGAGATCGTATTCTACTTCAGATCTTCGCGCTGGAATCGCGAACTTATCACTCGAGTAGTAGAGGTCTCCAAGTAGAGATATCTTACAAGGTTTTAAAGTTTTCCGCATCGGCTATCACGCATTTCCAAAGATGAGGGTTATGCTATAGGGCTTAAGGTGAGTAGCACTACTCGTTAAGAGAATAAATCGGGAACAAAGGGTGAGTGGAAAAATCGGGGATCCACTGAAGTTGTACATTCATTTTTGTTTGGAATCTCGAAGGTTAGTTTTTCTCGGCAAATATCCCTGGCACTTGAGCATTTATCTTCGGAGGATCTGAATTTTTAGAACGAGGTTTCATTTCCTATATATTCTGGCGTTCAGAACTTTATCAACAGCCGTCAGATAAAAGCAGGGTCAAAATAGTTCAACCTAAGTTTCATGTGAAGATTGTCATTAGGTGACTAACGGTTGAAGATGATGAAAGATTTCACGAGCGTAGTATTAAGAAAGGTGATTATCAATCACAATCGGAGCTGATATTAAGAATATTCCTTTGAGTTAGGTGGTTCCATTACAATGAATAGGTAGAGAGAAGTCATATTCCTCAAAGGCATTGAGAAAATGATCAGAGGAATTCTAGAATCCGAAAGATCCTATGAAATGTGAACTACTAAGAAAGAAAGAAGTGACAAGTTTTCTATGTCATTGACCACAAGAGGCGTGTCTCAGAAATTTATTACTCTGGTATGTTCTCCGATGCACAAGCCTTGATAGAGAGTCTTCCACTATGTTGAGGAAGTTTTGACGAATTCAATGTTGGGTAGGAAGGAAATTTCAGGCATCGCTAAAAATAGTATGGCTAAAGCACACGCACAACGAGGTGAAGTGCCATACTCAGCACGACAACAGTTAAGTTTGAGAACATCATTTAATGATCTTCAGAGTCTGCTGGTCTTATTATTATAATTCAAGTAGGAGAGTAGAATAAAAGAAAAGAGAAGTAGAGAAAGGAATAGTTACTGCAACATCGTCCTTGGTAGCTCTTCATGTGTCAAATGGTTTTCGCCTAGCATGAAAGTTTTAAACCTGAAATTATTGAATATATTCCAAATATTGGTGTTTATTCTTGTATTTATTGGTTCTTTAAGTGTTTTACATTGATATTAGTTTACATGACAGGGCCCACCAGAATTCAAGGGTACCTGTAAATTCACCATTACGTGTGCACCCGTAATAGTCAATTTACCTTACACCATCATTCTAGTCGTTCCCATCATAAGTTCTATGTTTTGTGTATTCAGGTCTTGGAGTTAAAAATTTTCATTTAGTCATCAATGGCAATTAAGCACACTTAGATTCCAATTATGCTAATCATTCAAGTTAACCCAGAAATTGTTTCAAAGTAAGTTTAAGCAAATCAAGCAATAAATGAGCATTCAGGTACATGCTATCCTAGGGAGCCGAACAAACAAAAGGCATCATGGTTAATATCTTATCACTAAATTCCTACATGTATCATCTTACAAATGAGGCATAATGGCAAGTATCATCATTTCAAACAAGTATCAGTATAACAGTTGTCTCAGGTAACGACACAAGTCGTATCAAGTGTGTAGCTAACAGCAGTTGTTTCATATAGTGACAAAAGTCAACTGTGCAATCAGATAAGTATCTTTCCAGGATTTAAGTCCTAATTTATATGCACACCTTTGGTTTCTAACATTCTTAGTACTTGACCCTCAGTAGTCCTAAGAGTCAACTCCAAAAGATTCCATACTTTCATGGTTTATTCGGGTGCACCTATCATAGGTAATACCCTAACGTATCAAGGTTTCTTATAGGGTACAGAATTATTAATGGGATATATGAAATCCTAAAGGTATCTAGGCTAAAGAGGGGTGTTCTTAAGGAAACCTATTTTTGCTGTAAACTTTGGATCACTGGGTCATGAAAACAACCTACTAGGCTGGTCTTATTTATGGTTACAGCTTAGGTATTGCAAAGCTAACCCACATTTCTACACCATTGGTTCAGCAAAGCTCAGAAGAGCATCTTACTAAAGTGGTCCTATGAGGTTCATATGGTTGTAGTTTAGGCCTCGCGAAGCAGACCTACTTCTCTACAACCTTTGGCTCTGATACCAATCTGTCACACCCCGGGCCCAGAGAGGCGGGACGTCACGATTAGTAAACAACAACCAAAATGCAGCGGAAACTAAATGGTTTATTACAAAGTGTCACATGATGTTTACATTAATATATTGGCTTTGCTTCCAATTTAAAAGGTGCTTCAACCTACAATCTATAGGTGTTGTGATCAATCTCTCGGGAAATATTTCTTGAAGCTTCAGTAACTAAGGCTTCTAGGCTCAACCTTTGTCTTTAACCTCTACCCTCGTATCTTGCTTCGGATTTGGGTAACTTCTATAGCTCAACTATTCTCCCTAGCTGTACCTGAAGACATGCTCAAAAGAAAATTGTGTCAACATAAAGTTGGTGAGTTCAAGTGGTTAAAGTTTCAGAAAACAAAAGGGACTCTTAGAGTCCACAAGATAAAGTTTTTGTATCTATTGTGGGGTCACAATCAACCCTGCATTAGGTCCCGGTTGGCCTCTTCTAAACTTGTGTTTAACCGGATATTCCCGTAGGAAAGAACCAAGCCTCAGAACAGTGAACCATTCCTGCTAGTATGGTTCACCATAGTATCTTATTCAAAACCTGTTACACGCCACAAACGACCCCTCAGGATCTCAGTGGGGTACCTCCCTGTAGCGGGAGCCACTGTGCGTGGGGGATTCCCCAAATAGATCTATTCACATAAAACAAGCGGTTCACAAAAGAATTAATGATCATGAAAAAAGTATCAGCAGGTATCCAGAAAGTCCCACATACAAGCATCAAATAAAGCACAATCATAGTTCATAACAAAGAGCATGCTTCATCCCCAAAACCAAAGTAAAAAGGGGAACACGAGAACTCACCTGGTACCCTTATATAATTTCCGAGCTTGATAAAGAAAAGTGATGATCACCAACAAAGCAATCCTAACTAGAACATATAAGATTCACCTTTAGAATTAGCACGATGTTATTACATGCGTGCAGTTGAGCTCTTTAGTTAAATTAATGTTGGTGATTAGTATCCTTAGCTTCTTGTGTATTTGTTAATTGTCATGAATTAACTCATGTACATTAGGTTAGTTAATGCATTAATCATGAATTGAGTCTTAATATGAATAATGTAGAAAAACCAATTATATCATGGATTCCAAATCTTTAAAAATAACTCGCATTGACGAGTAAGTAATACATAATATTTCAAATGATGTTTATAATGTTCACGTTCACATCATATTAGTTAACTTGATTGACGATAAATAATCCAATTTTGGTGATAGTTAACGATATTTTGTATAAAAAGAGTGTTATAATATTTATTTCAATAACAATGAGATGACTTCTAATAATTAACGTTGCTATCCAAATCTTGAGCCCGAACGATCTATTTAAATCAGATAGTTATATCAAGTGATTATTCATTTTCGTTATAATTAGCGTATTTTATATAATTAAAGCTCAAACAACACACATGCAATTTATAATTCAATTTCAATTGCGTTGCGCGTGCGATTATACCTTTCACTCGGTTACGTTCACTAACCCACTCGAATTGCTCTTGATCTAATCGTGTTAGCGTTCCGTTGTCTGCTCGTTGACCAGGTTGGACCAGCTTTGACGATGTTTTACCTAACCAAAACGTACCAAAATTATATACAAACACTAGTATATTGTTATCTAATGCCCAAACGCAACCATAATCTCAACATACATTACCAAACACCTCGGTAATGTCTCTTACCATCACCATCCACCACATGCAGCCACTCTCCACCATGGAACGCCACTAACCGCCACCGGTAGTCTCTTGGTTGGCCGGAATCCTTGCCGAAATCAACCCATCGTAACCAAATCCTAAGGATCTCATCTAGAACCCAACACGCAACAACAAGAACAACATCAAACTGCTCTAATTTTACCTCAAACAGCAGCATCTACCACGAACCACCATCAAAACAACCACTACATTCACAGCTACACAACCACAATTACAACCAACAACCATCACCACAACTGACAACATCACAACCACAAGATTGTCACAAACCATCTCACCATTGTCGCCTCTGCCACTAACCTACAGCAACCAAAACCGACTTTGAGGTCTGCTGCCACCACCGAAACCACGACCAACAATCACCACAACCACAACCACAACCACAACCTGCACCATGACAACGAACAACAACAACCACCAATCATCCATATCAATCGAACAATCTGCAGAAGAATCGATTGAACTCTTGTTTTCCCCAAATCATCTTCGATCCACCACCAATGATGCCAACACCTGAACCACACCATCCACCTCGCGACCACAGCCTAAACACCAACAATAACATCGGAACCGTAGTCGGAAATTCTGACCAGAGGCCTCTCTGGTTCTGTGAAGCTCTCTCTCCAGCGATCTTTAAGCACCAGCATCACATCGGGGTGTTTCTCGAGGTCGCAGGCGTGTGACGGCGCGATTGAGGCGGAAAAACCGTTGAAAACGGTGTCGTATACGTGGAGGACGGTGGTGGGTTCAGTGAACTCGATGAGTACCATCAGTAGTGAGTGGAGAAAATGGAGGGTTGGATTCACCGGCGGTGATGAGGAGGGAGATGAGGGCACAGAGGAGCAAAGCCATTGGAACTGGCTGACACTCGCCGGAAGGGGGTCGCCGGTGGCTGGTGGTTTGCCCGGATTGGAGAAAGGGGGAAAGGGGGAGGTCGCGGCTTGTGTCCGCCTCTCTCTTTCTCAAATGGGTTTTCGAAACCCTAAAATGAATTAAAAGTGGTTTATATAGTGGGGCTAAGTGATAGGTTCGTTAACGGTCCGGTTCGCACGCGTTCGGATAACTTTTCACGTAATGTTAAAACTTCACTACTTGTTAGATTCGATTATTCAAAATGTTATAATTATTTCTAGATTATAAATTTTATCGTATTTCGTACGTGCCGAAACATTAAACGAGTTTGTAAATTACCGCGTATTTAACACGTTCCGCGGTTTTACGCGTTTTTAACGAATGAGTGTTAATATTATCATTTTGCTATCAAAATACATGAAATTAAGTACTAAACTAATATTTTGTACATTAACTTCCCACGTTGGTCACGTTAAACCTTATCTGTCAATTCTCAGGTTTTGACCTAATTCTAGATCCGGTTCACGTCACGGTCGCGTTTCGAAACACATTTATTCCGGACAACGTATCACTCACCAAATTTAATATGATATGAAAATAAACAATGATTTAGATTGGATGACAACCCATTTTAAGGATTTCTGATGGAATTCAGACATAGTACGCGGTAAATTGCCGGATTTTACTCGGTATGGGTTCTGAATCTGTTTTTGGTTTGGATCTTTCCATAGTTATTTCAAATCACCTAATAATTCATTGCTTCATCGTTTCTTGTTTAATTAGTTCCTAAATGTGTATTTGGGCCTTAAATGGGCCTTGTTTGTATGTTCGGGCCCTTATTTGGTTTATTGGGCCCAAAAGGCTGGTTTTGTTTTGCAAGATTTCTTTGGTAAGCCCAAATCAATCCGGACCTTTATTGGGTCCTGTAATACATTATGCTTTTTAATTGGGATAGATTTCATAGGTGTTACAACATTAGTTTCTTAATACACAGGATCAGAGATAGTCTTCTTACTACTATCAGATTGATGCGCCTCAACTGCATTATCAGCACCATCATCATCAATATTGCTGTTTAAAGTACTTTGGTCATCATCATTATTTTCTTCATTTTCATCATCATCAATTTCATCATTTTCATCATCTTAATAATCATCAGATAGTATTTGAGGAATGTCATCAGTAAGATCAGCAGGATGCACTGGTTCCGCTTTAATCAAGTTGAAATGATCTATATTGATGTCTACTTCATCTCGTGTAACATTCCTCATGTACTCAAAGATAGGTACATTCTGAGCACCTTAATCAGGGCCAATCTCTTATATGATATCTTAATCATGTGCTCAAGTTCGAAGATATCTCCACCGACACCATAAGCATGGAAATCTGGGTATTCTTTATTATTATCATCTGTAAGAACCTTGGATACATTAGGTATTTGTTCCTGATACCCTTTTCCAAGTTCAAGATAAGTCCATTCAGAATCCACTTTGCCATATTAAACCGTCTATTAGTGTCAGGAGCTACTATTGGAGATGCGATGTCTACTGGGAAAGAATTCCATCCAGCACTCCACTTAGACATGCAGTGTTGGAAAATATAGGAAAAAAGCTTCCATTGAGTGTAGACTCTGGTTCTAAAGAATTGCTTCTTAGCAAAGTGATCTCGATGACCTATTTCCATGAATGTCTCTCTACATTCATTGAATGTCAGTTCAGATAAGTCTTCTGGATCATTATGTCCCAATGTTAGAGCAGCTCTGATAGAATCTTCTCAATCTTCTATCGTTCTATCATTTGTGATAAAACCCCTCAGTACTTTCCTTCCTTCATCATCTACTTCCACTCATGTTGTGTTTAAGAACTTCTTGATCAATCTTTAGTAGATCACTGGCTGGTAACACAAAGCATGTACATACTTGGTCCTTAGTAAAAATCTGATCATCTCTTCATAGCTGACAACATCCTGTACATCCTCATTGAGTAATGCTGCAACATTGTGCTTTGGCTCAAACTTTAAATCATCCATCTACATAAATGAAACGCAAGAACTTTAGTCACTGTGATTTTAAACACTTTGAATTTAATAATTTTGATTGAAATTTAAAGAATTATTATGTTTTAAATTTTTGTTTTACTTTAACTTGTACTTAGACATTTCCTAAGTATTAATGTACGTTCTCCAAGAACATAATACATTCAAGTTATTTTATATTTGTTTTAAAACATATCAATTCATTTAAATTTTACAAAACATATTAAACAATTGACTTTTTAATGAATTTTTATTTTTATTAAAAATTTCAAAATTCTGGAGTGTTCATCTTCTTCATTCGACTTATGAATAACACCATCGGATCAATGTTTATGGAATTCAAAGTTTTATATATCAAAATGCTCAAAATCTAGTGCACATTAACATTTTATAATCAATTTCAGTTCTTAGATCTCTATTATTTCACAAGTTTCAGATTATCTTTGACTTGTGGTTCATATGCCCAAATAGATTTAAAACACCCAATAGATTATGAATCATACACCTGAAAGAGTATGGTTTTGATTATCAAATTACATTTAGAATGAGACAATCACACTATTAATCACAATATTTGAGCATAAACAATCAAAATGAGTGTAATGAAGTTTAACCGAGAGTCGACATAGAGTTCAGGGGTTTTTGGGTGAATGAATGAATGACAAATGAAAAGTGTATATATATACTAAGTGAAAATTGTAGGTGCATGGGCACTGTTTGTGCACATGGAGTTGTATTTTTCGCTATGTTTTTAGACGCATGAGCACTGTTTGTGCATATGAGGTTATATGTTTCACTATGTTTTAGGCGCATGAGCACTGTTTGTGTGCATGAGGTTAGGCCCATGAGCACTGTCCAACCGCATAAGCCCTGTTTAGGAGCTTTTGCACTGTTCAGGTGCATAAGACTATCTGAAACACCCAACACTTGGTGAACTTTCACTTGAGACGCCCAATCCTAGAAAGCCTGATACTATGTGGGTGCATGAGAATGTTGAAACGCCTAGCACTTAACCAATTTTTTAGACATCTAACAACTATTCAGGCGCATGAGGATCTGAAAAACGCCCAACACTTGTAAAATTTCTGAAAACTCATCATGCTCATGCTTGGATTTATTAACACCGTTTAGGCGCATAAGAGGACTTTCATAAGTCTAACACTTGTAAATTTCAATTCATCCACTTATACACTTTTAAACATATTAGTACTGTTTATATACTAATATTTAAACATTTTTTCAAATTTTGACTTTTTTCCAAAAATTTACATATTTGACCCTCAAGTTTGAACGTTGACATTTAAACACTTTTTTATATAACTTTTCAAAAACATTTTCCTGTCATTTTAGTCTCTAAATTTAACAAATTAATCAATTATGATTATTTTGCAAGGAGCTTTTCTAAATTTAAATTGTTTCAGGTTCATTTTTACATGATGACAAACACACACATACTTGAACTTTTCAGCCTCATCCTTTCTATCCAAATCATTAAATTTTGATTTTTGAGTTATTTTCTCTTAAATACTCTTACTTTTTACTACCCCTAAGCTTTTAAGTTTGACAAAACAAAGAAGTTTCTTGAGTTTTCACATGAAGATCACACTAATCATTTGTTAATATGCCTGCACACGAAAGCATGCAAAAAAACAAAATTAAAGTAGAAAAAAATCTAATATTCACACTTGAATCAAAGTCTCCAGTGAGATCATATCAGTTAAGATCAGCATACTAAAATAAAACAAATTATGAATAGTTATACACAATGATTAAATACTGATCAAATGTGTTCCAGGTCAGTGATTTCACAGCAAAGGAGACAGAAGATCCAAGGACAGATAGTGAATGTTTTTGGTAAAAGACTCAGCGCACTTACTTTTTCAATTCTTGGATTGATTAAGGTTGAATTAGATATGACAAGATATGGCTCACACATAGACTTAGAGAGATCAACTATCATCAAGATATGCAAGAAAGCACAGTTTCTCAACTTATTAACCTGACATATATTCATAAGCAGAGTTCATATTTATAATATAGTGAGAATTATCATGGATAACCATTTGATAACCTTTAACCATACATTTTGAATGGGTTATGCACATTGGCATCTTTTAGCATCAAGAGAGAATATCCAGGTCTGTAATGACTTACAACAAAGGATATCTCAACACTTCAGGTCTATGATGACTCATAACAGAGAAGTGAGATGATACTTGCAACTGATCTCATGGTTAATCATATCACCACCAGGTGTGAGTTTTGCAACTTTACAAGCAATCAATCAGATAAGCTAATACTACTCATCATTACTAAGATGAACACACATACATGCATAGAAGATTTAGTTAAATCACAAGAATTTACTTTTTAGTATAATTGCTTGACCTTACCTACACATCAAATCAGATCACGTCAGACTTTATTATCGAGTGAAGTATGTAACTTATCAAAGTTGATGTACTATCATTGCTCACATATTGGAAAGATAGATTCAATCCTAAAAGAAACAAAATGAATGCTAAACTAATTTTTATAAGTTTTCGTTTTATATTTTTATCTTTTCTTTTTGCATTTTTCTATTTTTGTATTTGCTTTTTCATATAGAGCACACACACAGTATATACAATTAGGCAATCAACTTTGATAGTGGATCTTTTGTTTAATTTTTTCTGTTAAAGGAGGGTTCTTATCATTATATGATTCAAAAACAGTTTTCAAACATGGTTAATAAGACCAATTGACTCGACTAAATACTCAAACCTGCATGGTAAAAAGGCTTTGGTGAATAGGTCAGCAAACTGTTTTTCAGTTGTAATTTGAATCAAATGATCAAACCTTTTTTAGAGTAATCTCTGAGAAAATGATATCGAATCTCGATATGTTTTGTTTTTGAATGTTGGACCTGATTAGCTGTAATGAACATAGGAGCCGTGTTATCAATGTAAATTGGAGTTTTAAGAAAATTGAATCCGTAATCCAGCAGTTCGTTTTGTAACCAAAAATTTGAGAACATCCTGCTGAAGCAGCTATGTTCTCAGCTTCTGAAGTTGAAACGAAGACATTTGTTTAATTCTTACATTGCCATAAGACTAATCTGGGTCCTAAAAGTTGACACCCACCCATTGTAGATTTTCTATCTTGACAACATCCACCATAATCACTATCAGTATACCTATATAACTCTAAGTTTCCATCGTAAGGATACCATAGCCCAAAAGCCGGTTTACCTTTGAGATACCTGAATATCCTTTTGACAGCAATTAAGTGAGATTCCTTCAGGTCTTATTGATACCTGGGACAGACACAAATAGATTACATTATGTCTGGTCAAGATGCAGTAAGGAACATCAACAAACCAATCATAGATCTGTACAAGGTCTGGTCGATAGATTTTCCTTTCGGATCAGGCTCAATCTTGGTGTTTACATCTGCTAGAGTTCTAATGGACTGACAGTCTTGTAGTTTGAATTTCTTCAAGAGCTTGTTAACAAATTTCTCTTGATTGATAGAAATCCCATCTTCAGACTGCTTGACTTGAAGTCCAAGAAAGAAATTGATTTCTCCAATAGAACTCATTTGGAAACAAGACTTCATGATTTCTTCAGATTCATTGCACAACTTCGAACTTGTAGAACCAAATATGATATCGTCAACATACACTTGCACACATAAGCGATCATCTGCAACCTTCTTTATGAATAAAGTTGGATTGATTTTCCCTCTCGTGTATCCATGTTGGATTAAGTGTTGTGACAATGTGTCATACCAGATTCTAGGGGCTTGATGAAGTCCATATGAACTTCGCTAAGCTTGTACACATGATGTGGAAATTCTGAATCTTCAAAACCTGAAGGTTGCTTCACATACACATCATTGGTGATTGGACCATACAAGAATGCACCCTTTACGTCCATTTGATACACTTTGAATTTCATGAATCAAGCATACGCCAGGAAGACACGAATTGATTCATGTCTTGCAACTGGGGCAAATAATTCATCACAATCAATACCTTCCCCTTGAGTTTATCCTTGTTGTTGGTCCATTTGATCGGTTTTCAGTGCAGAAGAATGCTTGAATCGTTCAATACCAAACACACACAACAAACACTAAGATATGAAGATCAAAATAACACCAAAAAGCTTTCAAATGAGGTTTTAATGATGAACAACATGAATGAAATAAAACAAGCTCAATATATCAGGAAGAACAAGCTTACAATAGCCTCTTGCAATAGTAATACACGATTAGGGTTTTTGCAAGGATGGCTAACAATGAGCAAAATGAAATCTATATATAGCTGTCATAGTTTCGCATACAGTTTCGCTGTTGGCGAAACTGTACTGGCAAAATAGTAATTTCGCCCGGTAGAAACTAACAGGATGAAGGCATATAAGGGAAAGCAGACGAAGCCCCCAGTGAGAAGGTTGTTTGGCTATCTGGAAAATGCTTATTACACAGCTCCAGCCAGGAAGAAGAGGCGTCATGATGATAGTGACTCCGATGTTGAGCACGTTTTGATTCCGGATATTGATGAGGTTGATGATGATGATGACGATGATGACAATGACACAGATAAGGGTCAAGGAGGTAGAGATGAGGGCGCAAGTCAATCTAGAGCCACTGATTCATATATTGTCCAACCACTTCCACATCAGGGTGGTTCATCAGCTTCTGGTAGGTCTGAGTAAACAGCCATCCACCAGGATTTCCTTATCAGTAAGGACATAAGTGTTGGACCAAAAGAACGAATGAGCCAAGATCAGGAAAACCTTTAAGTCCCACATGTCATTACAACAACTTCTGAAGACTCCCATCAGCTGTTCTGACAAAGTCTGAAGAATCAAACTCTGAAGATCAAAGATCTGAAGTACAACAGCTGAAGAATCGAAAGTGCTGAAGACAAGTACTGAAGTCTGAAGTACTGAAACATACAAGTACTG
Source organism: Flaveria linearis (assembly GCA_024085815.1). Taxonomy (NCBI): domain Eukaryota; kingdom Viridiplantae; phylum Streptophyta; class Magnoliopsida; order Asterales; family Asteraceae; genus Flaveria; species Flaveria linearis. The sequence goes on along the minus strand of JABSNV010001393.1, from coordinate 290,187 downwards.
AAGACTTCAAGTACTAAAGACAATTGCTGAAGATCAAAGTTAAAGAACTGAAGAACTGAAGATCATCTACTGATGCACAAAGTCTGAAGACAAAGACTGAAGATAACAGCTGATGACATCTACTGAAGTCATCAGCTGATACATCATCTGAAGCCCAAGTCTGAAGAACCAAGTGCTGAAGATCCAGAGTTTGTCACAACAGCTGAAGGAGTCTTCTTTAGTTGTTGTGATGGTTTTTCATTTCAGTAATTTTATATTTAGTTTCAGTAGTTTGTACAACAGCTGAAGAGCTTGTTCTTCAGCATTTATAGTTCAGTAGTTATAAACGACTGAAGAGCTTGTTCTTCAGTCGTTGTAGGCTTTTTAGTAGTTTCCTTTCCAGTACTTGTAATAGGTAGAACACTTTTGTAAGAATATGTCAGCTGTTGACATCTTCAGTAGTTTTATGTTCTATCAGTTGTAAGTTTAATAATTGGTTGATGTCACTGTCAAGTGACATCATCACCCATCCTTTTAACGCCTATAAAAGGATGGTGAACCATGCTGTATTAGGTGCCGAAACGTGTTGAGTAATAGAAAATCTTCTTTTTCGCAGAACTTTTCTCTCTCTCTATGTTTGTACTTTTACATGCAATAAATTTTGTGTTCTTGCTTTAAGTGCTAATTTCGTGCTAAATCCGTTGCAAAAACAATCTGATTGATCAAACTAGAGGCTGAGATCCTGTAAAATGGTATCAGAGCGGGTTAATCATTGATCGATTTCACTATTGATCATTTGAAACTGCTCTTTTGATCTGTACGTTTGATCGAATTAGCAATTCGCAAGAATTAGCCATAGAGAGTGAGTTTCTGCTGTTTCTGGCCAAAATCTTGAGGTTCTCTGGTGGTTTAGAGCTACATTTGTTTTGCTTAAACTTGTTTTTGACTAAAACCTGAGATGACGACACTAACTAACGATCCTCACAACACTGGTTAAGGTTGAATTAGATATGACAAGATATGGCTCACACATAGACTTAGAGAGATCAACTATCATCAAGATATGCAAGAAAACACAGTTTCTCAACTTATTAACCTGACATATATTCATAAGCAGAGTTCATATTTATAATATAGTGAGAATTATCATGGATAACCATTTGATAAACTTTAACCATACATTTTGAATGGGTTATGCACATTGGCATCTTTTAGCATCAAGAGAGAATATCCAGGTCTGTAATGACTTACAACAAAGGATATCTCAACACTTCAGGTCTATGATGACTCATAACAGAGAAGTGAGATGATACTTGCAACTGATCTCATGGTTAATCATATCACCACCAGGTGTGAGTTTTGCAACTTTACAAGCAATCAATCAGATAAGCTAATACTACTCATCATTACTAAGATGAACACACATACATGCATAGAAGATTTAGTTAAATCACAAGAATTTACTTTTTAGTATAATTGCTTGACCTTACCTACACATCAAATCAGATCATGTCAGACTTTATTATCGAGTGAAGTATGTAACTTATCAAAGTTGATGTACTATCATTTCTCACATATTGGAAAGATAGATTCAATCCTAAAAGAAACAAAATGAATGCTAAACTAATTTTTATAAGTTTTCGTTTTATATTTTTATCCTTTCTTTTTGCAGTTTTCTATTTTTGTATTTGCTTTTTCATATAGAGCACACACATAGTATATACAATTAGGCAATCAACTTTGATAGTGGATCTTTTGTTTAATTTTTTCTGTTAAAGGAGGGTTCTTATCATTATATGATTCAAAAACAGTTTTCAAACATGGTTAATAAGACCAATTGACTCGACTAAATACTCAAACCTGCATGGTAAAAAGGCTTTGGTGAATAGGTCAGCAAACTGTTTTTCATTTGTAATTTGAATCAAAATGATCAAACCTTTTTTTGAGTAATCTCTGAGAAAATGATATCGAATCTCGATATGTTTTGTTTTTGAATGTTGGACCTGATTAGCTGTAATGAACATAGGAGCCGTGTTATCAATGTAAATTGGAGTTTTAAGAAAATTGAATCCGTAATCCAGCAGTTCGTTTTGTAACCAAAAATTTGAGAACATCCTACTGAAGCAGCTATGTTCTCAGCTTCTGAAGTTGAAACGAAGACATTTGATTGTTTCTTACATTGCCATAAGACTAATCTGGGTCCTAAAAGTTGACACCCACCCATTGTAGATTTTCTATCTTGACAACATCCACCTTAATCACTATCAGTATACCTATATAACTCGAAGTTTCCTTCGTAAGGATACCATAGCCCAAAAGCCGGTTTACCTTTGAGATACCTGAATATCCTTTTGACAGCAATTAAGTGACATTCCTTCAGGTCTGATTGATACCTGGGACAGACATAAATAGATTACATTATGTCTGGTCAAGATGCAGTAAGGAACATCAACAAACCAATCATAGATCTGTACAAGGTCTGGTCGATAGATTTTCCTTTCGGATCAGGCTCAGTCTTGGTGTTTAATTCTGCTAGAGTTCTAATGGACTGACAGTCTTGTAGTTTGAATTTCTTCAAGAGCTTGTTAACAAGTTCCTCAACCAAGCCTCCGATGCTTGTGAGGAACGAGTATAACATATGGCAAAGACGTATGCTTGTCTGTCAACAGTGCTGGTTGTTGGAAGTCAGTGGTGCATGGACCATACAAGCCTATGGTGAGCGTCCCTGAATCTAATGAACAGGTTCCGAAGAAACCTGAACAATATTCGGATGAAGATCTTAAGCTGTTCGAAATTGATGCTAGAGCCCATGGAATTTTAGCCATGGCTATTCCTAACGAGATTTATTCAGGGCTCCTGCATCATGAGACTGCTCATGACCTATGGGTTGCTCTAAAGGAACAATTTGGAGGAACTGATTTGGTCTTAGCAAACAATAGGGAAATCCTTGCCCAACAATATGAGACATTCTCTTATAGAAAGGGTGAGACTCTGACCCAGCAGTTTGAGCGGTTCTCTTGTTTGATTTTTGAGCTGAAGATGGTCAAACAAGAGTACTCCAACAGCCAGATGAACAACAGGTTCCTCAGATCACTGCCTGAGAGATGGGACACTTATACCATTGTCCTACGCTCCAGTGCAAATCTGGAAACTCTATCTCTCACCCAACTTCATGGGAAACTGCTCACATTTAAGAGAGAGATAGAGCAAAAGAGGAAGTTGTCCACCTCTGGCAAGCTCGCTGATGACTTTGTTCAAGGAAATGCTGCCTTGATAAGTCAGGAGTCAGAATATGTTGCGTCAAAAAGTTCTTATGATGAGCATATTGATTTCTCTACCAACTCAGAACAAGCTTTTGTTGGTGTTAGTAGTTCAGGAGGTAGTGGTGACAACTTGTGTTTTCTGATGGAGGACTTGAAGGGCATTCCAGATGATGATCTGGAAGAGATGGATATTTTGAACCAAATGGCAATGATAAATATCCGATCTCAAAAGTTCTACAAGAGAACTGGTAGGAAATTCCCTGGACTCTCTGGCAAAACCAATGTTGGTTTTGACAAGAGCAAGTTGAGGTGTCATAAGTGCCAAAGGCTTGGACACTTTGCTAGAGAGTGTAGATCATCTGGATCTAACTCCTCTGCACCCTTTGTGACTTTTCCCAGCAATAGCTCAAAGCACAGAGGGCAACATTCCTCCAGTTCTGGCCATCCATCACAAGCACAGGCACCACCTGCTTATTTGTGCCTCAGGGTCATATGCCATATCCTTACCCCTGTTACTATGTGCCTCAGCCTAGTCAAACTCAAGCACCCTCGGCTCAACCACCTCATGCTCTTCCTGAGCCTCAATCTTCCCAATCTCATCATCACACACAACCTCAACAACACAGCTTCTTCACCCCAAGTGTTGTTGACTGGAGTAGTCTACCAGATGATCTATCTGGTCAGGAACAACTACTCCAAGATGCTGGTCAACATGGTGGTGATCATCCTTTTGGAAATCTTGCTTTGATGGCCCTTGATTCTGCTGAAGGGTCATCATCCAATGCCTCATCGCAGGTATCCACTGAGGCTAAAGCCAAGCTTTGTTCTGAATCTTGCATAGCAGCATTTGCTTCTATTAGAGAAGCAAATGTAGCTTTAATAGATAAAAATCTTGAGCTAGAGCACACTATTTCCAAAAGAAAAGCTGATTTGGAGGTTGTTCTAAAAGAGAAAAATGATGAGATTTACAATCTTAAATGTCAAATCAAAGATCATAAAGCTAGGGAAGATGTACTTCTAGAGAAGTACAGAGACCTCAAGGAAACTCTTGCAACCACCCAAGTTGAGTGTGATCGATGGGTGCAATCATGCAAGGGTTTTGAAATGCTTCTTAGTAAGCAATCAGCTTCCAATGTGAAGTTCGGCATTGGTTATAATCACACTGCTCCTCCTACAGATTTCACTTTAAGAGCAGAAGTTGAATCTGACGGGGAGAGCAATAACCAATCCTTTTCATCATGTGACCTACTATCTTCTGATTCAGCATCATCAGAGACAGAAGTTAGCATTAACTCATACCAAAACCAATCAGCTGATGCTATAACAGCTGATAGTTCAAATGCTGACTGTCACATGACCAAAAGGCTGATCAACTCAGGTGTTGTCACTAGTACTGAAGGTACTGGAGAGCAAGTGACAACATCTGAAGTTCAAACCTCAACTACTGTTAGCACTAAAGAGAAGAAAACTAATAGTAGAAAAGGTTTGAAGACAGCTAAAGAGGATGCCAGGAAAGCAGGCACTAGGAAGAAAACTGCTAGTACTGATAGCAAACAGCTGAAGAACAAGTCTTCAGCAGTTTCATCCTCTTCAGCTGATGATCAGCATAAGATGAAGAAGAAGCCATGTGAGATATGTGGCTTGTTCAATCATCTTACTGATGATTGCTGGTACAAAAGGGGTTCCAAACTCAAACAGAAGGAGAAAATCAATGAGGACATCAATAAAATGAAGAATGAGTTTAAAACCAAGTTTGTACTAGCAACATCCGAGCCTGAAATCCCTAAGCCCAAAGCTAAATCTAAAAAGGTAGGGGTTACTCAGGCAACACTGAGGTTGCTCAGAAAAAGATGGTACAACGTAGGAATCCATCATCAGCAAACTCCAATGTGTCTGAAGAGCTGAAAGCTTTATCACAGAATCAGACACAGCTGGTGATGATGGTTCAGCAACTAATGGGAAAAGTCAACCATTTAGATGTTGCTATGTTGAAACCACAGAAAAGGAAGTCCAAGCCAAAGGGTTCCTCTTCTGCACCATCTTCTTCACCTCAGGCTGTCACACATAACACACCTGTTAGTGCTGCACCTGCAGTTGAGAACAAACACAAAACCAAACAGGTTTGGGTCTCTAAGACTAACTAATATGTGATTATGTTTGCAGGGTTCTTCAACATGCCAAAGAAGCATCTGGTATGTAGACAGTGGAGAATCTATGCACATGACAGGAAGTAGCTCCCTTCTTTATGACTACTCTCAAGGAAAAAAGGGATTTGTTGTTCGGTTTGTTGGACTTTAAACAATGTTGTTTAACCATTTTAAACAAGAAAACGCAGCGGAATATGAACTTAATTTCGTGTTCTATAAACTGAAAATTTTAGTTCATAATATTGTTTCAACAAACCCAAAGACAAAGGATCATATGTATGTGAATAGATTAGTTATCAAGAAGCAAACATAACAACCAAATCAACACAATGTACTACCTTTAGAGGCTGTCAAAAACCGTGGATGAAGCTGTCAAAAATGTGGATGCATGATGAAGATGAAGCTGCTCTTGGATGGTCAAAACATCAACAATAGATGTTCACATGTGTTCATATCCACAAGCCCTCTTAGCAACACCCTTTTGCTAAGATTTGTATACCTAAATCGTCCAAGAACCTTGCTGGAATCGAATTCCAGCAGTGAACAAACAATGCTGCTGGAACTTTGTTTCAGCCATGAAACCCATCTTTCTCCAACTAGAAAATCGACTAAGAAAGGGTGTTTGCATGCTAGATCTTCGGCCAAAGCTTGAAGGAAGAAACTCTCAAGTGACTACTCCCACAAGGCTTCAAGTAGGCTTCTTAGTTGCTTGATTTTGGACACCACAACACCAAGAGATGAGCTGCCAAAAACATCTTTCAAACCCGTGAGTTTTTCAGCAGCTTTGTTGAAGAGATTTGATGTCACAAAATGGCCAAGGATCCAAAGAGAGAATCCCTCAAGTGTTTATACCCAAAGCTCCACCACAAACACCTTGTATGCTAGGATTTCAACACCAAAAAGAAAACCAAAAGAGCTCCTAAACTTGCTGCCAAGAACCGAAGTTTTGGAGAGAGTTTTTGGTGTTTTCTTTGTTGCATGTCACTAGAATGAATGGCTGGTACAAAGAACTAAAAAGACCCTTAAAGTGATTTGTTCAATCAACAAAAATGGTCCAATGGGAGCCTAGGGGGGGGCGGCCGATTTTTGAATGAAAAAGGGTTTCCCCCCTTTTTGTTTAGACACAATCACTTGTTGTTGGTCTTGTTATTTGTCCCCCTTAGAAAATATATATATACCAACTAACCAATTAATTGTATAATATATATATCCATTATTAATTTGTAATGTCATCTAATTAATATGAAACAACATTACAAATATTATCATTGAACAATATATCCTAATAAATTGTTCCACGTCATATGCAACTTATTTAGAAAACCCATTTTCTAAATTGGTGTTAATATTTATTGCATGATCATATCATCAATTAAATATTATTTTGTGTTTGCTAAGCTTGTTATTGGGTATAACCCGACTTGGATCATAACGTACTAACCACATCAATATTCTAAGTGTCTTGGGCACATAGAATCCTACAATCTCCCACTTGCCCAAGATTCATAGAAGATTGATGCAAGCAGTAAATACCGCCTAACAACGGTTTACTACCCTTAATACGTATGACTTATAGCCATTCAATAACATCATCCCTTTCAAGTACCCTACTTGAAATGATTTAGGTGAATTAATCATCTATCCTTTTGTTACAGATGTCATGTTAAATCCAAGGACACAGAATGATCATTCCTTGTTGATTTAACTTAATCAGGCCTTAGACATCATACTCTCAACGAATAAGAGGAACAAATCCCATCTTGACTACATACGTTTCTCACAATCACCTTATGTCATACCTGAACATAGCCTTATGTACTGACAATTATTTCATATCAGTGAAGGACTAGCTCAAGGTATAACACTTGGTGAATATCAAAACCCAATATGTATCTCAGGTCGGAGGATACCAAATGATATTCGCCTTTACTCAAATTTACTTATGATCAATCAACAAGATTCCATGTAGTAAGATTTGAGATGCGGGTCATTCCAATATTCGTATCCCACGAATATCTATGAACCTTGGCAGCAACCAATTGCTCTATATCCATGCCTTATGAATATCCACCAATCCAAGTTCATAATAGTCTTACATTCATATTTGTTCCCACAAATATGACCGACTACGGACATTTAGAATAATAAAATTATTCATGGATGTAAACATGCTAAAAGGAATATCACTTAAAATATCGTAAACACATAGATAAGTTAAGTATTACTTTTGTTCCATATTAATAATATTAATACTAAACAGATCAATTCCAATCACTAGAATATCGAAGTCCTGAGGCACAAGTATGACTTTCATGCTTTGCCCTTTCAAGGAGCTTCGTGAGTGGATCCGCAATGTTTTGATCAAAGTGAACTTTGCGAATACATATCTTTCCCTTTTCAACTTCATCCCTTATGTAGTTGAATTTCCGCTCATTGTACCTAATCTTTTGATGTGCACGGGGTTCCTTGATTTGAACAATCACACCCTCGTCATGACAAAAGATTTCTAAGGGTCTTGAATGGTAGAGACCATCCTTAGATTGGTGATAAACCTTTTTATCCATGCAGCTTCCCAAGCTGCTAATGAGGCGGCTATGTATTCGAATTCTGTAGTGGACAATGCTACCCTATTCATAATGGAGATGTACCCCGATTGTGATCGAGGATCATCTCGATCAGTTTGGAAACTAGCATTCGTGTAACCCTTCACAACCAGTTCCTCTTCATCAGATCCATATATTAGAAACATATCCTTAGTCCTCCTAAGGTATTCCAATATACTTTCAACAACCATCCAATGGATGTTACTTGGATTCTGCTGATATCTATTTGTCATGCTTAACACGCATGACTCGTCCAGTCTAGTGCATATCATCGCATATATGATGGATCCTATAGCAGACGCATATGGGATGTCCTTCATACGATGTTGCTCATCCTTTAAGCTTGGACATTGAGATGCACTCAATATTGTCCCTCTTTGAATAGGTACTATACCTTTCTTAGAGTTTACCATCTTGAACCTTTTCAAGATTTTATCAATGTATGCACTTTGGTTTAACCCTATCAACCGCCTCGATCTATCCCTATAGATCTTTATTTCCAAAATATAGACGGCTTCACGGAGATCCCTTTTGGAAAGATAATTTCCAAGTGTAGTATGTCATTAACATACAATACTAAGAACGTAATTACACTCCCACTAGCCCTTGATACACACAATCTCGTTAGCGTTCTTGATGAAACCCAATTTCTTGATCTTTTCATCAAAACGTTGATTCCAATTTCTCGATGCTTGTCTCAATCCATAGATTGATAATTTTTAACTTGCATACTTTATCAGGATGACTTTAGCATTGCCATTGGCGAGAAGGTTTCATCACAATCAACCCTTTGACTTAGAGTGAAACCTTTTGCTACAAGTCTTGCCTTGTAAGTATCCAAGTTTTCATGCATGTCAGTTTTCTTCTTGAAAACCCACTTGCATCCAACCGGTTTGGAGTTAAGTGAAGAGTCAACCAATTCCCAAACTTGGTTGTCATACATGAATTGCATCTTTACGTTCATGGCTCCTAGCCACATATCACAATCCGAATTGGTCATTGTATCATGGTATGTAGTTGGCTCTTCGGAGTCAACAACGTAGCATCCATCTATGAAAAATCCACATCTTTCATGTGAAATGCTAACTTTACCAGATCAGCGAACGTTTTGTGTGTATTGATCAACCTCTTGATCATGATCAACAACCTCTTATTGATTGCTAGTGTCAACCAAACGTGTATCGGCTTGTGGATCTTGATCCTCATCAAATTCCACTGTTCTATGCGTCATTCCTTCCATAAGGAACTTGGCTTCCAAGAACTCTGCCTTTTGAGCAATGAATACCTTTTGCTCTGTTGGATCAAAGAAGTAGTATCCTATACAGTCCTTTTATATATCCAACAAATATACACTTAGTGAATCGACTTGCAGTTGGTTTGGGTGTTAAGCTGAACATAAGCTTCATAACCCATAATTTTAAATATGATAGCGATGGAACTATTCCATTTCATATTTCAAAAGGCGTCGAATCCACTTTCTCGGTTTGGACCATATTCAAATATGAGTCGCGGAGAGTAGTGCGAAACCCCAAAATTATAGAGGTAGTGAGCTTATAGTCATCATACGTCGAACTATATCCAATAGCGTTCGATCTGCTTTCAGACACACCATTATGTTATGGTGTTCTGTGAGGAGTAAGTTGTGAGACAATCTTACAACTTCCAAGATGATCTCAAAAGGCTTCACTTAGGTATTCACCTCCTCTATCTAAATGGTGAACTTTGGTAGTTCTATCGAGTTGATTTTCTACTTCATTCTTGAAGTTTTTGAACATTTCAAATTCTTCATGTTTGTGTGCCATCAAGTACACATAACCATAGCGACTATAATCGTTGGTTAAGGTAATGAAGTAAGTTTCACCATATCTTGTCATTGTCTTAAAAGGACCACATACATCCAAATGTATGACTCCTAATAAGTCTTTTGCCCTCTCATTAGTACCACTAAAGGGCGTGTTGGTCATCTTACCTTGTAAACAAGATTCACACTTATCAAATGAACAATTTTCATTTGTTTTCAAAAGACCATTCTTTTAAAGTGTTTAAATCAGATTCTTGTTTATGTAACCAAGATGATAGTGACAAGAATAAGAGTCACTTAAACCATTTTAAGTCTCTTAGTGCATGATGGGTATAATGTTTTATTATAGGACGAATCATCATGAACCAATTCATCAACATCATTAGAAGGCATAGCCTTGAAATAATGTATATCATCCATATAAATATAAATACCATTATTTACTAACTTTAAATCATAACCATATCGTTTTAAAAGTGAAACTTAAATCATGTTCCTAGTCAAACTAGGAGCATATAACATGTTTTGATGAATAACTTCCAAACCTTTTGAAAGTTTCAAAACATAGTCTCCTTTCTTAAAGTGCTTATTTCTTTTGAACCCTTGCAACAAATTGCAATAGTGAGTTCCATATGAGGTATCCAATTACCCATGTGCTTTTAGGAAATAACACCTAAGTTAATATGGATTATGAAAGTTATACTTAAGGTTTGCCCAGCATCCCTTTTATTTCTCAACTCATTGAGATAGGTTGGCAAATGACCTATCTCACCATACTCAAAGCATGGATCGTTTTCGGTTACCTTAAGCTTCATAAGCTTAGGTTTTGGAGGTTCCGCTTTGATCTACCCTTACCCATTGCCTTTGATGTGCCCTTCTCCTTTGGCAACATTTGCCTTAGGATCGGGAATGGCCTCAACATCGTCGGGGTCGGGTTGGTTAGGTGTAGGATCGTCAAGGACATATGCCTTTGCTCTTGCTTGAGAACAATTCTTAAGTTTCGAGACTACTCCATAAGGTTATTATGGTAGGGACGATCCCTCTCTAAAATAGCTCTCAGTGATAGGGTATGGACGGTCGGGGTGGCAGCATTATTGTTTGCGGTCATTCTACAAATTTTACAAAGTTTTTTTTTTTAGTATTTCTGAAAAATTTCATTTTAATTATTAATACCCTTTATGTCTCATAGACAATTAATAATTAAAATCTAGAATCCAACGTTACATTCAAATAATGGTTAGGTGACCTTTATCCCATTATTCAAATTAACAAGGTAGTCAATATTTGACAATTGCAACCCTTTGCAACTTCTAGCGGTATGGGATCGACTTTAAACGTCATATGCAAAGTCGGCATGTTAATCCCATCAACACCATTTGGAAACCATATTTTAGGTGATCCATTCAACATGGTTTGCAAATCAAGTTACCCTACTTGCACACACATGTGAGTTTACCAACACAAGTGGTTAGGTGACCTTTATCCCACCAATGTGGTATTCTCACCTTAAGTCATAAGTTCCCTCAAAATGGTTAGGTGACCTTTATCCCATTAAGAGTTTCCAAATGACTTAAGTGTTGTGCAAAAGGACGGTGTTAAACTTGTTTGAAAAAGGGATTTTTAGTTTTCATTGATTCTAGTTTGAAAACTCTATTTACCTTGTATTTGCATGCTTTCAAATGCAAGGTATCCTATGGTTCACTTTTAATAAAACCTCTTTTATTAAATCACTAATCCTTTTAATAACCTTTTATTAACCACTTAATGATTAGGAACCATAAAATTCAGCTTGTTAAGTTTGTTAATTAGTTTGTTATGCACATCCAAATGTCAAATAACAATCACACAACAAACAACCAAACAAGTACAATCATACAAGCATATGTGCATAACTATAGCCACTAAGTTGACTACACTTGTTTGCCATCACAAGTGTTGTCATAAGGTCTTTCCTAAGGGTTCAACACAACACAAATGATGAGGTCTTCAAAGACTCCCACTTGAACTTGCATCCAAATGCTTCAAGTCCATCCTTTGTGTCTTCCTTTTGTGCTTCCTTCCCGAGCATCTTCTTTTACAAAATATATATCCTAATACATATTTTCTAGTAAAAGAAAAAATACTCCTAATCTATTTATTACATTGCCAAATGAATAAACAAATTACAACCCAAATTGAAACACCAAAAGGATTATTACAACCCATAAAGAATGAATACAACCAACATGACAAGATTACAATCAACCAAATCCATAACACACATGGTCAAGGCTATGTTATGCACTAATATAGTATCCACATACATAATTTCAAGAACCAAAATGAACCCCATTTGACCCTAAATTTTCAGCCAACACAAACTAAGAATTTAGGGTCTATTGTCCAACCAAAAACACAATCAACCAATTTGATATTTTCCTTTCAAGATCCAATCATAAGCATGCATGATTACAACCTTGAAAGGTTGGGGTATCATCAAATCATCACAAAACAGCCCTATTGAGGTTGTTAAACCTTATATATCCAAATATACAAGAACATATGAAACTAATCATCCACATAACCGGCTCTAGATGCCATTGTTCGGTTTGTTGGACTTTAAACAATGTTGTTTAACCATTTTAAACAAGAAAACGCAGCGGAATATGAACTTAATTTCGTGTTCTATAAACTGAAAATTTTAGTTCATAATATTGTTTCAACAAACCCAAAGACAAAGGATCATATGTATGTGAATAGATTAGTTATCAAGAAGCAAACATAACAACCAAATCAACACAATGTACTACCTTTAGAGGCTGTCAAAAACCGTGGATGAAGCTGTCAAAAATGTGGATGCATGATGAAGATGAAGCTGCTCTTGGATGGTCAAAACATCAACAATAGATGTTCACATGTGTTCATATCCACAAGCCCTCTTAGCAACACCCTTTTGCTAAGATTTGTATACCTAAATCGTCCAAGAACCTTGCTGGAATCGAATTCCAGCAGTGAACAAACAATGCTGCTGGAACATTGTTTCAGCCATGAAACCCATCTTTCTCCAACTAGAAAATCGACTAAGAAAGGGTGTTTGCATGCTAGATCTTCGGCCAAAGCTTGAAGGAAGAAACTCTCAAGTGACTACTCCCACAAGGCTTCAAGTAGGCTTCTTAGTTGCTTGATTTTGGACACCACAACACCAAGAGATGAGCTGCCAAAAACATCTTTCAAACCCGTGAGTTTTTCAGCAGCTTTGTTGAAGAGATTTGATGTCACAAAATGGCCAAGGATCCAAAGAGAGAATCCCTCAAGTGTTTATACCCAAAGCTCCACCACAAACACCTTGTATGCTAGGATTTCAACACCAAAAAGAAAACCAAAAGAGCTCCTAAACTTGCTGCCAAGAACCGAAGTTTTGGAGAGAGTTTTTGGTGTTTTCTTTGTTGCATGTCACTAGAATGAATGGCTGGTACAAAGAACTAAAAAGACCCCTTAAAGTGATTTGTTCAATCAACAAAAATGGTCCAATGGGAGCCTAGGGGGGGGCGGCCGATTTTTGAATGAAAAAGGGTTTCCCCCCTTTTTGTTTAGACACAATCACTTGTTGTTGGTCTTGTTATTTGTCCCCCTTAGAAAATATATATATACCAACTAACCAATTAATTGTATAATATATATATCCATTATTAATTTGTAATGTCATCTAATTAATATGAAACAACATTACAAATATTATCATTGAACAATATATCCTAATAAATTGTTCCACGTCATATGCAACTTATTTAGAAAACCCATTTTCTAAATTGGTGTTAATATTTTATTGCATGATCATATCATCAATTAAATATTATTTGGTGTTTGCTAAGCTTGTTATTGGGTATAACCCGACTTGGATCATAACGTACTAACCACATCAATATTCTAAGTGTCTTGGGCACATAGAATCCTACATTTGTCTCCTTTGGCAATGATGCAAAGGGTTACATCATCGAAAAAGGCTTTGTTTCCAATGGGGAAATAAGGTTTGATGATGTTAACCATGTGGAGAATCTCAAGTACAACCTTTTGAGTGTCAGTCAAATGTGTGACAAAGGCCATGTTGCCCTTTTCACAAGCCAGAACTGTCGGATTCTGTCATCCAAAGTTCTGAGTTTGATTGACAAGGCGCTGGATGAACACATTCTCCTGAAGGCCAACAGGACAGGAAGAGTGTATGCCTTAGAACTTTCCAAAAAGATAGATCTGAAAGGCCATCCTTGCCTATTCTCCAAGGCCTCTCCTCAAGAGTCTACACTATGGCATAGAAGGCTGGGTCATGTTAATTTCAAGAACATGAATCAGCTGATAAGCCATGGTTTAGTAAGAGGATTGCCTCTGAAGGAGTTCAAGTGTGAAGATGACTGCACTGCTTGCTTGAAAGGAAAACAACCCAAAGTTTCATTCCCTTCAATAGAAGAACCAAAGTCCACTGCCTGCTTGCAGCTCCTGCACATGGATCTCTTTGGTCCTGTTAGAGTGATGAGCATGGCAAAGAAGAAATACTGCCTGGTAATTGTGGAAAATTATTCCAGGTTTGTATGGACTTTCTTCTTGCACTCCAAGGATGAAGCAGCCAAGACTATCATGAACTTTGTGTTATTTGTAGAAAAGCAGTATTCCCTGCAGGTCAAGTGTGTGAGGAGTGACAATGGAAATAGTTTAGAAACCACACACTTGATGACTTCTACCTCTCCAAGGGAATTAGAAGGTAGTTTAGTATTCCTAGAACTCCTGAGCAGAATGGAGTGGTGGAGAGAAAGAACAGGACTCTCATTGAAGCTGCAAGGTCAATGTTGGCTGACTCAGGGCTTCCACTAACCTTTTGGGCTGAAGCTGTCAATACAGCTTGCTATGTACAAAATAGAGCTTTAGTGAATAAGAGGTTGATGAAGACTCCTTATGAAGTTCTTCATCATTTGGCCCCTCTAATTTCATTCTTTAGAGCCTTTGGGTGTCCATATTTCATTCTCAACACTAGCAACCCACTCCAGAAGTTTGCTAGTAAGGTGGATGCAGGGTATTTTGTTGGTTATTCATCAACTTGCAAGGCATACAGAGTCTTCAACTGTAGAACAAAGATAGTTGAAGAAACTCTGCATGTTAAGTTCAATGAATCTCCAAAGGACAAGATTCCAGAAAACCCTGTGGAGTTGTTTGATCTGGACATGCTGCAATATGTTCCTTATCAACCTCCAGCTGTTGAGCTTGTCAACAGATCTCCACCTGGTGGTACTGATGATGATGCAGTTAGTACTCACCTCTTCAGGTTTAGTGACAACCTACCTGAGTCCACTGAACCTGATGCTCCTGTAACCTCAGCAGCTCCATCCACTACAAATGCTGATGAGATTTCTGCTTGCTCTACTTCGTTTGAGCTGCCATCTTCTACATGGTTTCAGAATCTCCATCACCTTTTGTTGCTGCTGATGGGTCTACAAACACTTGCATAGATATTATATTCTATCAAGAGCTCAAGAATCAGCCCACATCTCAAATCATTGGTGATATCAATGATGGAGTTCAACCAGGAATCAATTGTCCAACTTCTGCTTCTATAATCTCTTCATCAGTCAGCAAGAGCCCAAGAACTATCATGTTGCTTTAAGAGACAATGGATGGGTGGAAGCTATGCAGCTTGAGCTTCTTAGTTCAAGAAACAGCAAGTGTTGGAGCTCGTTCCATTACCCAAAGGAAAGTGTGCTATAGGCACCAAGTGGGTATTTAGGAACAAAACAGATGAGAAGGGCCAAATTGTCAAGAACAAGGCCAGGCTGGTTGTTCAAGGGTTTGCACAAGAGGAAGGCATCGATTATGATGAGACCTTTGCTCCTGTGGCCAGACTAGAAGCAATCAGACTATTCTTAGCTTATGCTGCCTTTCACAGTCTTAAGGTTTATCAAATGGATGTCAAAAGTGCCTTCTTATATGGAAAAATAAAAGAAGAAGTTATGTGTGTCAACCACCAGGCTTTGAGGACAATAAACATCCTGACTGGGTGTACAAGCTTGATAAGGCTCTTTATGGGCTGAAGCAAGCTCCTAGAGCTTGGTATGAGACACTATCAACTTTTCTTTTAGAGAATAAGTTCACCAGAGGCACCATTGATAAAACCTTATTCATCAAGACTGTGGGACACCATAAGCTCCTTGTTCAAATTTATGTAGATGACATCATCTTTGCATCCTCTGATCCAAAGTTATGTGATGAATTTACAAAGCTCATGAAGCTAAGGTTTGAAATGAGTGCTATGGGAGAATTACAGCTCTTTCTAGGTTTGCAAATCAAACAACAGGATGATGGAATCTTCATCCATCAGTCCAATATACCAAAGAGTTGTTGAATAAGTTTGATTTACAAACCTGTAAGCCCTGTTCTACTCCCATGAGCAGCATCACACAACTAGATGTAGATCAGAAAGGTAAAGCGGTTGATGAAACCCTTTACAGATGTATGATTGGGTCCTTGATGTACCTTACAGCTTCTAGGCCAGACATCATGTTTGCAACATGTGCTTGTGATAGATTTCAGGCTGCACCTAAAGAACCCCATTAATTGCAGTCAAAAGGATCTTTAGATATCTGCAAGGTACCCAATCACTAGGCCTTTTGGTATTCAACTGGGCATTCTTGCAAATTAGTTGCTTTCTCTGATAGTGACTATGCAGGATGCAAAGTCACCAGAAAATCCACTTTTGGTGGTTGCCAATTCCTAGTCAATTGTTTGTTTCTTGGAAGAGTAAGAAACAAACATCAATTGCTACATCCACTGCTGAAGCTGAGTACATTGCTGCTGCAAGTTGTACCTCTCAGATACTCTGGCTTCAGAACAACTTCTGGATTATGGCATTACTGAGACTAGACTCCATTACTAAAGGATAGTGCTTCAGCTCTTTGTATTGTTAAAAATCCAGTCCAGCACTCTAGGACCAAACATATAGAGATCAGACATCATTTTATCAGGGATTGCTATGAAAAAGGTCTGATTGATCCTAAGTTTGTGCCTAGTGATGATGAGCTTGCAGACATTTTTACTAAGCCTTTAGATAGTGCTACATTCCAAAATTTGGTACTAAGGCTTGGTATGCTGCAGCTAGAATAATTTGACCAATGCTGATGCTCTTATTTCACAACTACTGATAAGCAAAGGTCAAATAAAAGTACTGATGAGTAATTTAGCCTTCAGCTTTTTCACAACTACTGAAGACTAAAATGCTTCAAAGTACTGATGTACATTATTGTTTAAAACAACTGATGTAGTGAGGTGGATTACAACTACTGATGTATGATTTTCAAACAAATAAGTACTGAAGAACAAATTTTGCTCACAAGTACTGATGTGTAATCTTACACAAGTACTGAAGACAAAATTTGTTCACCAGCTCTGAAGAATATTTCATCAGCACTTGTGAACATCTGATCACAAGAGCTGAAGGCATAAATATTCACAAGAGCTGAAGGGTCAATGAAACATCTGAAAATCAGCGAAAGAGCTGATGAGTAGTGTAGAGGCTAGCATGAAACAACTGATTTGACGGAAACAGCTGATGAGTAATTTCTCATCAGCTGATGCCAACAGCTGCTGTTTTATACCCAAACAACTGAAGGACAAAACCATGTCTTCAGTAGTTTCACAACTACTGATGACTAACACAAGTCCTTAGTTATTTACAACAACTGAAGCAATACCATGTCTTCTGTAGTTCACAACTACTGATATCAGTAGTTTACAACTACTGAAGACTAACACCAAGTCTTCAGTTGTTACATGTCTGAAGATGAAAACTAGGTCTTCAGTAGTTTATAACTACTGAAGATTGACAACAAGTCTTCAGCCATTTACAACATCTGAAGGACAAAACCAAGGTTTCAGTAGTTTCAACTACTGAAGACTAACACCAAGTCCTCAGATGTTATAACCACTGAAGGTTAAAACCACGTTATCAGTAGTTTCAACAACCGATAACTAACACCAAAACCTTCAGTAGTCTTCTTTCAGCCTTTGACCTACCCTATAAATACCCAACCTTCAGAGCATTTACTCTTCACTTGACCTAACTTTTCAAAACCTCTGAACTTCTCATACACCATTAATGGTGACCATGCAACTCAAACCTCGACACAAACTGTGTCGCTCATCTCACCAAATCGCCATTATGGCGAAAATTTCGCAATGCCGTCGATCTTATGAACGACTCACCTTACAAAATGGCATTTGTTTTGAACCCCACCATCTACACCGACTCCCTGACGGTGTTCTGGACAAATATCACCGTCCAAACCGGAGAGCAAGATGGCGAGGTCTCTCTCCGGTCCTCCATCAAAACCACCCAGTGGTTATCACTCCACCTACTTTGTGCCAAACCCTAAAGCTGGAGGATGCCACCTACCCAACCTCTTACCCCCAAGGCGCCCTCGATCTATCCTTCACATCCAACGACTATTAGGGTGACCTCTCCGCCTCCACCTTGTTGAAGAAACACTTCCCAGACTCTCAACGCCTAATTTTTCACATGGTGAATGTGTGTCTGGCCCCCAAAACATCTTCATGGGACCAGATGTCAACAAGGTGGAAACAGGTATTATATTCTATCTTTGAGAAACAACCACTAAACTTAACTGAAATTATATTTTGGAACTCAAGGACATGGCTGCTAAACCTGTTTTAAACCGATGGATTTTATATCCTAGGTTCATTATGGCCATGATAGCAGACCAGCTTCAAGCTTAGGGACTTGTTGGCACTGGGGTCCCTGCCATGGCTATTCTAGCCGAGGTATACTCCAGGCACAACACCGACCACACACTAAAACAGGCTGGCCGGCTGCGAAACCCCCACGCAGCAGGAACCCACAGCCTCCACCTCCAAATCCAAAGTCCCCACCAAACCAAAAACCAAAAAGAAGCCCAAAAAGGCTACTCAGGGAAATGAGTCCCATGAGTTGCCCCTGCAACACAAAGGCAGGATGTGGCTGCTAGTTCGATTCTCCCAGCAGCTACCACGACTCCACCCACCACAACCGCACAGGCTTCCTCTCAACAGGGGCCTAATGCAACCACTTCTGGAGCAGCCACACTTCTGGGGTCTATCTCACTTGAGAGGACAGCCATTGAAACGCACAGTCCTCCCCATGTGCACTCTGCTTCAAGCCATCTACCACTGAAACCGCCCCACAAAGCCCTACACTAATAATAGCCAACGTGTTGACTCACCTAAGCACTCCACCCTCTCCCCAGAAACCAATTACAACTGGGGAGACTCCAACCGCAGAGAGGGTGACAAAAGTGCTAGTGGGAGCCCCAACACAGAGAATCACATGTCCAATCTCCCAGTGTGGCTAGGGAGATAGGACATTCTAGTGAGGCTGCCACTTCCTCTGCATCTACATCTGAGCAGGTGAAGCTGGTAACATCAATAAGACCTCACCAGAGGCAACTGCCGATGATGGATCCAATCCGGAGGCTGGAAGTCCCCAGTACCAATACCAAGGGGCACATGCTACTTCTGAGCCACACTCAGAGCATGTACATCCTGACATAGTCAGGAGGTTAGGTGATTCAGTTCCCACTGATAATGACCTGAGCTTCTTCTTTGATGTAGTCGCTCAAAACACTATCTTAGAAGATGAGATAAGCAGACTCAAAGAGTTGCTTGCTCAAATGACTCAAGATAGAAGTCCATCTGCCACCACCAAACCCACAGATGGCACCTTCACCCGAAGGTCTCACATACACTAAGCCACTCCCACAAACTCGGCCACCTACCCCTGCTTCTGGCTCTAGCTCTCAGGACCAGAACCCCACTGAGCAGCTAGATGCTATCCTCCAGAAATCCCTGCCTCTTATCACACCCACCATAACAGATATTGTCATGAAACCATTGATGAGAGGCTTCCCACTCACATCCCACCCATGGTGGAGGTTGCCATTGCTAAGGCGCTTGCTGATAGTCAAACCCCAACCAATGCACCCATAAAGGGGGAGACATCAGTGCAAGCTAAGAGGAAGAGGGAGAGGAGGAGTTAGAAGTAGAAAGAGAGGAGGTAGTTGAGAGGGAGAAGGCTGAGGAGAGTGTTAGGGTGAAGGAGAAAGGGAAGAGGAAAGTGAGGGAGGAGAGTGAGCATATTGAAGTGGCTGAAATCCAAAAGGATTTCATTGTCACTTATCAAAAGAAAAAGGGAGAGAAGGAAGGAGAGAGGATTGACTCTGATCTAGCAGCCTTGTCAAGGAGGCTGATGCTGAACAAAGCAGATCAATGGACTCTGTCATTGATCAGCTGTTCAGGCAAGGCTTTGACAAGGACACTGCCATGCTAGATCAGGAGATCAGAAATATGGAGAGAAAAAAAGATTGAGTACCGATGGTCTACTTATAGCCAAGAGGACAAAAAGAGACTCAAGGCTATGAGTAGATTCATTTCGAAGTAACTGGGCAGGCCAGTCCTGATGTCAAAGCATGGACCAGGGACAGAATCTTGGCTTAGCCACCAAGATCTGTTCAGCTGGTGATTTCACAAAGGACTGGTCGCTGAGGCCCTCTCAGAAGCTGGTGCTGGGAACAGGACACTGCTAGCAAAACAGACCAAACCACTCTTATCTCTAGGTTGCTAGCAGTGCCTGCCAACATTCCCATACCAACCACCCAAACACAACCCACAAAAACCAACCGCTTCACCATCAAAACCTGCAGCCAATGATCCACCCTTGATGTCACACCCTCAATTTCCTCGAACGGGGTTTTACCGTTAGGCGTGTGACATACCAGGATCTCAGACACAGTCATATCGAACGACACTATATGAATTTAAAACATACATTTGACTTCATTCAATTAACTGAGTCTACAAAAATGCGGAAGCGTGTACAAAAGTTGTAAATCCATTACAATACTGTTACAATAGC
Organism: Flaveria linearis; assembly: GCA_024085815.1. NCBI lineage: Eukaryota > Viridiplantae > Streptophyta > Magnoliopsida > Asterales > Asteraceae > Flaveria > Flaveria linearis. Next base: position 269,473 of record JABSNV010001393.1, on the reverse strand, counting down.
CATGTTCAAACAAAATGTTCAATGCTGAAAATAAACTAGATGAATGCATGTCCTGAGTGCGTTTCCTGAAGCGTGCCTCATAAGCTTAAGCATTCCTGTGACCTGAGAAAACATGCTAAAGTGTGTCAACATAAAGTTGGTGAGTTCACAGGTTTAATTTAACAAGAAATGTATTCGTAAGCGTTTCCATGTTACGCGTTTCAATGGTTTAGTACATAAAGCATATCGTTAGGTAGCTAGCCTATGTTCTTGTTACTTAGCGTTTCGAACCGAAGCTGACTGTTTACGTCCCAATGTGTTTTCTCCACGTCTCTACCGACCGTGGCAAATGCAAGTTCCACGCCTTAACCGACCGTGGCAATCGTAAGTTCCACGTCTTGACCGACCGTGGCAATCGTATGTGTTCGTCATGTCTCATCAGACCATGACGGGGTGTTCCACGTCTTAACCGACCGTGGCAATCGTATGTTAGGTCAATCGTGCGCCCGTTTGACCTCCAGTCAAGCTAGCGCGACTAGCCCGGGCGGGGTTTGTCAGACCCAGTAGTACTACTCAAAATTACCTCGCTAATCCCATTACCAACGGTTCGAGTGTGCGGGGACATGAGTGTGTTGCACTAACGTAACAAGCGATATCAATATTACTACAACCATTAATGTAAATGTGTTTTGCATGTTTTCTCCCCCAAACGGAAAGAGATGTAAAAAGGGGCCGTGAAACTCACAGATGATGTAGCAAGTGCGTAGGATGATAGTTTCCCCAGTGTCGTTTACGATGCGCTGTCAAACACCTATTGACAGTTGTGTTAAGCGTTAATGTTGTGTTTAGCGTTACTAGACTTGTTTAGTCGGGTCGGGTCGCATGGGTTCGGTCGTGGGTGTCACACACACAAGCAGTCATAGACGTATTAGACTTCATGTAGACTTCTAATGAGTTGTTGATATTTGTAAACGGTTACGTTGTTTTAGGTTGAAAAGTATGTGCTTGTTGATTGCGTTGACTTTAATCTTTGTGGTCAAGAAATGACACTTTATTGATGTTAACTTATCGTCACACGATAGACACACCGCACACCAGTAGAATTCACTCAAAATGACTCCATTCGCATAACAAGGCTAGACGCACGACTGGACACTTCATTCGCACGAATAGGCCTTCAATCGTACGAATCAAATTCCCTCGTACGATTGAACCCTCTTCCATGCGACTCAGCGTTCAGTCGTACCACACATTTCCCAATCGCCCGAATCAAATACCAATCGCACGAATGGACACTCATTCGTGCGGTTGGGCCTTCATTCGGCTGACTCAATCGCACACATTCAATCGGCTGACTCAATCGCACCATTCATTCGCACGTTTCATCCCAGTCGCCCCGATCAATCGCGCGAAGGAACCGATCGCACGACTCAGTCGCACGGTTGGCCCAGTCGCGGACTGCAGCAGATCGCGACTCCTGGGCAGGTCGAACGGCCTTCGGCTGTTCCGTGCTCGGTTTTATCACCATCAAGACTTCCAGAAACACTCTCCTAACATGTCTAAGTGGAATGCATGCTTTGATTGACCTCACACACACCCCCACGACCACATGCATTCGGGTTGAACCCGAACACCCGAATCCCATACTTGCAGCAGTGAAACGGGTGATAAAACGGATGAAAATGGTCGCCTACCTGCTAGGAACGTGATTCCTAAGCTGTTGCGTGGTTTAATCCGGCGAAAACGGGCTAAATCGGGTGAGATTTGGTGCTAGGATGCACAATCGGAGGTGAAAAGAGCGATGAAGAGAAAGAGAGCAGAAGTGGGAGTGTTTGGCTGGTGGGTGGGTATTTATACCCAGCCCCAGTTTGCCAATTGACAGGTTTAGTCCCTGTACTTTGGTACCGAGTTCCCGAATTTGTTTCGGTTGATAACGACTTAGACGAGCGAACTCTATTAATTAATAGGATTCCTTAGGTGATCTCGTTTGTGTGAATTCCCTACAAACACCCGCGTTAGTATTTTATTCATAATTCGTTTAACGATGTCTGTGGCAGTGTTTGTATACGTTTCGAGTATTTGCGAGTACGGGTATATATTAACGACAACAATTTTGAAAAACGTTAGTCTGAAATTACGGGGTGTCACATCATCCCCCTGTTGCAGGAATTTTCGTCCCGAAAATTAGTACATCATGTCACACGGTTTTTACGGGGCAGTACAAGACTCAACAGTTTGTGATGTGGAATAGAGTACCTGTGTGTCTAAGAGGTGGATGCCTGGTTTTGGAACAGTTGAGGGTACTTCCTCTTCATCTGATCCTCGCGTTCCCAGGTAAATTCTGGTCCACGCTTCGAGTTACATGGATTTTGACGATAGGGATGCGACTGCGTTTGAGTGTCTTTACCTCTCGGTCCATGACTTCCACCGGTTCCTCGATGAAATGTAGTTGCTCGTCCACATGTATCTCGTCCAACGGGACGATGAGAGTTTCGTCTGTAAGGCATTTCCTCAAGTTGGAGACATGGAACACATTGTGTACCCACGGAGTTCTTCGGGTAGGTTCAACTGATAGGCCACTGGGCCAACCCGTTTGACAATCTCAAACGGTCCCACGTACCTAGGGCTTAGTTTCCCACGTTTCCCGAAACGAATCACACCCTTCCAAGGTGACACTTTCAAAAGCACCTTGTCACCTATTTGGAATTCCAATGGTCGGCGACGCTTATCAGCGTAACTCTTCTGTCGGTCACGGGCTGCTGCCATACGGTTACGGATTTGCACGATCTTCTCAGTCGTTTCGTGCACCAGTTCAGGACCGGTGAGCTGACTTTCCCCAACTTCCGCCCAACAGATAGGTGATCTGCACTTACGCCCGTACAGTGCCTCAAATGGAGCAGCTTGGATCGAGGTATGATAGCTATTGTTGTAAGAAAACTCAACTAGCGGTAAGTGAGTTTCCCAATTGCTGCCAAAATCTATGACGCAGGCACGTAACATGTCTTCTAGAGTCTGGATCGTACGCTCACTTTGGCCATCAGTTTGGGGGTGGTACGCGGTGCTCATATCCAGCCGCGTTCCTAGTGCTTGTTGTAAGGACTGCCAGAAGTGTGAAGTGAATCGAGCGTCACGATTAGAGATAATGGAAACCGGCACACCATGCCGAGAGACTATTTCCCTGAGATAGATACGAGTTAACTTTTCCATGCGATCAGTCTCCCGGATCGCCAGGAAGTGTGCGGATTTCGTCAAGCGATCTACGATCACCCAAATGGTATCGCATCCACTGGGAGTCCGAGGGAGTTTCGTGATAAAGTCCATGGAAATCTGCTCCCATTTCCATACTGGTATTTCTGGCTGTTGGAGTAGACCAGACGGTTGTTGATACTCCACCCTAACCTTAGAACAGGTTAGGCATCTGCTTACGTACGTGGCAATGTCAGCTTTCATGTTCGGCCACCAGTAATGGACTTTGAGATCGTGATACATCTTGTCTGAACCTGGGTGGATTGAGTACCGGGACTTGTGAGCTTCGTCCATCACCAGTTCCCGTAGACCTCCATACAAGGGAATCCATGTTCGATCCATGAAGTAGCGGATCTCGTCGGGCTTAGTTTCTAGTTGCTTTACCATGCCTCGTAGCGATTCGGCTTTCAGGTTCTCACCTTTTAGCGCCTCAAGTTGGGCATTGCGGATCTGATCCGGTAAACCGGTGTGAATGGTGAGTTGCAATGCCCGAACTCGTCTCGGCTTGGGTTTCCTTCCGGCTTAGGGCGTCTGCTACTACATTTGCCTTGCCCGGATGATACCTGATCGTACAGTCGTAGTCGTTCAACAGCTCGACCCAACGACGTTGCCTCATATTTAGCTCCTTCTGTTCAAAGATGTGCTGGTGACTCTTGTGATCGGTGTAAATGGTGAACTTGGTACCGTACAAGTAGTGTCTCCATATCTTGAGTGCAAATACCACTGCTCCGAGCTCTAGGTCATGTGTCGTGTAGTTTTTCTCATGAATCTTCAGTTGTCGGGACGTATAGGCAATCACCCTATCGCGTTGCATTAGCACGCAACTGAGGCCTTGAATAGACGCATCACAGTAGACCACAAAATCATCTGTCCCCTCAGGCAGGGATAGAATCGGTGCTGTACAGAGCTTCTCCTTCAGGATCTGGAATGCAGATTCTTGTTTATCACCCCAATCATACGTGATGCCTTTATGAGTTAATGCGGTGAGAGGTTGAGCAATCTTTGAGAACCCTTCAATGAACCGTCGATAATAGCCAGCTAACCCGAGAAACTGTCGTACCTCGGTCGGGGTCTTAGGCGTAGCCCAGTTCTTGATAGCTGCTATCTTTGCTGGATCAACGTGTATCCCATTCTCATTGACCACATGACCCAAAAAGTGGACCTCTCGCATCCAGAAGTCACACTTCGAAAATTTTGCGTACAACTGTTCTCGTCTCAACAGCTCCAGAATCAGTCTAAGGTGTTCTTCGTGTTCTTCTTTATTCCTTGAGTAAATGAGGATGTCATCGATGAAGACAATAACGAACTTGTCTAGGTAGGGTTTGCACACTCGGTTCATTAAGTCCATGAAAACCGCTGGTGCATTGGTCAACCCGAATGGCATAACCAAGAATTCGTAGTGACCATACCTTGTTCTGAAAGCAGTCTTTGAAATGTCTTCTTCTCGGATCCTTAGCTGGTGATAACCCGATCTTAGGTCTATCTTTGAATAGTAACTCGACCCTTGTAGCTGGTCGAACAGATCATCGATGCGCGGGAGGGGATAACGATTCTTAACTGTCGCCTTGTTCAGTTCCTGTAATCGATACACATGCGAAAAGTTCCGTCCTTCTTCTTGACAAACAGAACTGGAGCTCCCCATGGTGATGAGCTAGGCCTAATAAAGCCTTTATCCAATAGTTCCTGCAATTGCGTAGACAGCTCTTGCAGTTCCCTTGGAGCTAATCTGTACGGTGCCCTCGCGATAGGGGCGGCTCCCGGAACCAAATCAATTTGGAACTCGACTTGGCGATGTGGTGGTAGACCGGGTAGGTCTTCAGGGAACACCTCGGGATAATCGCGTACAACAAGGATATCTTCAATTTTCTTTTCCTCGGGCTCTTTCTCAGTGACCATGGCTAGAAAGGCGGTATGACCCTTACGCAAACACTTCTGAGCTTTCATGTAGGAGATGATTCCAGAGACCATGCCACTCCTTTCGCCCTGAACCGATAAAATTTCACCACTAGGAAGTGGGATACGAACGATTTTCTCTCCACAAATGATCTCAGCTTGATTCTTGGATAGCCAGTCCATACCCACAACTACGTCGAAACTACCAACTGTGACAGGCATCAGATCTATATTATCTCGTGACCGCATAATCCTAGTCTGCACCCCTTGGCGATATGAGTTGCCTTGATTAGTTTTCCGTCAGCTAATTCTATCACATAACTAGGTTCCATGACAGCTAGGGTTACATCTAAGAAGTTAATGAATTTGTTGGAAACAAAACTCCTATCAGCTCCAGTATCAAATAGTATAGAAGCAAAACAACCATTCAGGGGAAACGTACCAGTAACCACGTTCTGGTCATCCCTTGCCTCACCGGAACCAATCACGAATGCACGACCTTTAGCGTTGCCCCCGTTGTTACCCTTGTTTCCACCCTTCAGCTGCGGGCTATCCCTCTTGTAGTGGCCCTCCTTACCACATTCATAACAGATTCTAGTCGCTCCGCCCTGGCGTTGTTGTTGGGGTTGTTGCTGCTGAGTCATTATTTCCCCCCGGCAGTCTTTGGCTGCGTGACCCATCTTTCCACATCTCTGACAACGGAGTCGGTCACATGGGCCTTGGTGATGGAAGTTGCACCGGTTACACTTAGGATTCTTGCCCGCGTAGCCATTCGATCCCTGGCCATAGTTATTGTTGTTCTGATTGTTGAAGCTTCTTGAAGGGTCAAACATTTTGGTTTGTTGTTGCGGGGTGTTGTTGGAGCTTGATGACTTGTTGTTGTTATTGTCGTCCCATTTCCTCTTGTGATCAGAAGAACCAGAAGTAGCGCCACGCTTGGGCAAGGTGCCCTGTGCCACTGCCTGGTCAGTGAGTTTATGGGCCAGTCGGATGGCCTGCTGAATGGTGACAGGATCAGCAGCCATCACGCTAGCCTGGATCTGAGGAGCCAAGCCATCAATGTACTTTTCGATCCGTTTGTAGGCCGGAGTCACCATCTGAGGACATAATGCTGCCAACTCGTGCGAACGAGTCGTATACTCCTCGATATCAGAACCAATCATCTTTAAGTTCCAAAACTCTGCCTCCAGTTTCTGGACTTCGCTCCTGGGACAGTACTCCTCTTTCATCAGAATCTTGAAGTCTTCCCACGGCATACCGTTTGCAGCACCAAGTCCTAGGGTTTGGACTTGTGAATTCCACCATGTTAGGGCTGGTCCCTCCAATGTGCCGGAGGCGTACTTGACCCGGTTTTCGTCAGGACAGCTGCACATGGCAAACACTGACTCATGTTTCTCTAGCCAGCGAAGCAATGTGACAGCGCCCTCAGAGCCGCTGAAAGAATGAGGCTTGCAATCCATAAACATCTTGAAGGTACAGACTGTTGGACCTCCTTGATTCGGATTCTGGTTGTTCTGGTTCTGATTACGGGCCTGTTCATAAGCTGCAAGCGCATCAGCCACGCGCTCGTTGATGATAGCATTTAGCTCGGCTTGGGTCAGAGTGATGTTTCCTCGCCCACCTGGGCGTCCAGGTCTTCTTCCAGACATGATTTCTTCAATTCACAACACATATTAATCAATAACCGGATAATAATTATTGACTATAATATATATTGTATCATGCTAGTAAGAATGAGTGATTTGGTCGCATATCGATAGTAAGATTTTTATGAGGGTCCGAGGCCTTATGCCTCCTGTGTATGGAATTGAAAATTTGTACTGGCCATTACCGTTATCACCCAATAGAGTTGCCAGAGTTCTCATGCACGACAAATTACAATTACATGTGCACCCGTGATTCTAATTTGCTTTGCATGGTCACACATGGTTCCTCCTATTCGAGATAACATACCTTGTCCAGTACCGAGTGTCATCAATGATAAAAGCATCAAAGATGTAGTTGTTATATCAAGAGTCAAATAACTAGAGTTGTACCAAAGTTGTACAAGCGAATTGGGTGTCTAAGTCCGATTCTCTAATCGACTTGAATATCTTAGTTGTTCCTCATCTACTGCTCAGGCTAGCATAGAGGATAGGATATGTTGGGAATAGTAACAAGTGTGAGAGAGTTGGTTCTTTTTGTTTGTCATCTTTAAGCTTATCGCGTGTGTTAGAAATGAGTTCGTGTTCCAATCATGGAAATGTTTGATTCAGTTCGTTGTTGCTTTCACTCCGCGAGTGAAGGATCAAGTGTAAGCGTTGGTTGTGAGCGAGCGCGATTCTTCGCCCCTCTATCAGCCGGTAATGACACACATGTCATACCCATAGTGTTATGTTTGCTCAGAAGTGTAATGTCAATACACTAGAAGGTTGTTTGCACAATAGTAGTAACCATGTAAAAGTGTTTGTGCAATACTAGTGTTGTGTCTAAGGCTATAGTCTAGATGCAATGCAATCCTAGTTCTCTATAACCTGTGGCTCTGATACCAATCTGTCACACCCTCAATTTCCTCGAACGGGGTTTTACCGTTAGGCGTGTGACATACCAGGATCTCAGACACAGTCATATCGAACGACACTATATGAATTTAAAACATACATTTGACTTCATTCAATTAACTGAGTCTACAAAAATGCGGAAGCGTGTACAAAAGTTTTAAATCCATTACAATACTGTTACAATAGCCATGTTCAAACAAAATGTTCAATGCTGAAAATAAACTAGATGAATGCATGTCCTGAGTGCGTTTCCTGAAGCATGCCTCATAAGCTTAAGCATTCCTGTGACCTGAGAAAACATGCTAAAGTGTGTCAACATAAAGTTGGTGAGTTCACAGGTTTAATTTAACAAGAAATGTATTCGTAAGCGTTTCCATGTTATGCGTTTCAACGGTTTAGTACATAAAGCATATCGTTAGGTAGCTAGCCTATGTTCTTGTTACTTAGCGTTTCGAACCGAAGCTGACTGTTTACGTCCCAATGTGTTTTCTCCACGTCTCTACCGACCGTGGCAAATGCAAGTTCCACGCCTTAACCGACCGTGGCAATCGTAAGTTCCACGTCTTGACCGACCGTGGCAATCGTATGTGTTCCGTCATGTCTCATCAGACCATGACGGGGTGTTCCACGTCTTAACCGACCGTGGCAATCGTATGTTAGGTCAATCGTGCGCCCGTTTGACCTCCAGTCAAGCTAGCGCGACTAGCCCGGGCGGGGTTTGTCAGACCCAGTAGTACTACTCAAAATTACCTCGCTAATCCCATTAATAACGGTTCGAGTGTGCGGGGACATGAGTGTGTTGCACTAACGTAACAAGCAATATCAATATTACTACAACCATTAATGTAAATGTGTTTTGCATGTTTTCTCCCCCAAACGGAAAGAGATGTAAAAAGGGGCCGTGAAACTCACAGATGATGTAGCAAGTGCGTAGGATGATAGTTTCCCCAGTGTCGTTTACGATGCGCTGTCAAACACCTATTGATAGTTGTGTTAAGCGTTAATGTTGTGTTTAGCGTTACTAGACTTGTTTAGTCGGGTCGGGTCGCATGGGTTCGGTCGTGGGTGTCACACACACAAGCAGTCATAGACGTATTAGACTTCATGTAGACTTCTAATGAGTTGTTGATATTTGTAAACGGTTACGTTGTTTAGGTTGAAAAGTATGTGCTTGTTGATTGCGTTGACTTTAATCTTTGTGGTCAAGAAATGACACTTTATTGATGTTAACTTATCGTCACACGATAGACACATCGCACACCAGTAGAATTCACTCAAAATGACTCCATTCGCATAACAAGGCTAGACGCACGACTGGACACTTCATTCGCACGAATAGGCCTTCAATCGTACGAATCAAATTCCCTCGTACGATTGAACCCTCTTCCATGCGACTCAGCGTTCAGTCGTACCACACATTTCCCAATCGCACGAATGGACACTCATTCGTGCGGTTGGGCCTTCATTCGGCTGACTCAATCACACACATTCATTCGGCTGACTAAATCGCACCATTCATTCGCACGTTTCATCCCAGTCGCCCCGATCAATCGCGCGAAGGAACCGATCGCACGACTCAGTCGCACGGTTGGCCCAGTCGCGGACTGCAGCAGATCGCGACTGCTGGGCAGGTCGAACGGCCTTCGGCTGTTCCGTGCTCGGTTTTATCACCATCAAGACTTCCAGAAACACTCTCCTAACATGTCTAAGTGGAATGCATGCTCTGATTGACCTCACACACACCCCCACGACCACATGCATTCGGGTTGAACCCGAACACCCGAATCCCATACTTGCAGCAGTGAAACGGGTGATAAAACGGATGAAAATGGTCGCCTACCTGCTAGGAACGTGATTCCTAAGCTGTTGCGTGGTTTAATCCGGCGAAAACGGGCTAAATCGGGTGAGATTTGGTGCTAGGATGCACAATCGGAGGTGAAGAGAGCGATGAAGAGAAAGAGAGCAGAAGTGGGAGTGTTTGGCTGGTGGGTGGGTATTTATACCGAGCCCCAGTTTGCCAATTGACAGGTTTAGTCCCTGTACTTTGGTACCGAGTTCCCGAATTTGTTTCGGTTGATAACGACTTAGACGAGCGAGCTCTATTAATTAATAGGATTCCTTAGGTGATCTCGTTTGTGTGAATTCCCTACAAACACCCGCGTTAGTATTTTATTCATAATTCGTTTAACGATGTCTGTGGCAGTGTTTGTATACGTTTCGAGTATTTGTGAGTACGGGTATATATTAACGACAACAATTTTGAAAAACGTTAGTCTGAAATTACGGGGTGTCACACTTGAAGAAGAAGAGAAGGGTGTTGAGGCTGCAAGAAGAAGAAGAAGAGGAGGATGAGGAGGATAGACTGCCCCATTCAGCAGTCATCCCTCTACCCAAAGCCAAACCTCAAACCATCACTCCCACCTCACAGATGGACACTGTGAGGGTAAAATTAGAAGAAGAGGAGCAGCAAAGATTACACGATAAGGAAATGCTGAAAAGCATTGACAAATCATATGCTGCTTCTACTTCTATTATGAATATGAAAAAGGAGGCTCTGAGACTCTTCACTCTTAAGCAAACCTTTCAATATGATAAGGAAAGAGTGAGGACGTGGCCTGATCCTAGGGTGGCTCACAGGATAGTTAAGAAAGATATTCCTGTGAGATACAAGAGCCAACTTATGAGAATCGTAGATGAAGTGATCTCTGTGGCTCTTGTAATAACACCCCGGGAGATAGTAGAGGAGTTCGAGAGAGCCTATAAAACTAAGCAGCCACCCCAAAAAATGCTAGACAATAGGGTGGTGAGGAAGGGCTTAGTCTATAAGAGGCTTGAGAACATCCATAGGGATGAGCTCAACTTGTTGTTAGAAGGAAGACACCCAGATGAATTTGCATATAGGCAAGTCACAACAGTTGAGCTCAAAAATGGAAAACAGGCCAAGTATGTCTCAGAGCTGTACGGCCGGGAGGGGTTATTCGAAGGTGCGGCTGAAGACTTAACCAAAGAAGAGCAGATGATATTTCTTCAAGCCTACACCCGAGAATGCTACCGGCTCGTTCGTGGGAGGTAGATCTCATGGATGGGGCAACAGCTCTGTGTCAAATTCCCCAAAACAGAGCTCCCATCCATACTCAGCCAATCAAATCTTAGAGATTACCTCTCAGGCTAGTGCTTATCAGGGTCAACTTCTGATCTGATCCAGAAGGAAATAGACCAATCTTTATGCCAACAATAAGTGGGAAAACAAATAATTAGAGGTTTTGGCTGCATTGGTTCAGGGGGAGTTTGTTGGACCAAAAGAACCAATGACCCAAGATCAGGAAAACCTCTAAGTCCCACATGTCATTACAACAACTGCTGAAGACTCCCATCAGCTGTTCTGACAAAGTCTAAAGAATCAAAGTCTGAAGATCAAAGATCTGAAGTACATTAGCTGAGGAATCTAAAGTGCTGAAGACAAGTACTGAAGTCTGAAGTACTGAAACATACAAGTACTGAAGACTTCAAGTACTGAAGACAAGTGCTGAAGATCAAAGTTGAAGAACTGAAGAATTGAAGATCATCTACTGATGCACAAAGTCTTAAGACAAAGACTGAAGAAAACAGCTGATGACATCTACTGAAGTCATCAGCTGATACATCATCTGAAGCCCAAGTCTGAAGAACCAAGTGCTGAAGATCCAGAGTTTGTCACAACAGTTGAAGGAGTCTTCTTTAGTTGTTGTGATGTTTTTCATTTCAGTAATTTTATATTTAGTTTCAGTAGTTTGTACAACAGCTGAAGAGCTTGTTCTTCAGCTGTCATAGTTCAGTAGTTATAAACGACTGAAGAGCTTGTTCTTCAGTCGTTGTAGGCTTTTCAGTAGTTTCCTTTCCAGTACTTGTAATAGGTAGAACACTTTTGTAAGAAGATGTCAGCTGTTGACATCTTCAGTAGTTTTATGTTCTATCAGTTGTAAGTTTAATAATCGGTTGATGTCACTGTTAAGTGACATCATCACCCATCCTTTTGCCGCCTATAAAAGGATGGTGAACCATGCTGTATTAGGTGCCGAAACGTGTTGAGTAATAGAAAATCTTCTTTTTCGCAGGACTTTTCTCTCTCTCTATGTTTGTACTTTTACATGCAATATATTTTGTGTTCTTGCTTTAAGTGCTAATTTCTTGCTAAATCCGCTGCAAAAACAATCTGATTGATCAAACTAGAGGCTGAGATCCTGTCAATAAGGAATTTTGACTTAGAGGAGGAAGATGATGACTCTGAGAAGATCCTCTTATGAGACAGGTAGGTAGCAAGTGTGTAGCTACTGAGAAAGGAAAATAGGTGGTCAGTACCACCCATGCTCGTTCTAAGGGTGTCGACACTGTGGAGACTGATCCATCATATAATCTTGAATAACACATCAACCAAGGGGGAGCACAGATGACTAAGGGGTCAAGGAGGAAGAGGATGGCCCACCCTACGGGAAGAAGGGGAAACGCCAAAGGAACATTCTGATGAGCTCTTCCACCACCACTACCACTACCTCTACCACTACTACCAACACAGCCACTACCACTAACATACCCACCACCATAATTACACTCACATCTTCCTCAAACTCAATACCCAAAACCACACCTCCACAAACCGTTCCTATTCCCACACCCGCTTACACCACATCAACAACCACCCCAACCATCTCCCAAACCGGAACATCCGCCACCATTCCACCTTTCCAGGGCACTACTCTACCCACTGTTGGGTTAGAGGAACAGCTTACAAGCCTTAACAGGCTAGTTCTCAAGCTGTTGGCTGATGATCTCCGGGCAAAATAAATGAGTCAACTAATGGAAGTGAACGCAGAACAGGGCAAGCTAATCGCCAAGCTGATAGAGAAGAATGAAGCCCATGAGTAGGCTTTAGTTCGAGCTCACAAGGCCCTTCAAGCTTAGAATGAGCTAGTTCTGGCATCCACAAAGAAGATTGAGGATTTGGAGAAGAAAAATAAGAAGAACATGTTGAGGTTGAAAGGAAGAAGGGAGGGGACATTATAGATTAAAGGAAATGGAGATGATGGTGATGATGATGATGATTCCAATGATGATGAATCTGATGACGAGGATGATGAGGAGGAGCCTGGTGAGATTGGATAGGAACAGAAGAAAGATGATGATGAGAATAATGAACCTGAAGGTGATGCGAACATGTCAGCCTCAAATCAATCTACGAGGGAGAGGCGTACATAGAAGAACCAGGATCAGGGAACTTCTTCCTCAGCTCCTCAAGCTAATAAGCCCCAAGAGAAAGATCAAAGTAATGATTAAGAATGTTTATGTAATTTAAAATCTTCTGTAATTAAACATTGTATGATATTAATGTAAATAATGATAATTTATGTTTAATGCCTCGATGCTTCATTAATCTTTGCTTTGTTGATCATTCTATTTAGCAGATAAAACTCAACAGGTCAACGATTTTGATGTTGCTTCCCGTCAGCAAATTAAGACTCAGCTTACAATGATTCTCAATTTGCAAGGGATTGTTTGATGACATGTGAGTTACACACTAGAAGAGGGGGAGATCATTCACAATTCATCAGATGAACAGCTCGCAGAGATGTTCAGATTGAACCATGATGTGATAGTTAATGATGCTTCTGAAGTTGATGTCATAAGCAATGAGGAGCTACACGGAGTTGATGATATAGAGATAGAGGATGTCACGTCAGATCATTATCCTCAGTACATAGATATGGATGGAGATGTTATACCAGACTTGGGTGAGACTTTTTTTAGTGAGGCATTTGACAAGATTGATGAGAAGGTAACTAAGAAAGAAGTGGCAGCAGATAAAGCTCAAGCTGGCGATGCTGATGTGGCACAAAAGAAGGCTGAATTGGCTCCTTGTTTAGCTGAGATAAAAACTCAGGGAGAGCCACCAAAGTAGAATGCACACACCAAGTTGTATAAGGTTAAAAGACATCAAAAAGTGTCTGGAAATATTATCAGCTGTGCCTAGTTTGAGGATTTAAATGTCTATGCTGTAAAAAGGGAGAAAGGGATCGAGTACTACAGACATCTACATGATCTGAAGACACTCCCAGGCTTTAAGCTGAACAGACTTGTGTGCCTAAACCTGCTATATGCAAACCTAGGAAAGATGTCAAGTTGGTTTGAAAAGGCACTGAAGAAAGAGTACCACACGAGATGGGGAAACTTTAAACCTCAACAACCGAGGAGGTTCTTACATAAAATGAAAGTTGACCCTACCTCTGGAAGACGAAAGTGGTTTTGAAGTGGAGACCTCCGAGGATAATGTCTAAGATTCCATTGAGGGAAATGCCATAGGACTTCATATCTTATTTTAAGTGGTGATACTACGACTATAGAACGGGCGAAGCGGTTATTGTGCTTAACCGAGAGGGTAAAATTGAGACGATCAGGGTTTTTGACCCAATGTCTCTTACTAACTTGTTGGCGGATGATGTTTATACCTTATACAAGTGGCCACTATTCTATTATACACAAGACATTCTACAAGCTGTTTTGTTCCAGCACGTTATAAGAGTCGGCTTTGCATTCGAGATTTATGCTGGAGTCACAAAAGAGGAAAAGTACAAGAAGTTTGAAGAGCATGTGAAGAGTGTTAAACAATAAAGTAAACTAGGTCCAAGGGGGAGTTTTTTAACACATGATGTCCCTAGTTTATTATGCTTAAATGTTTATGTCTTTCACTTCATACACATATGTAATTCAAGAACATTATTGCAATATGATATGTGTTTGGATGTTTATTTATCTTTGATTATATCATATTCTTATAACATTTATTATTACGTGCATGATGAACTATATATATAGGTTTGAGGTTGTTGTGCACAGTTCTAAGTCAATAATGATTCAGAAATGTGTATGACTTAGTCTTTTGGTTATTCATGCTAATGGACCATGCTCATAGACCAGACGAACGAATGGACCATGCTCATGGGCCAGATGCACAAATGGACCATGCTCATGGACCATACACACAAATGGATCATGCTTATGGACCAGTCGCATGACTGAACTAGGTGACGGGATCAGTCGCATTAATAAGTCATAAGACTGGCTCAATCGCACGACTAAACCTCCCATAGAGTTCGGTCATGTTTGTGAATCAATCGCATGGCTCCATCGCATAACTGAACCATGCTAATGGCTCAGTCTTACGACTGGACACTGAAACCTATAAATACCACATAATTCGTGAAAAAACATAACACTTTAAATATTATCATACCCTAGCCATCTAGAGCATACCAGTTCGTCTATCCAACTTCAAATTTGTTCCTGATCGATTTCTACTCATTCTTAGTGTTTGTTTAATCGTTTGAACGATCAGGTTTTCGTTCTCACTGATCGGATCACCAACCAAATAGAATTCTATGTTATTTGATCTGGTTTCACGTTGAATCAGTGTACGTACATCGTCCTCACTAAATATTGTTCCTTCTCCTATTATTTTTCCACCTGCATCACTACCGAAGGCGACATGCGTACCATCCTTTGACTTGAAGTCTTGTAGTAAGGTAGGATTGCCTGTCATGTGTCGGCTACACCCGTTATCCACATACCATGTGTTATGTGGTCTTCTCGGGCGTACTTGCACGACAAAGAAATTAAGTTGAGGTGTCTACCCAAGCTGAGATGTTCTTGGGGTTTCCAAATTTATCAAAATGGTAAATTTATTGAAATGAAGCGTACTCACATATGGTTTGTTTTTTAATGAATTTACCAATTCTGTTATGCACATATTGTTGATCATTTTTGTAAACATTCATACAAGTTGAATGACCAATTTTTATAAAATGTTTATTTTTCTAACAATTTTACCATTCATTCTTACAGATCTTGGTATGAATGATCTTTCATTACTTGTTTTGGTCTCACATAATCATTCCTTTGGAAAGATCTCAAACCTAAAGAAGGTTGCTTAGTTAATCTTTGAAATCCATCAGTCTGATTTCTCCAAAATTGAGGATTAACATAACCTTTGCTCAATTGTGAATTGGCAAATCCTTTCCTAGGTGAAGTCTTTCTAAAGTAACAATTTTTAGTGTTGTGAGTTCTTTCATCATAGTAGGTAGAGTACTTATTGAAATAACAATCTGCTATGGAATGATTTCTCATATCATAGATGTCATAGTACCTGTTAAAAAAGCGCTCAGCAGTATTGTGATTGTACATATTATAAATTTCATAGTACCTCTATGGTATTTTAAACAACTGCTTATTAAGTTTTGAAGTTGACGTAACATTTTATTCTTGCGTATATTTTGGCGTCAAAAAGTTAACTTGTTATTTTTTATTTGTGAAATTTTGCTTTTGATTTCACACTTTGTTCTTTTGCACATTAATTTTGATTTCTACACATGAACTTACTTCTGTGATTCCTTAGAAATAAATCTTTTAACAACAGCGAAAGACTTTGAATCTGAGCCTGTTTTTATATTAGAGTTCGATTTATTCTTAGGAATTAGTTAAACTTCTTGAAGTGTGTTCATGTTTAACTAACCAGCAGACACAAATTTTACGGGTTTAAGTTTAGTTGCTTGATTTGTTGATTTTTTTAGATTTTCTGAACAAATATTTTGTTCAGTTTTTTGCTTTATTTGATTTTCTTCTTCTTCTTTGATTTCTTGATTTTGAAGAACTTGGTTTAATTGGAGATTATGAAGATTCTTTTTCATTATCTTTCTCTTTCAGATCAAAAGAGTTTGAATCCCCTAATGATCCTTCTTCTTCTTTTGATTTATCTTTGTTTTTGATCATCACTTCTTCCAACACAGATTCTGTTGGAAGATAAGTTTTCTTATTTTTTTGTTTTGGTTCATATGATTTAATTTTGATTGGATGACCGTTTTTAATCTTTTCTGCATCTTTTTCTACAAAGATTTTTACATTTGCTTCCTCCTCTTCACTATCAAAAATCTTGTTTTTATTTTGAAAGGCCTTAAGTTTAGCCTTATGCTCACGCGAATGATCAAGCGTGTTGAAATTTTCTAGTAGAGTGTTAGTTATAGATTCAGGCATTAGTTCATGAGTGAATTCTAATCATGCTTTTTGTTTATCTTTTCTTTCACTCACCAGTTGTCCCATAATCATTTTGGAACTTTTCACCTTAGCATGATCAACTTGAGTAGCAACATGTGCTATTTTGTCCTCTTCCAGATATTATTCATCTCTTCAAGTTGTTTAGAAACAATTTCTAACTCTTTTAAGGTTTTATTCCATGACGTTTGTAGAGAAATGTTCTGTTCATCTGCTATTTTGTGGTCAGATTTTAGTTTATTATGCATTGACTCCTCTTGCTTAAGTTTTTCATAGATTTATATGAATAAGTTCGATAGTATTTGACATGCTCAATGCAAGATTTGGCGCATTGTTTCTCTCTCACTTTGGATGGTATTTGAGGATATTTTGGCGAAGAATTTTTAGAGATAGATGATGAAGTTTCAACCTTAGGTTGATCAGGTTGTGCCATCAAAGCAACATCATCTGAATCCTCTTTAGGATCAGATTTATCATTCCAGTCATAATCATCTTCTTCAGTCACAAGATTTCCTTCACCTTGAACTTGTACAATAAGAGATTAACTAAAGGTTAAATCATTAGTAAATTGTTCAGCATACACACTACAATCATATCCATCCTTAATGTTGACAACTAGAGCCTTCTTTGACTCATGAGATGACTTAGATTCATCTTTAAGCTCAGGCATTGGAAGGATTCGATATGGCTTTTGGAATGTCTTCTAAGACGATTATGGGAACCTCTAAATGCTTGAATTAGCTTGGGCATTTCCTCTATTGTTTCTGGGGGCTTTGCATTCCCGTGAGAAATGTCCATAACTATTACAGTTGAAACACTTCAATTTTGACTTGTCAAACCCAACAGTCTTTTTAGCACTTGGCTTGTATTTCCTATTGACATACGAATGTTTCTTAGTTCTATAGGCAATCATTACCTTTTGCCAATTTAGATCCATTTCTTATACATCTTCTGGATCCATCTCAAATAAATCATGCAAAACATGATCTAACAAACAAACAAACAAACAAACCCAGTATATCCCACTCAAGAGCAGGGTCTGGGAGGGGTAGGTGGTGGCAAGTCTTTCCTCTATCCAGATAGGTAGAGAGACCACTTCCAAAATGCAAAACAAGATCTAATTATGTTAAAGGACTACCTTGATATGATTGAAACCTATGCGTTTAGTACTGACTGGGCCAAATAGGTTCATGTGCAGGAGCTCCAGTGGTGGTTCAATTGAATGAACTTTCTTTTATTTTTGAGATTTCTTGGATTGTTTCGCTTTCTTGCATGATATGTAGAAATCTGGAAGCTGAAAACTTTTAACTATAACTCCTTCAACCAGATTATTTTGAACCAAGTGATTCATCTTCCATGGATTGATATGTCCCATTCTCCTGTGCCAAGAGATGACTCTTTCTTTGTGGCTTTTAACAAGAAACACTATGCAGCTGACTTAGTTGTAGAAGCTCCTTACATGTCCAAGACATATAAATCATTATATCTTGAAGCGGACATTAAGATTTGCTCCTCAAGGATAACATATTCCTTCTTTAGAATGTAGCATTTCTTATCATCGAACATCACTTTAAATCGCTTATCGTAGATTTGAGAAACTGAAATTAAATTGTTCTCCAATTGAGGAACGTAATTTAGTTTATCAAAATTCACCTTTCCATTTCTTACTTCACCCTGAGCTATTATGTAGCCTCCTTTATTTTTAGCAAAAGATACATGCACCCCTTTGATTTGCTTGACATTGAAAAGCAGAGACGAATTGCCGTTCATGTGCCTGGATGCCCCACTATCAATAATCCAGGTGTTAGTGATAGCACTGTAGCGGACAACCTGCACAAAAATAGAAATGATTAGTTTAGTAGTAGGACCCAAGCCTTTACGGGCATAGGTTTCCCAGAGGTATCACACATAAGAAACTCTACCCACTGTCCGTGTGAAGTTGGAGAGACAACATTCTTCATCTTATCATCACTCTCAGACACAACTGATGATTAGGCTTTCCGCAAACCAGTTTTGTGTAAGGACTATTTATGATAACCAGACAACTGGTTGATTGTTTGAATCTATAGTTTGCTTTGATCAAGTTGTTTTACCTCAGTCATCACGGCTTTGCCAGTGGCTTGTCTATGTTGGATGTGGTGTTCCGGAGGGGTATTTGATCTTTTTTAGTAAACCATGGTTTACTATCTTGAAAAAATTCAACTCTTCGTCTTGGTGTCAGATAGTGGGGACAATTTGGAGGTATATGTCCTTGTTCTCCACATCTATAATAGGATCTCCATTCTCTGTATTCTTAACTTTAGGTTTCTCATATTCTTAGACAAACTTAATTTGTTTCATATTTTGATTACTATTTCCTTTATTCTGTTGATATTTTGATGATTAATAGTTTTAGACTGAGTTGATTCTGAAATTTTAGGTTTTGAAACAGAAACTTTTGAACCCAACCCAAGAGTAGTATTGTCATCCTCCTCATCCCAATCTTCAATGATAACCTCAGCTTTTGTGCCAGATGTACTTGCTTTCTGGTCAGTAGCCGGTGGCACAAGTTTAACTGTCATATCTGGATCACTGACTAGAAGTGTTGTCACCACATGATCCTTTATTAGGTTATTATTTATGGTTCAACATTTTGTGTTTAAAAAGATCAAGTGTGGTGGTGGCACGACCTGATAACCAATCCCTTCCCCCTATTTCTTTCTTTAACCAAGTTCTTAACAATGTGAGAGTAACTAGCAAGACTGTGAAGTTTCTAATTTAAAGACACAATTTCTTGCTTTTTCTTTCTTAGTTTCCTCTATTGTTGTTAGATAGAACTTAATATCATTTGCTTGATTAAAGGCAACAACCTCAGTTTCCCTAAGTTGTTTTCCTAACAAATCAGTTTTTTCTTTAAAGCAGCTCTCTTTATTTAACACCCTGTTAGCTTCAATGCATCGTTTTAAATCATTTACTAAACTATCATTATGATCAAAGAATCTGGCAAATTTTGAATCTATGCTTTCATGAAATTTATTTAATTCTTCACAGACATGTTTATCAAAAAGTTCATCTTTGGAATTTACCTGTGATGTGCTGGAGGTGTCAACCATGAAAGCAAACTAAGATTTCTTGTTAGTTTGAGATTTTGTGCTCGCAGCAACCAGTTTGTCTTCAATCAAGTGTTCCACTGCATCCATAGCTTCCTTGGTGTCTGAGTTGGTATTATCATCTATGTTTTCTCCTTCACTTGTTGAATCATTATTAAGATCTTCTACCAATGCCATATTAGCTTCACCACCATATATGAACCGAAATGTCCAGTCCTGTCCTTCATCTCCTTGAGCAACCATAGCTTTGGAATCTTGACCGGTTGAAGTCACTTTCTTTTCCTTATCCTGACGGTTGTTTGATGTGAAAGTGTTACCATTTACTCTGTTCTTTGGTTTCACGCACTCTCATTTTAAGCGTCCATTTTCACCATATTTAAAGCATGTGACTTTTGTTTTATCAAAACCAAAAGTTGTGTTTTTAGTAGCAATCAGGTTTTGTCGAGTCTTTTTCACAAACTTGTTTGCTCTTCTAACTGCACTAGCCGGAGCCCACCTTATGTCCATTCTTTCCAATTCAGCCTCGTCAACCTTTTCATAGTTTTCATCAGCAAGATGACAGTTTCCAATTTTTCCAGCAACTAATCCATCGTAGGAGTGCACAACAGCAGCAAGAAGATCCATGTGTTCCTTGGCTATTTCAACAGTAACATTTCCCAGATTCTTAGTCTTTAGCTTTGTTGGATTTGCTTCTGAGATTTTGTATTGAGCTCCAGATGATCCTGACACTTCACTTCCAGATGGCCCACTATGAGAATTTCTAGACATGTTTGATACAAACGCTATTTGAAGAGGTGCTCCTTATGAAGTTGGTGTGGGAACACCGTTATACAATGATGGATTCTACGTATATGACCCCTTATTTGACTTGTATTTTAGCCTCAGCTCCTCCTCCCTCATCTTCATGATAAATCATTGATATCTAGAGTGGCTAGAGTGTCACACCCTGGGCCCAGAGGGGCGGGACGTCACGATTAGTAAACAACAACCAAAACGTAGCGGAAACTATATGTTTTAATACAATACAACTTTGAACATTTACATCAGAATATTGGCTTAGTTTCAATTCACAAGGTGCCTAAATCTACAGTCTATAGGTGTCATGATCAATCTCTTGGTAAATGTTTCTTAATGCTTTAGTATCTAAGACTTCTTGCCTTGGATTTAGGTATGTTCTATAGCTCAACTATTCTCCCTATCTGTACCTGAAGACATGCTCAAAAAGATTTTGTGTGAACATAAAGTTGGTGAGTTCAAGTGCTTAAAATTTAAAAATAAAAGGGACTCTTGAAGTCCACATTTAAAAGTTTAGAATCTAGTGTAAAGGCTTATGAAAAACTCTCATTTGATTTTAAAAGCATCATTTTTAGTATCAATCATTGTCGGGTATCACAATCAACACTGCACTCGGTCCCCGGTTGGCCTCTTATAAACTTGTGTTTAACCGGATATTCTCGAAGGAAGGAACCAAGCCTTAAAACGGTGAACCATACCTGCCAGGATGGTTCACCATAGTTTCTTAATCAAAACTTGTTACATGCCACATATGATCACTCAGGATCTCAGTGGGGTACCTCCCTGTAGCGAGAGCCACTGTGTGTGCGGGATTCCCCATATAGATCTATCCATATAAAGCAAGCGGTTCATAAAAGAATTAATGATCATGATATAAGTATCAGCAGGTATCCAAAAGTCCCACATACAAGCATCAAGTAAAGCACAATCATAGTTCATAAAACAAAAGAGCATGTTTCATCTCAAAAACAGTAAGTAAAAAGGGATCACTAGAACTCACCTGGTATCCTTATATAATTTCAGAGCTCGATAAAGAAAAGTGATGATCACCAACAAAGCAATCCTAACTAGAGCATATAAGATTCATGTTTAGAATTATCATGACGTTATTACATGCGTGCGGTTGAGCTCTTTAGTTAAATTAATGTTGGTGATTAGTATCATTATTGTATCTTAGCTTCTTGTGTAATTGTTAATTGTTATGAATTAACTCATGCATATTAGGTTAAGAAATGCTTTTAATGAAAAATTGAGTCTTAGCATAAATAATGTAGAAAAATCAATTTATATCATGGATTCCAAATCTAAAAAAATAACTCGCATTGACGATGTAAGTAATATATAATGTTTCAAACGATGTTTATAATGCTCGCATTTATATCATATTTGTTAACTTGGTTGACGATAAATAATCCAATTATTGATGATAGCTGACGATAATTTGTATAAAAAGAGCGTTACAATTAATATTTATTTAAATAACAATGAGATGTTCGACTAGTAATAATAGTAAGATGATGGATTGTTATAGTGTTGATAAATCTTTTGCCTTGAATAAATACGTGGAGGTGTCGATTAACCTAGGGTATCTATTGTACAAATATATATATATGCGCATGAATATACTTAGTATGCATTTTACATCTCGAAGTATTGTAAAGATTTTGTATGACGTGAGATCAAGTAACTTCTTATATATTTTTAATATATTTGGTTCTGTGATAGCATTACCAATTTTCTTTTACATTGTGAGATTGGTCACGTCCCTTCAATTACATATTCCTCCTTGACGATTTATAAGCTAGTTGGCATTTACATATGTTATCCAAGCTCAACTCACACAATTATTAATAATTAGTATGTTTATAAGCATTCAAATGTCTTAATAGGTTATTATACCTATCGGTTCGCATCATACTCTTGAACATTCGTATCGACTCGCCTTGCGTTGAACGTTCGTTGACCATGTTTGACCAGCTTTGACTGATGATTAACCTAACCAAATCGTACCAAAAACATTTATAAACACTAAAACATCATAGACTTTTACCTAAACGCAATCAAAATCGCAAAGCACGTTACCAAACAGCCCGTTACAGCACTTACCACCATTAGTCACCGCATGCAACCAACACGAACCACCATCAATTATCACCAAACAACACCATTACCCAGACACCACCTCCTTTCGTACGCAGCCCTTACAACCGACATCCAACACCACAACCGTCACATACACAACTATTAACCACCACCAACAGCCTTTGTAACCATCGTAGCAACCAGCAACCACACAACCACGATTACAGCCACAACCAACATCCACACAACCACGATTGCAGCCATTAACCGCGGTCTAAACCGCCACCTAAACCTCACCAACAGTTTGCTTCCAGGTCTAGATCTCGAACCACCATAGCCGGGTGTTATGGTTGTTCCAAACCATGAACCACCACCCTTAACAGCCTCTATCGTCGCTTCCCTGCACCATACCCGCAACCAACACAACCACAACACGCAGCTTTGTCGACCACCAACAGCACCTTCGATCCAACCCGAGCTGCCACCTTCTTCGCCTCATAACTTTCAATGTGCTGTGAGTTAGAGGGCGAGGTTACAACCATTGGAAAGATATCGTCGAGACAAAGAAGAGCATGGGTGGCACTCACCGCCACTCGCCGCCAGCCGCCGGCTGCGGCCCCCGGAATCTCACCGGAACCCTAGCCACCACACCTCCTTCTCTCTTCCATAACTTGCTATTTATTGTGAATCAGAAGAAGCCACCACCGCCATCGTGTTCATCTTTCCGAGAGCTTTGATTTGATATATAGCACTCTCCGGAGCGTCACCGGAATGGCCGCCGGTGGCCGGAACTTCGCCGGAGATGAGAGGGAGAGAGGTGGCCGCGAATTCCACCCTCTCTTTCTGCCCAAATGTTTGTCTAAAACCCTAAAATGGTGAAAAATGAGCTTATATACTAGGGTTAAGGAAACAGGTTCGAATACGGGTCGGTTCGTACACGTTCGATTAAATTTTCATGCAACGTTAAGCTTTTCTTTTCCCGTTAGTTTTGGTGATACAAAATGTTATAAATATTCCAATATTAATAATTTTATTGTATTAAAAACATACCGAATAATTAAACGAGGTTGTAATTTGACGCGTATTTAACACGTTTAATGGTTTTACGCGTTTTTATCGAATGAGCGTTATAATTGACATTTTGGTATTAAAATATATGCAATTAAGTATAAAAATTATATTTTATTCGTTAACTTCCCAGGTCGGTCACGTTAAAACCTTATCTGACGAATTCCCGGGTTTTGACCTAATTCCAGACCGATGCACGTCACGGTCGCGTTTCGGAACGCATTTATTCTGGACAACGTACCACTTATCAAATTTAATATGTTATGATAATGAACAATGATTAGATATATATTTTCGGAGTTACGAGGCTCGGTTGACGTATCAGATGACATTTAAATGCCGGTGAAAACCTTTATTCGCGTTTCACTCACGTATCTCTATTGCTTATGCATGTTTGATGAAAAATCTTTTAGCAAACATTATTAATGATATTAGTTAAGATTAACAACGATTTAGATTGTATGACAAGCTATTATAAGAATTTCTGATGGAATTTAGACGTAGTACGTGATAAATTGGCGGATATTACCCGGTATGGATTCTGAATTTGTTTTTAGTTTGGATCTTTCCATAGTAAACTCAAATCACCTAATAATTCATTGTTTCATGGTTTCTTGTTTAATTAGTTCCTAAACATGTATTTGGGCCTTAAATGGGCCTTTTTATAAGTCTGAGCCCTTATTAGGCTTATTGGGCCCAAAAAGGCTAGTTTCATTTTGCCAGATTTCTTTGGTAAGCCCAAATCAATCCGGACCTTTATTGGGTCCTATAATACATTAAGTTTTCTAATTGGGCTACATTTCAGAGGTGTTACATTCTCCCCTCCTTTAAGAAATTTCGTTCTCGAAATTTTAGTATTGCTAACATTGTTTCCGAGTGTGATGCAATCATAGTATGAGTCTTGAGGATTCGAAACTACCAAGCTAAAACTAAGATGTTTTCCCGATTGCTAAAAATGAAGAGGTTAGGCCACACACGAAGGTCTTCATGTTTCAAGGCCTCTTGCTTAGTTCTCAACTTTCTTCCGAAAGATTTCTTCGATCTCTTCCTTCCATTATTCTTCTTAAGGGGTTAAGTCTTTTCTTCCACTATGTGCTTCTTCGAGTATGCTTCTTTTTCCAGAACGGTTCTGTATCGTAATATCACTCTTCGAGTAGATCCATTCATCTTATCAGATGCATGTCAAGAGCTTACCGATATAGGATGTGCCATAAACTCTCGGGAACCAACGCTAGGAGAATTTACAAGTTCAAGAAATGATACAGCGAAGGCAATAGAAGAAAAGCCTAACTGTAGGCTATCTGCATTCGTCAAAGAGGGTAAGCAGATTCCAATGCAGTCAAGACTTGTTCTCTCGCATTTGGTAATACAGATGTCTTAGGACAATGCGGACGATGGCCTCCTATCCACACTTGTCAATGCGGTTGACATTACCGATTGTCGATCACCCTATTGTGCTTGGTCTAGTATTCTGATGTGTAGTTGGTAATGTCGCGCCGATAATGTATCCAGGTGCATCTTTTATTTTATGGAAGTTTCCAGTTCATGCTAAATGTAGCTCTCTATATATTTCCTTAGCTTCATCGGGCGACTAGAAAATTGTCTTGTACAGTTGCATCAACACACCTTTGAAACTTTCTTATTCGCGCCCAAAAGAATTCTGCATTTTCCCAAGGATAAAGATGCCAGTCGTATAGCTACACGAGTGAAGTTTTTACTAATCCTTCCAATATTTTCGCCTAAACCTAAGCATTGACGTATCTCAATTGGGTTTTTATTTCTTCCCGGAATTTTATAGCCTCACATTCTAGCGAATTGTCTCAAATGTCATGCTCATTAATAGTGACAAATTGACAAACCTATCTAGTATGGCCTACAAATCCCATCCATGAGACTCCTGAATACCGTGAAATGTGTAGGTCCTCCCACACGGGCTTGACCACAACCTTCGTACTTGCCATATCTTGTTTTTAACAGCTACTTTTGTAATGTTGTTTTCCTTATAATCACGGCTGATAACAATTAGGATGTAGGTAGCGTCTTGTAATTGATTAAGTAGGTGAACATATCTAGGGAGAGGGTATCACGTATCCTAGGTGACTTTATTTAGCTCTCAGTAGTCTATCTACACTTGGAGCATTCTATTTTCCTTTCACGAAGAGTATTAAGTTTCCTCAAGGTAACATACCAGGTCTTATGGACTGTTTATCTAACAGCTCTAGAATCTTCTTTCCTTCCACCAGCTCCTTAATATAAGTTTCAAGTACAGCACCTCCATACATATATTACTTCTATTTTCCGACTCAATTCCCTTAAGAGCAACCTTAACTGTTGTCTTAAGCTACAGAATTGTTGCAACCATTTCCACTAATTCCTTCATAGTGCTTCCCAATTAAGATCAACCTTCTAGATGACCTCTTCCTCCGTCCACATTCTTCAATATAACTGCGCACTGTAGTGGGTCTATTCGTGAACAAGTAACTCTATTTAGATTCTAATTCTTATAAGCATATCGATTGTTTCAACGAGATATAGGGAGTAGGGCTTTTGCTTGAATTTCCGACGGTACGGAGCGTTCTTGTAACAACCCTCCTCGACCCTTACCAAAGGATGTGGGAATTCTTCCAAGTCATACTCATGAACAGTGCTCATGTGTCTAGGAGTTGCTGGAAAAATGGCCAAGTGTCGCGCTCATGTGTCTAACAGTACTTATACGCCTGGAATAATGCCCCCGCGACTAAGTCCTGGTCGTTTCAGCACCCTAATACGACCAACAGTGGTAAAACGACCAAGACTGCTAATACGACCAACAGTGGTAAAACGACCAAGACTGCTAATACGGCCAACAGTGGTAAAATGACCAACAGTGGTGAAACGACCAACAGTGGTCATACGCCCAACAGTTGTCATACGCCCAAAACAGTGGTAATACGCCTAGAACTTTTCTTGTATTTTCGGGTATATATTTAACTCCTGATTATTTTTCCACACTTATTTTATATCCATTATGAAATAATTACAAGGTAGAAACTTATTCCTATATAGGAAACAATTATCCGAATGAATATTAGTAACGAATATGATCCAATACTTAGACAAATAACTCATCCATATACATATATATATCCGCGGCTTAACATAAAGATAACAACAACAATAATAATAATAAAAGCAGAAAATTAATAAATTCAAATAAAAAAAAAGCCTTGCATGGCCGCCCATAACCACCAATCCCACACCATCTGCGAAACCCACTCAACACTCAACCTCTTTCCCACTTTTCCATACATGCAAACCCCGATTGTATTTTATATCTCATAATCTTCATCTCTCGGGTTCTCTCTATTCCCACTCACTCTCATTCTCTCATCAAAGAACACTCACACACACAACCCTCTCTACTCTTTCTCTCATTTTCTCTCAACCGAGAACCCACAAACACACACAAATATCCTTGTTCCTTCCAACAAACCAACAAACAACAAGGATTCCAGCTGAGTTCGAAGGGATTTTCTCATTTTAAACCTCCTCGTACGTAAGTAACATAAACTCTTATCAATAAATCTTAGTAAACCCGTGCGTATCTTATTATAAACACCATTCTCACTTATCTAACAGAAAGTTCCTGCTCGAACTCGTCTTCGTGGGACTCATACTCCACACCAGGTATTATTCCGTAACCCGTGAGTCTAGAGGTGGTTATACAAGGATTTTACCTTGTAAACCCTCATTTATGCTTTCTAGCTGCATTCAACTTGCATGTTTCTATAACCGCAGCTAATATTCCGTTTAAAACAATGAAACAACCACCCAAATACATACATATATATCTCTGGATTTAAGGTTATAAATGGTATAGTTGTATTTTGGAATGTAAATATAATAGATACACTAATGCAAATATTGTAAAAACACCCGATTCAGTAGTATCCTTATAAAAACCGAGACATAAGGCTGAATTTCAGTAAGCTTAGGACTTAGAGTGCTTGAAAAACATAATTTCGTTGGTTGGGAAAATTTAGTAGAGATGGTATGTCTATGATACATTAGTTCGGTGACCCGAAATATGGAAATAACCAAGGAAACGGGTCAAAACATGAACAACTTAGACTCCAAGGATTTTCAGGCCCTAGAATAATTATTTCAGAAATAGAAACCGAGTTTGGTGAATTTTGGGTTAATATGTAATTTTTACGAAATTATTAACAAAAGTCGAATTACCCGAAAACTAGAAATTGTGTTTCAATATCACCAATTAGAGTCTGAAAAGTTGGGGTTAAAACAGATGCAAATAAACTTTAAAAAGCTTTAGAAGTATTAGGGGGTCAAAAATGGTAAAGAGACAAACTTTAGGGTAGAAAATGTCAATTCTGAAACTTGAGGGGCCAAAAGTGTAAATTCTGCATTTTTGCAGAATTTCAGCAAACTTACGACCAGAATATAATATTATGCTCATTCATACGATACTAAACTTATAAGAACCATTTAACTCGATGAAAAACACCCCAAAACCCTAACTTTCCTAAAAAGGAAACTTTTGATGCAAAACCTCTACGAAACAAAGCCACGCACAACCTCACTATAAAATGACACTAAACTATGTTATGAATCTATGGCTTATTACTTGAATTATGATTATAGGGTGCTAGGACTTGAACTATCTGTTTGTGCATCCTGTCTGATATCAAGGTGAGTTCTCGTGTCCCCTTTTTATTTTATGTTTTTGGGGATGAAGCATGCTCTATTCTTATTTTTGAAGCTGAAAACTATTATTTTGTGATATTATATAAAATGCTTATGTTGTGGACTTTGTTGATACCTGCTGATACATGATCACGATCATTAATTCTTTGGTGAACCGCTTGTTTACGTGGATAGATCTATTTGGGGAATCCCCCACACCTAGTGGCTCCCGCTACAGGGAGGCACCCCCACTGGAGATTCGAAAGGGTCGTAGTGGCATGTGACAGGTTTTATAAGAAACAAACGTGGACCTTACTGGCAGGTACGGATCCACATGCTAACAGGCTCAGCTTCTCCCTGCGGGGTTAACCGGTATAACATAACTTTAGAAGAGGCAAGCCGGGACTGAGTGCAGGGTTGGTTGTGATCCCACGACATATATATTAAATTTAATACTTTGATATACGAACTTTATGAGACTCTTTTATTTCTTTAAACGAAACCACTTGAACTCACCAACTTTTTAGTTGACACTTCTTCTTTTTGAGCATGTTTCAGGTAACATATGATGGAGACCTATAGCTTGTTTAGAGGATGCTTGGACGACCTAGTATCCCGACTTCATGGCATTATGGATCTTATGTAGAATTTTGAACAATTTGTTAGGAATGACACTATAATTATGTACCTTTGACATGAAACAATTGATGTAACCGGGCTAAGCCGTTTAGTCCCGGATTTTATTTTTAGCTATTGTAATGCCATGTGATTTTTCTCTACTTGTGTGCTCTTATGATGGTCTGCTTCCGCTGCCACGTTGTTGCTAGTCTGCGACGTCCCACCCACCTTGGGCCCGGGGTGTGGCAGATTGGTATCAGAGCCACAGGTTGTAGAGAAATCGGGAATACCTTAGTAGACCCTAGGCTACAACCCTGAGACTGTAGGACTGTCCTTGCTTGGGTAAGTGTTGGGGTGATCGGGTTGGATAAATTGATGATTACACTTGATCAACGTAATCATGAATTTATCGGACGCGTAAATTCCAGCACAAAGCCTAAGTGTGCCCTTTGGATTAGATTGGCTTGGAGAATACTTTTAGCATAGTCAAGGTTAGAATTTAATTGAACTCCTATGTGATACTACTGCTTACTGGTACTGATTCATTGATACAACTTTATGGGTTATTACTGCTTACTGATGCAATTACTAGTGGATGCAAACTCTATGAGAAACAACTATTACTATGATCATGAGCTATGAGAAGCAAAATTACTCATGACTGTTTTTACAGGACAATCACATCATGGCCGAAAGAGGTAAGGCACCCGCGCATCCAGCTGAGGAGACTGCCCCTGTTGGGACACTAAGGAGGAAGCCCCAAACTGAGTATGAGGCATACCTACAGAGGTGTGGACACCCAGGGTGGCTATCCGCGACATCCGACGACACTGAGCCATCCGAGGAGTCATCACCCACATCACCTGCTAGGAGCCGAACGCGCTCCAACTCGCCACATGTAGCAGCTCCCGCTCTCTCACCTATCCCACCCATTAGGAGCGGGGGTACCCGTGTAGTTACTCGGCCTAGGAAAAGTGCTAGGCCAGGACCTTCTGTTTCATTTAGGATGCCTCCTCCTCCACCTCCTCATGCCAGGACCCCTACACCAGCGCCTTCTATGCTCGCGCCACCTGGACGTCTATCTTGTGATGAGTATTGGATGCCACCCAGGCATAGCCTGTATGATGGCCCTAGCGTGTTCGCTGGAGACCAGCACTCTCAGTCTAGCCGGCGGGCTAGTGACTTTGGTCCATCCGACCCTACCTTGAGCGAAATACTGAGAACCATCCAGCGACATGAACTGACGTTACAGCAAGCCACGCGGACCTCTCAATCTGCCCAATTCCAAGCCATGATGGCAAATCACAACGTCCAGCGCCTGGAGCAAGAGCAGAGGAAGAAGAGCACGGGATGGTTCGGTTGGTTAAAGAAGAAATGGCAGGGGTGATATGGCTAGTACTTGGGATGTATGGCAGTAGGCTGCCAAAACTATCTAAGAAGCAATTTATTTATCTATTTGAGAAACAATTTCTATTTATGGGGGTGATGACACCTTCCAATTTGTGAAACAACGACACTACTTACTATGTATGGTTAACTCGTGTTTGAATTTGTCTATGAAACAATTGATTAATGATTCAACTTTTGCAGGGTAATGTTGTTTAAAAACGTGACAATTTTTATGCTGTGTGATTGATACTCTATAATGATACTTATTATTGTATGCTTTGAATGAAACTTAAGTGTGAGATTGTAGAACGTAATAGGAATTATGAGATACAATGTGATACCAGAAACAAAAACTTATGAGATACTAAACAGACTTATCTATGTTACTATCAGAATGCCGCCACGACGTGGAGTTCGTACGGGAAGAAGAGTTCCTACCCGAGGCAGGAACCAACCACCCACGCCGCCAGGAACACCACACGGGGATAATGCTCACCAGGAAGGTGACGAAAGGATCGCCAACTTGGTGGCACAACAAATTGCCAATGCTATCCCAACCATCATTGCCCAGATCAACGCCGATCGGGGAAATACCAATGAGACCAACAATGATGAAGGCAACCGTGAGGAAGCCGAAGCTATCAGAAATGGGTGCTCGTACAAAACCTTCATGGCGTGTAAGCCAAAGGACTTCTATGGCACCGAGGGTGCAATTGAAACTTATAGGTGGTTGGATGAAATTGAAGCCGTGTTGGACATAAGCGAGTGCAAGCTGGAGCACATGGTGAGATTTGCCTCACAATCTCTCAAAGGACCGGCACTCGAGTGGTGGAGAACCATCATCCAACCTCGAGGCCGAAATGCTATTGGCAGAATGAACTGGGCGGAATTCTGGGAACTAATCATCGGCAAGTACTGCCCGATTAACCAGCTGGAGAGACTCGAGGCGGAATTTCTAAATCTGGAGATGAAAGGCCCGAACTACACTGAGTACATAAACCGATTCCTCGCATTGTCCAGACTGGTGCCACACTTGGTAATGCCCGAGTCCAAGGGCGTAGCCCGTTTCATTTGGGGGTTACACCCAAGGGTGAGGGGCATGGTTAGGTCTTCCAGACCTACTACCCTACAGGCTGCAGTCGATGTGGCCAGCAGCCTGACTGACGACCAAGTGAGAGCCGGGTGGACGGAGCATGAAAGGACTGAGGACAAGAGAAAGACTGTGGATGGAAAGAGGAAGTGGTTCGACAACAAGAGGATGGTCGGCAGCAGTAGTGGTTCGAGCAAACGACCTGGAGAAGAGGCTAAGCGAGGTGACCAAGGTGGAAAGACTAGGAGGCTGTATCAAGGCACAAGCCCCTACTGCACTAAATGCAAGGTTCATCACCAGGGGAATGTAAACCCATGCCTTGTTTCCGATGCAGGAAATATGGTCACCTGATAAAGGACTGCACTTATGAGCCTGGAAAGCAATGCTACGAGTGCGGAGACCTAGGGCATATGAGGAACAAGTGCCCCAAGCTAGCAAAGGACAAGGACACTCGACCCAACAAGCCCACAGGAAGAGCGTTTGTGATGGATCCAAATGGTGCTCGCAAAGAACCCGACGTGGTGAACGGTACGTTTCTTGTAAATGACTACCCTGCTACTGTGCTATTTGATACTGGAGCAACCGCCAGTTTTGTTTCTACTACTTTTAGGTCGTTGATTGGATTGACTGTTTGCCCCTTGACTGAAACATACACCGTAGAACTAGCTGACGGCAATATAATTGAAACTAACGAAATCATCAAAAATTGCAAGTTGATTCTAGAGGGTAATTCCTTTGATATAGATCTGATGCCTATTAAATTAGGAGGTTTTGATGTAGTAGTAGGAATGGATTGGCTGGCTAAAAATAGGGCTGAAATTATCTGTGATGAGCGTTTGCTCAAAATACCCCTAGCCAGCGGGGAAATGTTAGTAGTCCATGGAGAAGGAGTCACCCACTGTGTCCTATGATATCCCACCTAAAGACTACCCAAAGCCTTATGAAAGGACACGAAGCCTTTATATTATACGTGATGAAGGTGAAAGAGGAAAAGAAGATTGAAGACATACCTGTGGTGTCTGAATACTCGGAAGTATTCCCAGAAGACTTACCAGGACTCCCTCCAAACCGACAAGTCGAATTCCAGATTGATCTACTACCTGGCGCCGCACCGGTGGCCAAAGCTCCTTACCGACTTGCTCCACCCGAAATGAAGGAGCTAATGTTGCAAATCCAAGAGTTGCTCGACAAAGGGTTCATACGACCCAGTGTCTCGCCCTGGGGCGCACCGGTGCTGTTTGTCAAAAAGAAGGACGGAACACTACGAATGTGTATCGACTATAGGGAACTGAACAAGCTTACCGTAAAGAACCGGTACCCTCTCCCCAGAATTGACGACCTATTCGATCAATTGCAGGGAGCAAGCTATTTCTCGAAAATAGATCTGCGATCGGGTATCACCAACTAAAAATAAAGGAAGAGGATGTTCCAAAAACAGCTTTCAGAACCCGATATGGTCACTACGAATACCTAGTCATGCCTTTTGGGTTGACTAACGCACCCGCAGCGTTCATGGATCTCATGAACCGTGTGTGCCGTCCGTACTTGGACCAGTTCGTGATCGTTTTTATCGACGATATTTTGATCTACTCTAGAAGCAAGGAGGAACATGAGAAACACCTTCGGATAATTCTTGATCTACTCCGGAATGAGCAATTATACGCAAAGTTCTCCAAATGTGAGTTTTGGATGCGTGAAATTCATTTTCTCGGTCACATAGTGAACAAGGATGGAATCCAGGTGGACCCATCAAAGATAGAGGCTATTAAGAACTGGAAGATCCCCGAAACTCCCACCGAGATCAGACAATTTCTTGGTTTGGCCGGCTACTATAGGAGGTTTATCAAGGATTTTTCTCGAACAGTGCAGCCTCTAACCACGTTAACCAAGAAGGATGTGACCTATGAATGGGGACAGGAACAAGATGAAGCCTTTAATCTATTAAAGGAGAAACTATGTAGCGCGCCTATCCTTGCCCTACCCGAGGGAACCAATGACTTCGTGGTTATTGCGATGCCTCACGCCAAGGGTTTGGCTGTGTGTTAATGCAGCGGGAGAAAGTGATCGCATATGCATCCAGATTGCTGAACGAGCATGAAAGGAATTATACGACACATGATTTGGAACTAGGTGCCGTGGTGTTTGCACTCAAAATATGGAGACACTACCTTTATGGTACTAAGTGTGTCATCTATACCGATCATAAAAGCCTGCAGCATATCCTCAACCAGAAAATGTTGAACATGCGCCAAAGAAGATGGGTAGAGTTACTAAGCGATTACGAATGCGAGATTCGCTACCATCCGGGCAAGGCAAATGTGGTAGCTGATGCCTTGAGTAGAAAGGAACGGGAGAAACCTCTTCGCGTTCGTGCTTTAAGGATGAGCGTATACACCAGCCTCGTTGCTAGGATTAGGGAAGCGCAAAGGCAAGCCTTCAATGAGAATAACCTGATGGGAGAGATGTTAACAGGGATGGAAAAGCGTTTGGAAATGGACAATGATGGGCTATACAAATGCGAAGGAAGGACGTGGATACCTAATCATGGCGGGGTTAGGACTATAGTCTTGGACGAAGCTCACAAGTCTAGATATTCGATTCACCCGGGGAGTGATAAGATGTATCAGGACTTAAAGGCACTTTTCTGGTGGCCTGGACTAAAGAAATCTATCGCCACCTATGTGAGCAAATGTTTAACCTGCGCAATGGTGAAGGCTGAAAACCAAAAACCATCAGGAACTTTACAGCAGCCCGAAATCCCAGAATGGAAATGGGATAACATTACTATGGATTTTGTCACAAAACTACCAAGAACGTCTCGCGGTCATGATACAATTTGGGTAGTTGTAGACAGGCTTACCAAATCCGCACATTTCTTACCAGTCCGAGAAGACTATGAGATGTCAAAGTTAGCCCGAATATACATCGACGAAATAGTGACTCGGCATGGAGTGCCGCTCTCGATCATCTCTGATCGTGATAGTCGTTTCACGTCATGGTTTTGGAAATCTCTCCAACAAGCCTTAGGGACTCGTCTTGACATAAGCACGGCGTATCACCCTCAAACCGACGGGCAGAGTGAAAGAACTATTCAGACCTTGGAAGATATGCTGAGAGCGTGCGTAATCGACTTTGGTGGAAGCTGGGATCGCCACCTTCCACTAGTGGAATTCTCTTATAATAATAGTTACCACTCTAGCATAAAAGCTGCCCCATATGAAGCCTTGTACGGCAGGAAATGTCGGTCACCATTGAGTTGGAATGAGATAGGGGATAGTCAAGTGATGGGGCCCGATGTTGTGATGGAGACTACTGAGAAGATAGCCAAGATTAAGGAACGACTGAAAACAGCCCGAGACCGTCAAAAGAAATATGCTGATAGAAGACGAAAAACTCTTGAATTCCAAGTAGGTGATAAAGTAATGTTGAAAGTCGCGCCATGGAAAGGAGTTGTGAGATTTGGCAAGAAGGGCAAGTTAAGCCCAAGGTATATTGGACCATTTGAAATACTAGCAAGAGTTGGTCCGGTAGCATACCAACTCAGTCTTCCTGAGGAGCTGAGCTACATACATAACACTTTCCATGTGTCAAATTTGAAGAAGTGTCTGGTTGACAAAGCCCTGGAGTTACCATTGAAAGAAGCGAAAATAAATGACAAACTGAACTTTGTCGAAGAACCCATAGAGATTACTGACCGATTGGTCCAAACACTTAGGCGAAGTTGTATACCTAAGGTGAAGGTACGATGGAACTCTAAACGAGGACCGGAGTTTACCTGGGAACGAGAAGATGAGATGAAGAGGGATTACCCGCGCCTCTTCAAAACAAACCTTTCTAATGCCTAAGTGAAGCAAAATTTCGGGACGAAATTTTCTAAACGGTGGGAGAATGTAACAACCCCTCCTCGACCCTTACCAAAGGATGTGGGAATTCTTCCAAGTCATACTCATGAACAGTGCTCATGTGTCTAGGAGTTGCTGGAAAAATGGCCAAGTGTCACGCTCATGTGTCTAACAGTACTTATACGCCTGGAATAATGCCCCCGCGACTAAGTCCTGGTCGTTTCAGCACCCTAATACGACCAACAGTGGTAAAACGACCAAGACTGCTAATACGACCAACAGTGGTAAAACGACCAAGACTGCTAATACGGCCAACAGTGGTAAAATGACCAACAGTGGTGAAACGACCAACAGTGGTCATACGCCCAACAGTTGTCATACGCCTAAAACAGTGGTAATACGCCTAGAACTTTTCTTGTATTTTCGGGTATATATTTAACTCCTGATTATTTTTCCACACTTATTTTATATCCATTATGAAATAATTACAAGGTAGAAACTTATTCCTATATAGGAAACAATTATCCGAATGAATATTAGTAACGAATATGATCCAATACTTAGACAAATAACTCATCCATATACATATATATATATCCGCGGCTTAACATAAAGATAACAACAATAATAATAATAATAAAAGCAGAAAATTAATAAATTCAAATAAAAAAAAGCCTTGCATGGCCGCCCATAAACCACCAATCCCACACCATCTGCGAAACCCACTCAACACTCAACCTCTTTCCCACTTTTCCATACATGCAAACCCCGATTGTATTTTATATCTCATAATCTTCATCTCTCGGGTTCTCTCTATTCCCACTCACTCTCATTCTCTCATCAAAGAACACTCACACACACAACCCTCTCTACTCTTTCTCTCATTTTCTCTCAACCGAGAACCCACAAACACACACACAAATATCCTTGTTCCTTCCAACAAACCAACAAACAACAAGGATTCCAGCTGAGTTCGAAGGGATTTTCTCATTTTAAACCTCCTCGTACGTAAGTAACATAAACTCTTATCAATAAATCTTAGTAAACCCGTGCGTATCTTATTATAAACACCACTCTCACTTATCTAACAGAAAGTTCCTGCTCGAACTCGTCTTCGTGGGACTCATACTCCACACCAGGTATTATTCCGTAACCCGTGAGTCTAGAGGTGGTTATACAAGGATTTTACCTTGTAAACCCTCATTTATGCTTTCTAGCTGCATTCAACTTGCATGTTTCTATAACCGCAGCTAATATTCCGTTTAAAACAATGAAACAACCACCCAAATACATACATATATATCTCTGGATTTAAGGTTATAAATGGTATAGTTGTATTTTGGAATGTAAATATAATAGATACACTAATGCAAATATTGTAAAAACACCCGATTCAGTAGTATCCTTATAAAAACCGAGACATAAGGCTGAATTTCAGTAAGCTTAGGACTTAGAGTGCTTGAAAAACATAATTTCGTTGGTTGAGAAAATTTAGTAGAGATGGTATGTCTATGATACATTAGTTCGGTGACCCGAAATATGGAAATAACCAAGGAAACGGGTCAAAACATGAACAACTTAGACTCCAAGGATTTTCAGGCCCTAGAATAATTATTTCAGAAATAGAAACCGAGTTTGGTGAATTTTTGGGTTAATATGTAATTTTTACGAAATTATTAACAAAAGTCGAATTACCCGAAAACTAGAAATTGTGTTTCAATATCACCAATTAGAGTCTGAAAAGTTGGGGTTAAAACAGATGCAAATAAACTTTAAAAAGCTTTAGAAGTATTAGGGGGTCAAAAATGGTAAAGAGACAAACTTTGGGGTAGAAAATGTCAATTCTGAAACTTGAGGGGCCAAAAGTGTAAATTCTGCATTTTTGTAGAATTTCAGCAAACTTACGACCAGAATATAATATTATGCTCATTCATACGATACTAAACTTATAAGAACCATTTAACTCGATGAAAAACACCCCAAAACCCTAACTTTCCTAAAAAGGAAACTTTTGATGCAAAACCTCTACGAAACAAAGCCACGCACAACCTCACTATAAAATGACACTAAACTATGTTAGGAATCTATGGTTTATTACTTGAATTATGATTATAGGGTGCTAGGACTTGAACTATCTGTTTGTGCATCCTGTCTGATATCAAGGTGAGTTCTCGTGTCCCCTTTTTATTTTAAGTTTTTAGGGATGAAGCATGCTCTATTCTTATTTTTGAAGCTGAAAACTATTATTTTGTGATATTATATAAAATGCTTATGTTGTGGACTTTGTTGATACCTGCTGATACATGATCACGATCATTAATTCTTTGGTGAACCGCTTGTTTACGTGGATAGATCTATTTGGGGAATCCCCCACACCCAGTGGCTCCCGCTACAGGGAGGCACCCCCACTGGAGATCCGAAAGGGTCGTAGTGGCATGTGACAGGTTTTATAAGAAACAAACGTGGACCTTACTGGCAGGTACGGATCCACATGCTAACAGGCTCAGCTTCTCCCTGCGGGGTTAACCGGTATAACATAACTTTAGAAGAGGCAAGCCGGGACTGAGTGCAGGGTTGGTTGTGATCCCACGACATATATATTAAATTTAATACTTTGATATACGAACTTTATGAGACTCTTTTATTTCTATAAACGAAACCACTTGAACTCACCAACTTTTTAGTTGACACTTCTTCTTTTTGAGCATGTTTCAGGTAACATATGATGGAGACCTATAGCTTGTTTAGAGGATGCTTGGACGACCTAGTATCCCGACTTCATGGCATTATGGATCTTATGTAGAATTTTGAACAATTTGTTAGGAATGACACTATAATTATGTACCTTTGACATGAAACAATTGATGTAACCGGGCTAAGCCGTTTAGTCCCGGATTTTATTTTTAGCTATTGTAATGCCATGTGATTTTTCTCTACTTGTGTGCTCTTATGATGGTCTGCTTCCGCTGCCACGTTGTTGCTAGTCTGCGACGTCCCACCCACCTTGGGCCCGGGTGTGACAGTTCTAGGGTAAGGTATTAGAGAATCACTTTAGGAAAGGTTTAAAATTTAAAGAGGAATAACACCAACGCTTACGATCGGGGATGATTATGCAGACTTTCTTTGTCTACAATCTGGTGCATATTTATCACTTCGTTATAGTTGGATCTCAAGTGATTTAACACATGAGATTTCTTGTAGCTGATCTTCTATGCCTCTTAGTACATCTTTTAGAGCAATAGCATCCTTTAAGTACAACCATGAGTTCTTCCCATGAATTCTTCATTATTATCGACCGTATCGATTCGAACAAGTTTAGGACTTTATCAAGGTGCTCGCTAGTACAAGAAGGTTAACTACCACTCTAATAACTTATCGTATAGTTCGAGATCGTATTCTACTTCAGATCTTCGCGCTCGAATCATGAACTTATAACTCAAATAATAGGGATCTCCGAGTAGAGATAACTTACAAGGTTTTAATGTTATCCGCATCGGCTATAACACGTTTCCAAAGATGAGGGTTATGCTAGAGGGCTTAAGGTGAGTAGCACTACTCGTTAAGAGAATAAATCGAGAACAGAGGGTGAGTGGAAAAATAAGGGATCCAAAGAAGTTGTAAGTTCAGATTTTTGTCTTGAATCTCAAAGGTTAGCTTTTCTCGGCAATTAACCCTGGCACTAAGATCTTTATCTCCATAGAATCTGGATTTTAGAAGGAGGTTTCATTTCCTATATATTCTAGCGCTCAGAACTTTATCAACAGCACGGTCAGTTAAAAGCAGGGTCAAAATAGTTCAACCTAAGTTTCGTGTGAAGATTGTCATTAGGTGACTAACGGTTGAAGATGATGAAAGATTTCACGAGCGTAGTATTAAGAAAGGTGATTATCAATCACAATCGGAGCTGATATTACGAATATTCCTTTGAGTTTGGTGGTTCCATTACAATAAATAGGTAGAGAGAAGTCATATTCCTCAAAGGCTTTGAGAGAATGATCAGAGGAATTCTAGAATCCGGAAGATCCTATGAAGTGTGAACTACTAAGAAAGAAAGAAGTGACAAGTCTTCTATGTCATGGATCACCAGAGGTGCTTCTCGGAAATTTATTACTCCGGTATGTTCTCCATTGCACAAGTCTTGTTAGAGAGTCTTCCACTATGTTGAGGAAGTTTTGACGAATTCAATGTTGGGTAGGAAGGAAATTTCAGGCATCGCTAGAAATAGTAAAGTACACGCACAATGAGGTGAAGTGCCATACTCTGCACGAGACCAGTTATGTTTGAGAACCACATTTAATGATCTTCAGAGTCTGATAGTCGTATCGTTATAATTTTGATAGGAGAGCAAAACAAAAGAGAAGAAATAAAGAAAAAGGGATAGTTACTACAACATCGTCCTTGGTAGCTCTTCAAGTGTCAAATGGTTTCGCCCAGCATGAAAGTTTTAAACATGTAGTCATTGAGTATGTTATGAATATTTGCATTTAATTCTTGCATTTATTGGTTCTTTAAGTGTTACACATTGATATTAGTTTACATGACAGGGCCCACCAGAATTCAAGGGTACCTGTAAATTCACCATTAGGTGTGCACCCGTAATCGTCAATTTACCTTACACTATCATTCTAGTCATTCCCGTCATAAGTTCCAAGTTTTGTGTATTTAGGTCCTGGAGTTAATAATTTTCATTTAGTCATCATCTACAATTAAGCACACTTAGATTCCAATTATTCTAATCATTCAAGTTAACCCAAAAATTGTCTCGAAGTAAGTTTCAGCAAATCAAGCAATAAATGAGCATTCAGGTACATGCTATCCTAGGGAGCAGAGCAAATAATAAGGCATCATGGTTAATATCTTTCACTAAATTTTAACATGTATCATCTTACAAATGAGGCATATAAGCAAGTATTATCATTCCAACAAGTATCATTATAACAGTTGTCTCATGTAATGACACAAGTCGTATCGAGTGTATAGCTAACAGTAGTTGTTTCATATAGTGATAAAAGTCAACTGTGCAATTATATAAGTGTCTCTCAAGGATTTAAGTCCTAATTTATATGCACACCTTTTGTTTCTAACATTCTTAGTACTTGATGTTCAGTGGTCCTATTAGTCCACTCCAGAAGGTTCCATACCTTCCTGGTTTACTCGGGTGCAGCTATCATAGGTAATACCCTAATGTATCAAGGTTTCTTATAGGGTAGAGAATTCTTAATGGGATATATGTAATACTTAACGTATACAAGTTAAAGATGGGGGTTCTTAAGGGAACCTATTCTTGCTGCAAACTTTGGATCACTATATCGTGGAAACAACCTACTAGGCTGGTCTTATTTATGGTTACAGCTTAGGTATTGCAATGGAAACCCACCTTTCTACAACCTTGGCTCAACAAAACTCGAAAGAGTCATCTTACTAAGGTGGTCCTATGAGGTTCATATGGTTGTAGTTTAGGTCTCGCGAAGCAGACCTACTTCTCTACAACCTTTGGCTCTGATACCAATCTGTCACACCCCGGGCCCAGAGGGGCGGGACGTCGCGATTGGTAAACAACAACCAAAATGCAGCGGAAACTATGTGTTTTAATACAATTTGAACATTTACATCAGAATATTGGTTTAGTTTCAATTCACATGGTGCCTAAATCTACAGTCTATAGGTGTCATGATCAATCTCTTGGTAAATGTTTCTTGATGCTTTAGTATTTAAGGCTTCTAGGCTCTACTTTTGTCTTCAACACCTACCCTCACTTCTTGCCTCGGATTTAGGTATCTTCTATAGCTCAACTATTCTCCCTAGCTGTACCTAAGGACATGCTCAAAAAGATTTTGTGTCAACATAAAATTGGTGAGTTCAAGTGCTTAAAATTTAAAATAAAAGGGACTCTTGAAGTCCACATCTAAAAGTTTAGAATCCAGTGTAAAGGCTTATAAAAATCTCATTTGATTTTAAAAGCATCATTTTTAGTATCAATCATTGTCGGGTATCACAATCAACCCTGCACTCGGTCCCCGGTTGGCCTCTTCTAAACTTGTGTTTAACCGGATATTCCCGAAGGAAGGAACCGAGCCTCAAAACAGTGAACCATACCTGCCAGGATGGTTCACCATAGTTTCTTAATCAAAACTTGTTACATGCCACATACGATCACTAAGGATCTCAGTGGGGTACCTCCCTGTAGCGGGAGCCACTGTGTGGGGGATTCCCCAGATAGATCTATCCATATAAAACAAGCGGTTCACAAAAGAATTAATGATCATGATATAAGTATCAACAGGTATCCAAAAGTCCCACATACAAGCATCAACTAAAGCACAATCATAGTTCATAAAACAAAAGAGCATGTTTCATCCCAAAAACAGTAAGT
The DNA here is from genome assembly GCA_024085815.1 of Flaveria linearis. Lineage (NCBI taxonomy): Eukaryota > Viridiplantae > Streptophyta > Magnoliopsida > Asterales > Asteraceae > Flaveria > Flaveria linearis. Next base: position 227,711 of record JABSNV010001393.1, on the reverse strand, counting down.
AAAAAGGGATCACTAGAACTCACCTGGTATCCTTATATAATTTCAGAGCTCGATAAAGAAAAGTGATGATCACCAACAAAGAAATCCTAACTAGAACAAAAAGATTCACGTTTAGAATTATCATGACGTTATTACATGCGTGCGGTTGAGCTCTTTAGTTAAATTAATGTTGGTGATTAGTATCATTATTGTATCTTAGCTTCTTGTGTAATTGTTAATTGTTATGAATTAACTCATGCATATTAGGTTAAGAAATGCTTATAATCAAAAATTGAGTCTTAGCATAAATAATGTAGAAAAATCAATTTATATCATGGATTCCAATCTAAAAAAATAACTCGCATTGACGATGTAAGTAATCTATAAAGTTTCAAACGATGTTTATAATGCTCGCGTTTATATTATATTTGTTAACTTGGTTGACGATAAATAATCCAATTATTGATGATAGTTGATGATAATTTGTATAAAATGAGCGTTACAATTAATATTTATTTCAATAACAATGAGATGTTCGACTAGTAATAATAGTAAGATGATGGATTGTTATAGTGTTGATAAATCTTTTGCCTTGAATAAATACGTGGAGGTGTCGATTAACCTAAGGTATCTATTGTACAAATATATATATGCGCATGAATATACTTAGTATGCATTTTACATCTCGAAGTATTGTAAAGATTTTGTATGACGTGAGATCAAGTAACTTCTTATATATTTTTAATATATTTGGTTCTGTGATAGCATTACCAATTTTCTTTTACATTGTGAGATTGGTCACGTCCCTTCAATTTACATATTCCTCCTTGACGATTTATAAGCCAGTTGGCATTTACATATGTTATCCAAGCTCAACTCACACAATTATTAATAGTTAGTATGTTTATAAGCATTCAAATGTCTTAATAGGTTATTATACCTATTGGTTCGCATCGCACTCTTGAACATTCGTATCGACTCGCCTTGTGTTGAACGTTCGTTGACCAAGTTTGACCAGCTTTGACCGATGATTAACCTAACCAAAACTTACCAAAATCATTTATAAACACTAAAACAGCATAGACTTTTACCTAAACGCAACCAAAATCGCAAAGCACGTTACCAAACAGCCCGTTACAGCACTTACCACCATTAGTCACCGCATGCAACCAACACGAACCAACATCGGTTATCAACAAACAACACCATTACCCCGACACCACCTCCTTTCGTACGCAACCCTTACAACCGACATCCAACACCACAACCGTCACATACACAACTATTAACCAGCACCAACAGCCTTTGTAACCATCGTAGCAACCAACAACCACACAACCACGATTACAGCCACAACCAACATCCACACAACCACGATTGCAGCCATTAACCGCGGTCTAAACCACCACCTAAACCTCACCAACCGTTTGCTTCCAGGTCTAGATCTCGAACCATCATAGCCGGGTGTTATGGTTGTTCCAAACCATGAACCACTACCCTTAACAACCTCCATCGTCGCTTTCCTGCACCATACCCACAACCAACACAACCACAACACGCAGTTTTGTCGACCACCAACAGCGCCTTCGATCCAACCCGAGCTACCACTTTCTTCGCCTCATAACATTCAATGTGCTATGAGTTAGAGGGCGAGGCTACTACCATTGGAAAGATATCGTCGGGACGAGAAGAGCATGGGTGGCACTCACCGCCACTCGCCGCCAGCCGCCGGCTGCAGCGTCCGAAATCTCGCCGGAACCCTAGCCGCCACACCTCCTTCTCTCTTCCATAACATGCTCTTCATTGTGATTCAGAAGAAGCCACCACCGCCATCGTGTTCGCTTTCTGAGAGCTTCGATTTGATATATAGCACTCGCCTGAGCGTCGCCGGAATGGCTGCCGGTGGCCGGAACTTCGCCGGAGATGAGATGGAGAGAGGTGGCCGCGAATTCCATCGTCTCTTTCTGCCCAAATGTTTGTCTAAAACCCTAAAATGGTGAAAAATGAGCTTATATACTAGGGTTAAGGAAATGGGTTCGAATACGGGTCAGTTCGTACATGTTCGATTAAATTTTCACGCAACGTTAAACTTTTCATTTCCCGTTAGTTTCGGTTATACAAAACGTTATAAATATTCCAAGATTAATAATTTTATTGTATTAAAAACATACCAAATAATTAAACGTGGTTGTAATTTGACGCGTATTTAACACGTTTAATGGTTTTACGCGTTTTTATCGAATGAGTGTTATCATTAACATTTTGGTATTAAAATATATGCAATTAAGTATAAAAATGATATTTTGTTCGTTAACATCCCAGGTCGATCACGTTAAAACCTTATCTGACGAATTCCTGGGTTTTGACCTAATTCAAGACCGATGCACGTCACGGTCGTGTTTCGGAACGCATTTATTCTAGACAACGTACCACTCATCAAATTTAATATGTTATGGTAATGAACAATGATTAGATTAATATTTTTGGAGTTAAGAGGCTCGGTTGACGTATCAGATGACATTTAAATGCCGGTGAAAACCGGTATTCGCGTTTCACTCACGTATCTCCGTTGCTTATGCATGTTTGATGAAAACTCTTTTAGCAAGCATTATTTATGATATTAGTTAAGATTAACAACGATTTAAATTGTATGACAAGCTATTTTAAGAATTTCTGATGGAATTTAGACGTAGTACGTGGTAAATTACCGGATTTTACCTTGTATGGATTCTGTATCTGTTTTTAGTTTGGATCTTTCCATAGTTAATTCAAATCACCTAATAATTCATTTTTTCATGGTTTCTTGTTTAATTAGTTCCTAAACGTGTATTTGGGCCTTAAATTGGCTTTTTTATTAGTCCGGGCCCTTATTGGGCATATTGGGCCTAAAAAGGCTAATTTCATTTTGCTAGATTTCTTTGGTAAGCCCAAATCAATCCGGACTTTTATTGGGTCCTATAATACATTAAGTTTTCTAATTGGGCTTGATTTCAGAGGTGTTACATAGAGTATCATTCTGTCTCAGGTGAGAAACAAAGTGTTCCTGTTTATCCGGCAATCCATCAGCAAAGCTTGCAACTTTATCATCCATTAATGTAGTTACCGTATGTGTGTGCAACTCACTCATCAGATGATAAAATCTATCTGCAATGTCATCCAAGCATTCATTTCCAATGGATGAGAAGTTGTCAAATTCCTTCTTAAGGGCTTTGACCTTCAATGCCTTTAAAGTGACATTACCATTGTATCGCTTTTCCAAAGCCGACCACAGTTTCTTAGACTATTTATGTTATGAAAATTGATGGAAAATGTCTTTTGGAATCGACTGTGTTAGTAAAGTATATGCTTTTTGCTAAGCATTGTGCGCAACCTTTTGCACCTCATTCATCCCACTCAAAGTCAGTTTAAGACCATTTCCTCTAACCGGTGTAGAATAACCAGTTTTAATAGCAATCCACAGGTTCTGGTCTACACAATTAAGGTAAATCTCAAACCATTGTATCCATTGTGGGTATTCATCCAAAGTCAACATTTTTGGAGGTTTGTTGTGATTTCTAATTTCATTCTCTAGCAGTAACAGATTTTGGATTCATGAGTTCTTTCCAGCATTAAACACGGTGTTCTAATCGTCCATGTTATCTAAACATGAGGATACCCAAAGTCAAATACTCAAACTTGAAAAACCTTATGTGACTAAGTCAATCATGCGAATGGACAGTTCAATAATACGATTGGAGATTGCAATTGAGTTCAATCAGATGATTGAGTTCAATCATGCGATTGAGGGATGCGGATGAGTTCAACCGTACAAATGGCAAGTGCGAATGGGTTATTCGTACGATTCAGCTTAATCATGCGATTAGGGATGCGATTGAGTCCAGTCGTGTTGTTGAATCATGCGATTTGGTATTCATTCATGCGATTGAGCCGATCGTGCGACTGAGACTGCTGAATTTGAAAAATTCATGATTTTGAACGTGTTTAGACTCAACACAATTTCGCACGAGCCCTAAACTGTTGTTAGTCTAAAAGTTCAAAACTTTTGAATCATGCACACGTTAAAAACCCGTTTTCTATGAAAAACACGGATTTTTGAATAAAGAAACGTTAACTTTAACCAAAACACTGATCGAATCCATAAGGAATCAAGATCCAAGGCTCTAATACCACTTGCTAGGATCGTGTACGAATGGAGTACTAAATGATTCAACGTGAACCTAATCAAATAGTGTGGAATCCTATTTGGTTAGCGATCCAATCAGTGAGAACATAAACCTAGATCAATTTAACAATATAACAACGCTAAGAATGAATAGAAAATGATCCATGACGAATCAACATGGATGGACGTGATAGATCTCTCTGGACAGCTAGGGTATGAAATAATTCTAAGTGTTACGTTTTTCCATGAATTACGTGATATTTATAGGTTGCTGTCACACACTCAATTTTCACAAACGGGGTTTTACCGTTAGGCGTGTGACATACCAGGATCTCAGACACAGTAATATCGAACGACACTATATGAATTTGAAAATAAACGTTTGACTTCATTCAACGAAACATAAACAAAATTAACATTAGTGCGGAAGCGTATACATGATATGTGAATCCATTACATAAAAGTTACAAGTGCTAAGTCTAAACAAAATGTTGAATGCATGAAAATAAGATCGATGAATGCATGTCCTGAGTGCATTCCTGAAGCGTGCATCATGAGCTTATGCGTTCCTGTGACCTGAGAAAACATGCTAAAATATGTCAACATAACGTTGGTGAGTTCACAGGTTTAATCAATAAGAAAATGTGTCTGAAAGCGTTTCAATGGTTTAGTATATAAAGCATATCGTTAGGTAGCTAGCCTGTGTTCATGTTACTTAGCGTTTCGAATCGAAGCTGACTGTTTACGTCCTATATGTTTGTTGTATCCCTGTCACGTCTCACCAGACAGTGACAAATGTTAGGTCAATTTAGCACCCGTTTGACCTCCAATCAAGCTAGCGCGACTTGCCCGGGCGGGGTTTGTCAGACCCAATAGTACTACTCAGAATTACCTCGCTACATATTACTAACGGTTCAAGAGTGTCAGGACTGTTATGTGTGTTTGCACTAACATAACATGCGATATCAATAATACTACAACCATTTATGTAAATCTGTTTGCATGTTTTCTCCCCCAAAAGGGAAGAAAGTAAAATAGGGGCCGTGAAGACTCACTGATGATGTAGTATGTAGGATGGAAGCCTCCCCAGTGTTGTTACAATGGACTGTCAAACACCTATTGATAGTTATGTTAAGAGTTAATGTTATGTCTAGTGTTAATAGAAGTGTTTAGTCGGGTCGGGTCGCATTGGCTCGGTCGTGGGTGACACACATAAGCAGGCATACACATATCAAACCTTATGTAGATCCTAATTGAGTTGTCGTTAATTGCAAACAGTTAGGTTATTTTAGATTGAAAAAGTATGTGCTTGTTGATTGCGTTGACTTTAATCTTTGTGGTCAAGATATGACACTTTATTGATTGTTACCTCATCATCACACGATAGGCACACCGCACACAAGGAGAATTCACTCACAATGACTCCAATCGCATAACAAGGCTAGACGCACGATTGGACACCTCATTCGCACAAATGGGCCTTCAATCGTATGAATCAACCTCGCTCGTATGATTGAACCCTCACTAGTACGACTTAACATTCAGTCGTACCACACATCACCCATTCGCACGACTCAACGGCCAATCGCACGACTGAACCTTCATTCGTACGATTGGACCTTCAGTCGTGTGATACTCAGTCACAAACACTCTCAATCGTATGCATTCAGTTGCACGACAAGCCCTTACGCCTAGACTCAGCCGCACGACTCACCCCAGTCACACCACTCAGTCGCACGACACTCCCAGTCGTACGGCTTAGTCGCACGACTGGCACAGTCGCAAACTGCAGCAGATCGCGACTGCTGGTGGGGCTGAACAGCCTTCGCCGTTCCGTGCACGGTTTTCACACATCAGGGACTTCCAGAAACACTTTCCTAACATGTCTAAGTAAGATGCACATGCTGATTGACCCCACACGCACCCCCACGACCACATGCATTCGGGTTGAACCGAGCACCCGAACCCAAGATTTGCAACAGTGAAACAGGTAACAAAATGGACGACCAAGGTCGCCTAGCTGTTGGAAATGAGTTATCTCAGCTGTAGTGTAGCTTAGCCGGCGAAAACGAGCTCAAACGAGGTGATTGTTGGTGCTAGGAGGTGGTAGAGAGGTGGAGGAGGAGATGGTGAAGAAGAAGAAGAAATGGGAGTGAGATGAAAATTTTGGGCTGGTAAGGGGTTTATATACCCAGCCCTAGTTTGGCAATTTGTCATGTTTGGTCCTCACACTATGTCCCCAAGTTCCCGAATTTGTTTCGGTTGATAACGATGTAAATGGGCGAGCTATGTTAATTAAGGGGATTCCTTAAATAATCCCATTTATTTGAATCCTCTACAAACACCAATGTTACTATTATATATCACAATTTATTTAACGATGTCGGTGGTGATGCTTGTATATGTTTCGGGTAGTAATGAGAATGTAACAATGATAATGACAATAGTCTGAATGGTGTTAACCTGAAGTTACGGTGTGTCACATTATCCCCCTGTTGTAGGAATTTTCGTCCCGAAAATTAGAACATCATGTTACGGGGTTCAACGGGGAATACTTCTTCTTCATCTGATCCTCGCGTTCCCAGGTAAATTCTGGTCCACGCTTTGAGTTCCAACGGACTTTGAGGATAGGGATACGACTATGTTTGAGCATCTTGACCTCTCGGTCCATGAGTTCCACTGGCTCCTCGATGAAACGTAGTTGTTCATCCACATGTATCTCGTCTAACGGAACGACAAGAGTCTCGTCTGCAAGGCATTTTCTTAGATTTGAGACATGGAACACATCGTGTAGTCCACTAAGTTCTTCGGGTAGGTTCAGCTGATACACGGGGCCAACCCGTTTGACAATCTCAAACGGTCCCACGTACCTAGGGTTCAGTTTCCCATGCTTTCCGGAATGAATCACACCTTTCCAAGGTGACACTTTTAAAAGCACTTTGTCTCCTATTTGAAATTCCAACAGTCGGCGACGCTTATCAGTGTAACTCTTCTGTCGGTCACGTGCTGCCACCATACGGTTACGGATCTCGATGATCTTCTCGGTCGTCTCGTGCACAAGTTCAGGGTCGGTGAGTTTACTTTCTCCAACTTCCGCCCAGTAGATAGGTGATCGACACTTCCACCCGTACAGTGCCTCGAATGGAGCAGCTTTGATCAAGGTGTGGTAGCTGTTATTGTAAGAAAACTCAACTAGCGGTAAGTGAGTTTCCCAACTGCCGCCGAAGTCTATCACGCAGGCACGCAGTATGTCTTCCAAGGACTGGATCGTACGCTCACTATGGCCATCGGTCTGTGGGTGATAAGCGGTGCTCATATCCAACCACGTTCCCAATGTCCGTTGTAAAGACTGCCAGAAGTGTGACGTGAATCAAGCATCACGATCAAAGATAATGGAAGTCGCCACACCATGCCGAGAGACTATTTCCCTTAGGTAGATACGAGTTAACTTTTCCAGGCGGTCAGTCTCCCGGATTGCCAGGAAGTGTGCGGATTTCGTCAGACGATCCATGATCACCCAAATGGTATCGCATCCGCTGGGAGTTCTCAACAGTTTGTGATGAAATCCATTGATATCTGCTCCCACTTTCATACTGGAATTTCCGGTTGTTGAAGTAGTCCAGAGGGTCGTTGATACTCCACCATAAATTTAGAAGAGGTCAAACATCTGCTTAGATAGGTGGCAATATCGGCTTTCATGTTTGGCCACCAGTAAAGAACCTTCAGGTCGTGGTACATCTTGTCTGAACCTGGGTGGATTGAGTACCGGGATTTGTGAGCTTCGTCCATTACTAGCTCTCGTAGGTCTCCATATGAGGGAACCCATGTTTGATCCATGAAGTAACGGATTCCGTCAGACTTGGTTTCCAATTGCTTCCCCATGCCTCATAGCGATTCGGCTTTCAGGTTCTCGTATTTTAACGCCTCAAGTTGGGCATTACGGATCTGATCGGGTAAACCGGTGTGAATGATGAGTTGCAATGCTCGAACTCATCTTGGCTTGGGTGTTTCCTTCCGACTTAGGGCATGTGCTACTATATTGTCCTTGCCCGGATGATACTTGATCGTACAATCATAGTCGTTTAACAACTCGACCCATGACGTTGTCTCATATTTAGCTCCTTCTGTTCAAAGATATGCTGGAGACTCTTATGATTAGTGTAAATGGTGCACCTGGTACCGTACAAGTAGTGTCTCCATATCTTGAGTGCGAATACAACTGCTCCCAGCTCTAGGTCATGTGTCGTGTAGTTCTTCTCCTGAACCTTCAATTATAGGGATGCATAAGCAATCACCTTATTGCCTTGCATTAGCACGCAACTTAGGCCTTAAATAGAAGCATCACAGTATACTACAAAATCATCTGTTCCCTCAGGCAGGGACAGAATCGGTGCCGTACAGAGCTTCTGCTTCAGAACCGGGAATGTTGCTTCTTGTTTGTCACCCCAATTGTACGTGGTGCCCTTATGAGTTAACGCGGTGAGAGGTTGAGCAATCTTTGAAAACCCTTCGATGAACCGTCGATAATAGCCAGTCAACCCGATGAACTGTCGTACCTTAGTTGGAGCCTTGGGCGTAGCCTAGTTCTTGATGGCTTCTATTTTCGTCGGGTTGACATGTATCCCATCCTCATTGACCACATGACCCAAGAAGTGGACCTCTCGTATCCAGAAGTCACACTTTGAAAATTTCACGTACAGTTGTTCTCGCTTCAGCAGCTCCAGAATCAGTCTAAGGTGCTCTTCGTGTTCTTCCTTATTCTTTGAATAAATAAGGATGTCATCGATTAAGACAATGACGAACTTGTCCAAATAGGGTTTGCACACTCGGTTCATGAGATCCATGAAAACCGCTGGCGCATTGGTCAACCCGAATGGCATAACCAAAAACTCATAGTGGCCATACCTCGTTCTGAATGCAGTCTTTGAAATGTCTTCATCTCGAATCCTTAGTTGGTGATAACCCGATCTCATATCTATCTTAGAGTAGAAACTAAACCTTTGAAGTTGATCGAACAAATCATTGATGCGCGTGAAGGGATAACGATTCTTAACCATGGCTTTGTTCAATTCCCAGTAATCGATACACATACGAAAAGTTCCGTCCTTCTTCTTGACAAACAGGACTGGGGCTCCCTAAGGTGATGAGCTAGGTCTGATAAACCCTTTTTCCAATAATTCCTGCAATTGCGTAGACAGTTCTTGCAGTTCTTTTGGAGCTAATCTGTACGATGCTTTTGCGATAGGGGTGGCTTCAGGCACCAAATCAATCTGGAACTCGACTTGGCGATGTCGTGGGAGACCAGGTAGGTCTTCAGGGAAAACCTCGGGATAATCACGTAGAACAGGAATATCCTCAATCTTCTTTTCATCGGTATCTTTTTCGGTGACGATAGCAAGGAAAGCGGTATGACCCTTACGCAAACACTTCTGGGCCTTCATGTAGGAGATAATTCCGGAGACTGTACCACTCCTTTCACCCTGAATAGACAAAACCTCACCACTAGGAAGGGATACACGAACGACTTTCTCACCACAGATGATCTCAGTTTGATTCTTAGATAGCCAGTACATACCCACAACTACGTCGAAGCTACCAAGTGTGACAGGAATCAGATCTATATCTATCTCATGACCACATAATCCTAGTTTGCACCCCTTAATGATGTGAGTTGCCTCAATTAGTTTCCCGTCAGCTAATTCTACAACATAACTAGGCTCCACGACAGCTAAGGTTACATCTAAGAACTTAATGAACTTGTTAGAAACAAAACTCCTGTCAGCTCCGGTATCAAATAGTATAGAAGCAAAACAACCATTCAGGGGAAACGTACAAGTAACCACATTCTGGTCATCCCTTGCCTCGCCAGAACCGATCACGAATGCATGACCCTTAGCATTGCCCCCATTATTACCCTTGTTTCCACCCTTCAGCTGTGGGCAATCCTTCCTGTAGTGTCCCTCCTTACCACACTCGTAACAACCCCTAGTCGCTCCGCCCTGGCGTTGTTGTTGATGTTATTGCTGAGTCATCAGCTCACCCCTGCAATCTTTAGCAGCATGACCTATCTTTCCACACCTTTCGCAACGGATGCGGTCACACTGGCCATGGTGGTGGAAGTTGCACCAGTTACACTTCGGATACTTACCCGTATAGCTGCTCGATCCCTGGCCATTATTGTTGTTGTTGCTGTTCTGGTTGTTGTTGGTGAAGCTTCTTGATGAGTCAAACATTCTGGTCTGTTGTTGCTGGGTGTTATTGGAGGTTGAAGACTTGCTGTTATTACCATCCCATTTCTTTTTGTGATCAGATGAGCCAGATGCAGCACCACGTTTAGGCAAAGTACCCTGTGCCACTACCTGATCAGTGAGTTTGTGAGCTAGTCGGATAGCCTGCTGAATAGTGACATGATCAGCAGCCATAACACTAGCTTGGATTTGAGGAGCTAGACCATCAATGTATTTTCCAATCCGTTTGTAGGCCGGGGTCACCATCTGAGGACATAAAGCAGCCAACTCGTGTGAACGAGTCGTGTATTCCTCGATGTCAGAGCCAATCATCTTTAAATTCCAAAACTCTACCTCTAGTTTCTGAACTTCATTTCTGGGGAAATACTCTTCTTTCATCAAAATCTTGAAATCATCCCATGGCAAACCATTAGCAGCGCAAGCCCTAAGGTCTGGACTTGTGAGTTTCACCACGTCAGGGCTGGTCCTTCCAGGGTGCCGGAGGCGTACTTGACACGACTCCCTGTAGGACAGTTGCACATGGCGAAAACTGACTTGAGTTTCTCCAGCCAGCGAAGTAATGAAACAGCACCATCAGAACCACTGAAGAGTGAGGCTTACAATCCATAAACATCTTGAAGGTACAGACGGTTGGACCTCCTTGATTCAAAGTCTGGTTGTACTGGTCCTATTTGCGGGCCTGTTGATAGGCTGCAAGCCCATCAGCAACGCGCTCATTGATGATAGCATTCAAATCAGCTTGAGTCAGGGTGATGTTTCCTCGTCCACCCGAGCGTCCAGCTCTTCTTCCAGACATGATTTTAGTAGGGATGAAGGATCTGTTTGCAAGTGAGGCTTTATGAGAACCGAGACCTCATGTCTCTAAGTATGGAAATGAAAATTGGCACTGATCATGTCCGTTATCACTCAATAGAGTTGCCAGAATTCTCATGCATGATAAATTACAATTACGTGTGCAACCATGATCCTAATTTGCTTTGCATGGTCACCCATGGTTCCTCCTATTCGAGATAACATACCTTGTCAAGTATCGAGTGTTATCAATGATAGAGGTATCAAAGATATATTTGTTACCTCAAGGGTCAAATAACTAAGGTTGTACAAAGGATTCGGTTAAAATAACAACGGGGAATCAAGACAATTTGGTCCTTTTCCCCTTGAAGTTTAAGCGTTTAAATGTCTAAGTCCGATTTTCTGATAGTCTTTGAACCTCTTAGTCATCCCTCGTTTACTGCTTGACCTAGTGCAGAAGATAGGATATGTTGGGAATGGTAACAAGTGTGAAAGAGTTGGAAGAGTGATGTGCTGTTCTTTTTGTTTGTCATCGTTAAACTAGTCGTGCGGGCTGGAAAGGTTTTTGTGCTCCCAATGTGGTAATGTTAGGTTCAATTCGTCGTTGCTTCAACTCCGAGAGTGAAGAATCAAGTGTAAATGTTGGGCGTGAGAGAGAGGGATTCTCCACCCCTCTGTCAGTCAGTAATGATACACGGGTCATACCGGTAATGTTATGTTCGTTCAGCAATGAAATGTTAGTGTGCCAGGAGGTTGTTCGTGCAACAGTTGCAATCATGTAAGAGTGTCTGTGCGATACTAGTGTTGTGTCGAAGGCTATAGTCAAGATGCAATGCAATCCTAGTTCTCGATAACCTGTGGCTCTGATACCAATCTGTCACACCATCAATTTTCACAAACGGGGTTTTACCGTTAGGCGTGTGACATACCAGGATCTCAGACATAGTCATATCGAACGACACTATATGAATTTGAAAATAAACGTTTGACTTCATTCAATGGAACATAAACAAAATTAACATTAGTGCGGAAGCGTATACATGATATGTGAATCCATTACATAGAAGTTACAAGTGCTAAGTCTAAACAAAATGTTGAATGCATGAAAATAAGATCGATGAATGCATGTCCTGAGTGCGTTCCTGAAGTGTTCATCATGAGCTTACGCGTTCCTGTGACCTGAGAAAACATGCTAAAATGTGTCAACATAACGTTGGTGAGTTCACAGGATTAATCAACAAGAAAATGTGTCTGAAAGCGTTTCAATGGTTTAGTATATAAAGCATATCGTTAGGTAGCTAGTCTGTGTTCATGTTAATTAGCGTTTCGAACCGAAGCTGACTGTTTACGTCCCATATGTTTGTTGTATCCCCGTCACGTCTCACCAGACAGTGACAAATGTTAGGTCAATTTAGCACCCGTTTGACCTCCAATCAAGCTAGCGCGACTAGCCCGGGCGGGGTTTGTCAGACCCAGTAGTACTACTCAGAATTACCTCGCTACACATTACTAACAGTTCGAGAGTGTCAGGACTGTTATGTGTGTTTGCACTAACGTAACATGCGATATCAATAATACTACAACCATTTATGTAAATCTGTTTGCATTTTTTCTCCCCTAAAAGGAAAGAAAGTAAAATAGAGGCCGTGAAGACTCACTGATGATGTAGTATGTAGGATGGAAGCCTCCCCAGTGTTGTTACAATGGACTGTCAAACACCTATTGACAGCTATGTTAAGCGTTAGTGTTATGTCTAGTGTTAATAAAATGTTTAGTCTGGTCGGGTCGCATTGGCTCGGTCATGGGTGACACACACAAGTAGGCATACACATATCAAACCTTATGTAGATCCCAATTGAGTTGTCGTTAATTGCAAACAGTTAGGTTATTTTAGATTTAAAAAGTATGTGCTTGTTGATTGCGTTTACTTTAATCTTTATGGTCAAGATATGACACTTTATTGATTGTTACCTCATCATCACACGATAGGCACACCGCACACAAGGAAAATTCACTCACAATGACTCCAATCGCAAAACAAGGCTAGACGCACGACTGGACACCTCATTCGCACGAATGGGCCTTCAATCATACGAATCAACCTCACTCGTACGATTGAACCCTCACTCGTACGACTTAGCATTCAGTCGTACCACACATAACCCATTAGCACGACTCAACGGCCAATCGCACGACTGAATGTTCATTCGTACGATTGGACCTTCAGTCGTGTGATACTCATTCGTACACATTCATCCGATTGACTCAATCACACATACTCTCAATCGCACGCATTTAGTCGCACGACAAGCCCATACACCTAGACTCAGCCGCACGACTCACCCCAGTCGCACCACTCAGTCGCACGACACTCCCAGTCATACGGCTCAGTCGCACGACTGGCACAGTCGCGAACTGCAGCAGATCGCAACTGCTGGTGGTGCTGAACAGCCTTCGGCCGTTCCGTGCACAGTTTTCACACATCAGGGACTTCCAGAAACACTTTCCTAACATGTCTAAGTAATATGCACATGCTGAGTGACCCCACACGCACCCCTAAAACCACATGCATTCGAGTTGAACCCGAGCACCCGAACCCTAGATTTGCAGCAGTTAAACGGGTAACAAAATGGACGACCAAGGTCGCCTACCTATTGGAAACGTGTTATCTCAGCTGTAGTGTAGCTTAGCCGGCGAAAACAAGCTCAAACGAGGTGATTGTTGTGTAGGAGGTGGTAGAGAGGTGGAGGAGGAGATGGTGAAGAAGAAGAAGAAATGGGAGTGAGATGAAAATTTTGGGCTGGTAAGGGGTTTATATACCCAACCCTAGTTTGGCAATTTATCATGTTTGGTCCTCACACTTTGTCCCCAAGTTCCCGAATTTGTTTCGGTTGATAACGATGTAAATGGGCGAGCTATGTTAATTAAGGGGATTCCTTAAATAATCCCATTTATTTGAATCCTCTACAAACACCAATGTTACTATTATATATCACAATTTATTTAACGATGTCGGTGGTGATGCTTGTATACGTTTCGGGTAGTAATGAGAATGTAACAATGATAATGACAACAATCTGAATGGTGTTAACCTGAAGTTACGGTGTGTCACAGTTGCAGTGTATAGTCGAACTACTGAGCCATTAGTATGGTTCAGTCGTGCGATTGAGCCATGCAATTCGTTCATACGCATGACTAAACTATACGATTGGTTCAATCATGCGACTGAGCCAGTCTCATGACTCAGGCGTATGACTGAGCCAATCACCTTGTTCAGTCGTGCGACTTGTCCATAAGCATGGTCCTTTAGCATGAATAACCATAAGACTAAGTCAAACACTATCCTTAATTATTATTAACTCAGAACTATGAATAACTACTACAAACCCATATATAATATTCATTCAAGTGTGTATTTATAAACGATATAAGAATAAGAAACATTCAATAGTAAATAGACATTCAAACACACATCATATTACCAAAGCACCCTTGTACTACACATATGTAAGAATGAAAGACATAAACATTTAAGTACAATGAACTAGGGACATCATGTATCAACAGTTTATCCGTAGATAGTTCTTACGCTTGGTCAATTTCCAAAACTGACTAAGTATGATGGTTTTCCTTCAACCACACATATAAATCAACACAATTATTATTTGGGTTAACCTATATATGGCATACAAAGAAATAAACATGTACAAGAGTTCATTAAAAGAGTTGAATAAAGTTCTAAACCTATACAATGAATCTAAACGTAACAATACTCCGCCTTAGTTTTTACACTTCTAGTCAGCTCTTCAATGTTGACAGCTCCTGAACTCTTCTTACTATCTTCTTGTTTGAGTATAAGGTTGCTTCCTTCTAATCATTGTAGTTGAACTAGACCTGCATTCTGCTCATTTTCTTCAATGTTTCAAAATTGATACCAAGAACATCTTCTTTAGTAGTCAGTGTAGCTACTACTATGTTGTTTGATAATACCTCTAGCTCATCTTGTTCAGAAATTCTAAATTCAGTGATAGAATGAATTTCAAATCCCAGTAGTTGACCAACCTCAAATTTTCTTCTTTTGTAGGCTTTTGCATGAAGCTTGTCTACCACTTTAATGATGCGCACACATAAACATATGTCACTTTGAGCATGTATATTGTAATACCTAGAAGTTTTTGGCCAATTAAAAATAAAAGAAAAGAGAGGAGAAAAAGGAAAACAAAAGTAATTAGAAAGAAAAGAAAAGAAAGCTAAAGTGGAGGGGGATAAGTGTAATAAGTACAAACTTTAATATTTTGTTATTAATTTTGAGTATGGCCGCCCATATCAACCCCCATAATCTGCTTTTGTCGACCAAATTAGAAAAAGAAGAAGAAAACTGATATTTTTTCGGTTGTAGAGAGAGAAGGAGATTGTTTTTCAACAAGGTAAGCATTTGTTGCAAAATTGGCTCGGTTTTGTGTATATTTTGACAAAGGAACCAGGAATATATGTTCTTATGTGTATGTGGGTTCGAGTTTATGTGTTTTGGTCATGTTTAGGTGTTAGAATCATTTGAAAGGTTCAAGTGGAAGAGTTTAAGCTTGAAAACAGCTAAGGTGAGTTTCTAGACCCTGGTTTTCTCTTGTTTTAAACGTTTTAGGGCTGAAAATGCATGCAAAACCAGTTTGATAAATGTTATGCATGTAACTGTACGTATATGTGTATATGTTCGATGGTTTATAGTTGTTAAATGTTTGTTTGAGGTTTGGAATAGGTGTAACAAGCTTAAAACATGTCATGATAATGTTTGGGATCGAAAAACAACTTAGAAACAAGTCAGTAGGTGCACATGCGCCCAAACAAGGCCCATGCGCCTAGTTAAATGCCTTAGAAAAGTTTTTAAGTATGGTCATGCGCCCAAGCAGGGCCCATGCGCCTGAAAATTTGGCTTAAAAAGTCTAAGTATAGGATAATGCACCCAAACAGTAGTTCATGCGCCTAGAAATGCCTTAGAATTTCTAAGTGTAAGTTCATGCGCCTGAACAGTAGTTTATGCGCTTAAGTTTTTGGCAGAAACGCCTAAGTATAGGGGTGATGCGCCTAAATAGCGCCCAGGCGCCCAAGAGGCTCATGCGCCTAAGTGAGGAAATGGTGAAGTATAGGCTCATGTGCCTACATAGTGAAGAAACGCCCAATCAATCCTCATGCGCCTAAATAGTTCCCATGCGCCCAACACTTATAAAAATTTCTGTAATTTTAAGGAAAAAGAAAAATCTTAGGGTTTGACCCTAGTTTGACCATTGGACTGTTTTGGACTATTCTAAGTACGAATATGTGAGGGTTTATGCATAGAACATGTATGATGTGATGATTAATGTGTGATATGTATAAAAGTATAAAGTGTTACCTTTTAATAATCTTCAAAACGTATATAGATATTATGTTATGATATAAGTTAATTGTTATCTTTTAATAATCTTCAAAACGTATATAGATATTATGTTATGATATAAGTTAAGTATTATGTTATAACGCTACGTAATATGATGAATGTATGAATGAACGTAAAGTATAACTTACCGAAGTGAAGGATAACAATGATGAAAAGTGAAACGTAATGAAAGAAAGTAAAGTCATGCAAGCAGATTTAAAGGAAGATCACAACTCTTTAAGAGTTGTTAGCTCAACTGTGTGTCTTATAACGTGCGGTTCTAACCCGTGATGGTTCACACACAGGGGGATCAGTCTAGGTAACTGAATCCATTGTACGAAACAGGATCCTTGTCATTCGACCATGGGCTTTATGCCAAGATATGATACGACTTTGTGCCAGTTAGGAACGGGGCTTTGTGCCTAGAATGGTGGCTTCAGGCCACGATAGGGGGAAAGCTTGACAGGATCTCGAATCAGAGAGAGATAAAGATAAAGTACGAAACGAATGATAATGATAAAGTACAAAACGAACGATAAAGATAAAGTACGAAGCGAACGATAATGACAAAGTACGAAGCGAAAGATAAAGATAAAGTACGAAGCGAACGATAAAGATAAAGTACGAAATGAGAACGATAAGATAAAGTACGAAATGAACGATAATGATAAAGTACGAAAGGAACGATAATGATAAAGTACAAAAGGAACGATAAAGGTAAAGTACGAAACCAACGAAAGGATAAAGTACGAAACAAAAGAGTATGTGTGAGAACAGATGAACATGTGTGAAAGTAAAGAAGAGTAGTTTAAGAACAAGAGTATTTTTATGTATGAAACATATAAAGTATTTTAATACATTAAAACTAGAACTCACTCAGCAACGCTGACTTTTATGCATTTTCAGTTGGCAGGTAAATTGCTGAGGATGGCACACGGGAAGGCTACTCGGCAGGGCAAGATTGGCATCCATTCACACATGTTATTATTATTGTTTTGTAATGCAATCCGTGAAAGTTTCTTTTGTAGTTGAATAGTGCTGTATAGCATAACAACAATAATTATAATAAAATGATTGTTTTTTGTTAATGACTTTCGCTGTGATATTTTATGAAATTTATAATAACATGTAAGTTTAGTGCTATGAATGACCAATTGTGAGGTCTCCGGGAACGGGGCCTTACATATATCATTCATCTTTGGAAAGTATTTTTCATGTAAAGATGATGTGTAGCTTGGATAAGAAGCTTGATTTCTATTGTATCATAAAGCTTGAAGCTTGGAGCTTTCTTCATTTGATCATTTCTTTATAGCAGCAATTCTTTTTTCTTTTTACATATCCCTATTCAGTGATGGGATATGTAAATTGGTTCCCTTCAATGTTTTTGATTGATGCTACATTCATGTTTTCATATCAAATTCTCCTTAAAAATTCATCATTTACACATTGTGAGGAGCTAGATTTAGACTTCTTTTGTCTTTGTGTTCTTCTTTTATGTTCATCATTCTCTCTTCTCGCTTCCTTCACCACATCATCTTTGAATTTGATTCTTAACTTTACAATAATCATAGAAAAATCTATTCCTCTTTGATTGATTGGATAGTTAGTGATCGGGATGCTTTGAAGATCAGATATGTCTACATCTGGGGGAATACTTATTGTTTCAATCCATGGGAAATATTGGATCATCCTAGAAGCTCTCTTAATTGCTGCACAATACCAGTTGCCTATGAATCCAAGGATCAAACAGGAAATTATTAGTATAGATCGTACGAAATGATCGTGGAATTATCATAATTCATTGTTCCATTAATTGTTGATGAAATTACAATTGTAATGCAAATCAATGAACAACAATCAAAGAAATGAAAATACAATAAAGTAATACGATAAACACGATTGCTTCAAATGATTTCATTTATACTGAAATATGATTACAAGTTAACAAATATTGATTGATTGCTATTGTTGTTCTTGCTATTGTTATTGGTGTCTTGTTGAATATTGTTCTATTGCTGGTAATGATCACTGGTGCCGATTACCTGTGCTTTTTCACTGGTTCCTAAAAAGTGTGCACCCATGCCTTCTATTTATAGGCTGAGGGAATTACTTTTACAGGGGTAAAGGTAACTTTCTTATTATGGTAAGAAAGTTACACAAATAGAATGTTTGACTCTGACATGATTTCTGACTAAAGTGCAGTCTTTCGTAGATGTTGACTTGATGACATCACCTTAGAGTTTGACTTGTTGACTTCATTTGACTTCCTTGATGATTATACATGAAGTATTCTGTTCTTTCGTAGGACTTGGGTTGGTCTTCAAATTGATCTTCATCCGTAGCAGCAATTTATTCTTCTTTAGTAGGAGCAGCATTAACTTGTTCTGAGGACTTGTTCTTCTATTGTTGTAATAGTGCTTTCGTAGGAGTTCCACGTATGCATATACCTTTGTTATGTTCCAGCAAAATATCTATGAAAGTACAAATTGTTCATCCGTAGATAGTTCTTACACTAAGTATGATGTTTCCCTGCAACCACACATGTAAATCAACACATATATTATTGGGTTAACCTATATATATTGCGTACAAAGAGATAATATGTACAAGAGTTCATTAAAAGAGTTGAATAAATTTCTAAACCTATACAATGAATCTACACTTAACAATACCACCCCTTAGGTTTAGACACTTCTAATAATCTCTTTAATGTTGACAACTCCCGAACTCTTCCAATAATCTTCTTATTGAAGCATGAGATTGCTTCCTTCTCAACATTATACTTGTACTTGATCTGCATACCGCTCATTTTCTTCAATGTTTCAAAATGGATACCAAGAACATCTTCTTTAGTAATCAGTGTAGCTACTACTTTGTTGTTTGATTATACCTCTAGTTCATCTTGTTCAAAATTCTAAATTTAGTGATAGAAGGAATTTCAGATCCCAGCAGTTCACCAGCCTCAAATTTTCTTCTTTTGTGTGCTTTTGCATGAAGCTTGTCTATCACTTGAATGTTGTGCACACATAAACATATGTCACTTTAAGCATGTATATCATTCATCTTTGGAAATTATTTATCATGTAAAGATGATATGTAGCTTGGATGATGAAGGTTGAATTTCGTTGGATCATAAACCTTGATGCATAGGGCTTTATGCATTTGATCATTTCTTTGTAGCAGCAATTCTTTTGTCCTCTTTACATATCCCCGTTCAGTGATGGGATATGTATATTTGGTCCCTTCAATGCTAGTGATCAATGCTACATTCATGTTTGCATTTCAAATTGTCCTTAAAAATTCATGTGTACACATTGTGAGGAGCTGGATTTAGGCTTCTTTTGTCTTTTTTTCTTCTTTTATGTTCATCATCCTCTCTTCTCGCTTTCATCACCACATCATATTTGAATTTGTTTCATAACTTTATAATAATCACAGAAAAATCTATTCCTCTTGGATTGATTGGATAGTTAGTGATCAGGATGCTTTGAAGATGAGATATATCTGCATCTGGAGAAAAGTGATCGTTTCAATCCATAGGAAACATTGATCATCGCAGATGCTCTTTTTATTGCTGCACAATACCAGCTGCCTGTGAATCAAAGGATTGAACAGTAAATTATTAGTATACATCATACGAAATGATTGTGGAATTATCATAATTCGTTGTTCAATTAATTGTTGATGAAATGTAGTTGTAATGCAAATCAATGAAGAACATATCAGAGAAATGAAAGTATAATATTAATACAGTAAACATGATTGCTTCTCCTCTCTTAGTTCACGGCAGCAGCATTTTTCCATGCTTTTGAGAGAGAGTTGATGTACTTGCATGTGTGTTTGCATCTAATGAAGTGTTAGTGCACATGGCATGTCTTTTAAACAATTGAATGGAGTTCTTTTCAGCCCACTTGACCAAGAACCAAGCTACCACATGTGTGGTCTAGCTTTTGCTTTGACCGTGAGTTATGGCAGCCACATTGAGTGGTATGCCATTTTTTTTTTTTCCACTCATTTGTTTAATTAAGCTCCAAAATAAATTGTAACAATTACAATTTTTTTGTACACTCAACTAACACTAACCATGACATTAATTAAAACTTGGTTTAATTAATTTGTAACACCTTACATGCCATGTTATTGTTTTATTTATAAATGTTAATTAACCATTAAATAACAATTATAAAGTAATCTCTCAAATAAATAAACCCATGTTATTATTAATTTCTTAAGTGCATTCATTTAGAAAACCAATTTTCTAAATGCTTTTGGTGTTGTTATTTATTTAACTGATCAAATCAATAAATAAATATTGCAGGTGTTTGTCTAGCTTGTTATTGGGTATTACCCGACTTTGATCATACACACTAGCCACATCAATTTAATATGTATCTTGGGCAGATCGAATCCTACAATCTCCCACTGCACAAGATTCATAAAAGATTGATGCAAGTAGCAAATGACGCCTAGCAACGGTTTGCTACCCCTAATGTATGTGACTAAGTACCATTCAATAACATCATCCCTTTCAAGTACCTTACTTGAATATGATTTAGGTGAATCAATCATTTATCCTTTTGTTACAGATGTCATGTTAAATCCAAGGACACAGAATGATCATTCCTTGTTGATTTAACTTAATCAGGCCTTAGACATCATACTCCAACGAATAAGAGGAACAAATCCCATCTTGACTACGTACGTTTCTCACAATAACCTTATGTCATACCTGAACATAGCCTTATGTACTGACAATTATTTCATATCAGTGAAGAACTAGTTCAAGGTGTAACACTTGGTGAATATCAAAACCCAATATGTATCTCAGGTCGAAGGATGCCAAATGATATTCGCCTTTACTCAAATTTACTTATGATCAATCAATAAGATTCCATGTAGTAAGATTTGAGATGCGGGTTAGTCCAATTTTGTATCCCACAATATCTATGAACCTTGGTAGCAACCTATTGCTCTATATTCATCCTTATGAATATCACCCATCCAAGTTCATAATAGCTTACCCTCACACTTGTTCCCACAAAATGAACGACTACGGACATTTGAGTAAATAATTTACTCATGGTTTAAACATGATAAATCGGAACATTAATTGAGACATTATAACCAATAATTTACTCAATAATAAAGAGTTCCACATATTCAAATACAAAATTGATCAAGGTCCAATCACTAGAATATCGATGTCCTAAGGCATAGGTATGACTTTCATGCTTTGCCCTTCAAGGAGCTTCGTGAGTGGATCCGCAATGTTTTGATCAAGTGAACTTTGCGAATACATATTTTTTCCCTTTTCAACTTCATCCCTTATGTAGTTTGAATCTCCGCTCATTGTGCCTAATCTTTTGATGTCACGGGGTTCCTTGATTTGAACATCGCACCTCGTCATCACAAAGATTTCTAAGGAGTCTTGAATGGTAGAGACCATCCTTAGATTGTGATAAACTTTTTATCCATGCAGCTTCCCAAGCTGCTAATGAGGCGGCTATGTATTCAAATTCTATGTGGACAACGCTACCCTATTCATAATGGAGACTACCCCGATTATGATCGAGAATCATCTCGATCATTTGGAAACTATCATTCGTGTAACCCTTTACACTAGTTCCTTTTCATCAGATCCATATATTAGAAACATATCCTTAGTCCTCCTAAGGTATTCCAATATACTTTCACACAGCCATCCAATGGGTGTTACACGGATTCTGCTGATATCTACTTGTCATGCTTAACGCGCATGACATGTCCAGTCTAGTGCATATCATCACATTCATGATGGATCCAATAGCAGACGCATATGGGATGTCCTTCATGCGATCTTGCTCATCCTTTGAGCTTGGACATTGAGATGCACTCAATATTGTCCCTCTTTGAATAGGTATCTATACCTTTCTTAGAGTTTACCATCTTGAACCTTTTCAAGATTTTATCTATATATGCACTTTGGTTTAACCCTATCAACCGCCTCGATCTATCCCTATAGATCTTTATTTCCAAATATAGACGGCTTCACGGAGATCCCTTTTGGAAAACCAATTTCCAAGCCAGGTTTTAACACCTTCTATGGTTGGAATATCATTTCCATATAGTAATATGTCATCAACATACAATACTAAGATTGTGATTACACTCCCACTACCTTTTCATACACATGAGCCTTGTCCGTATCCAAGTTTCCATGCATATTTGTTTTCTTCTCGAAACCCACTTGTATCCAACCGGTTTGGAGTTAAGTGGAGTGTCAACCAATTCCTAAACTTGGTTGTCATACATGGATTGCATCTCTACATTCATGGCTTCCAGCCATTTTGTCACAATCCGAATTGGACATTGCATCATGGTATGTAGTTGGCTCATCGGAGTCAACCTCATAGCATCCATCCATGAAAATCCATATATTTCAGGTGAAATGCTAACTCTACCAGATCTATGAATGCTTTGTGTGTATTGATCAACCCCTTGATCATTATCAACAACCTTCTGTTGATGCTAGTGTCAACCAAACGTGTATCGGCTTGTGGATCTTGATCCTCATCAATTCCACTGTTCTATGCATCATTCCTTCTATAAGGAACTTGGCTTCCAAGAACTATGCCTTTTGAGAAATAAATACCTTTTGCTTTGTTGGATCAAAGAAGAGTAATCCTATACAGTCTTTTTGGATATCCAACAAATATACACTTAGTGAATCGACTTTCAGTTGGTTTGGGTGTTAAGCTTAACATAAGCTTCATAACCCATACTTTTAAATATGATAGCGATGGAACTATTCCATTCCATATTTCAAAAGGCGTCGAATCCACTTTCTTGGTTTGGGCCATATTCAAAATCGAGCCTCGGAGAGTAGTGCAAACCCCAAAATGATAGAGGTAGTGAACTTATAGCCATCATAGGTCGAACCATATCCAATAGGGTTCGATCTCCTTTCAGACACACCCATTATGCTATGGTGTTCTGTGAGGAGTAAGTTGTGAGACAATCTTACAACTTCCTAGATGATCCCTAAAAGTCTCACTTAGGTATTCACCTTCTCTATCTAAACAGAGAACTTTGGTAGTTCTATCGAGTTTGATTTTCTACTTCATTCGTGAAGTTCTTGAACATTTCAAATTCTTCATGTTTATGTGCCATCAAGTACACATAACCATAGCAACTATAAATGTCGGTAAGGTAATGAAGTAAGTTTCATCATACCTTGTCATTGTCTTAAAAGGACACATACATCCAAATGTATGACTCCTGATAAGTCTTTTGCCCTTCATTAATACCAGTAAAGGGCGTGTTGGTCATCTTACCTTGTAAACAAAATTCACACTTATCAAATGAACAATTTTCATTTGCTTTTAAAAGACCATTCTTTTAAAGTGTTTAAGTCCGATTCTTGTTTATGTAACTAAGATGACAATGACAAGAATAAGAGTCACTTAAACCATTTTAAGTCTCTTGGTGTATGATAGGTATAATGTGTTATTATAGGACAATCATCATGAACCAATTCATAAATATTATTAGAAGGCATAGCCTTGAAATAATATACATCATCCATATAAACATAAATACCATCATTTACTAACTTTAAATCATAACCATATCATTTTAAAAGGGAAACATAAATCATGTTCCTAGTCAAACTAGGAGCATATAACATGTTTTGAACAACTTCCAATCCTTTTGAAAGTTTCAAAACATAGTATCCTTTCTTAAAGTGCTTATTTCTTTTGAACCCTTGCAACAGATTGCAATAGTGAGTTCTACATGTGGTATCCAATTACCCATGTGCTTTGAGGAAATAACATTTAAGTCAATATGGATTATGAAAGTTGTGCTTGAGGTTTGTCCAGCATCCCTCTTATTTCTCAACTCATTGAGATAGGTTGGACGATTCCCTTTCAAATGACCTATCTCACCATACTCAAAGCATGGATCGTTTTCGGTTACCTTAGGCTTCATAAGCTTAGGTTTTGGAGGTTCCGCTTTGATCTTCCCTTCCCCTTTGCCTTTGATGTGCCCCTCTCCTTTGGCAACATTGCCTTGGATCGGGAATGGCATTTCCATTGCCTCCCTTATTGATCTAGAGAATAGGTAGAACCTTTCTATCCATCCCTGCCTTAGCTGTTGTGAGCATTGCGCGAAACTCACCAATGCTCTTGTCCCATCCATTCATATTGTATTCATTATGAATGTCTCAAACTTTAGTTTGGCCATTAAGGATCAAATCCTTGGCCAACTCCTTTGAGATAGGACAGCTAAGCCTCTCGAGGCGGCCTCAACATCGTCGGGGTCGGGTTGTTAGGAATAGGATCGTCAAGGACATTTGCCTTTGTTCTTGCTTGAGAACATTCTCAAGTTTCGAGAGCAGTCCATAAGGTTATTATGTATAGACGATCCCTCTCTAAATAGTTCTCAGTGATAGGGTATGGATGGTCCGGGGTGGTAGCATTATTGGTTGCGGCCATTCTACAAATTTTACAAAGTTCTTTTTAGTATTTCTGAAAAATTTCATTTTAATTATTAATACCCTTTATGTCTCATAGAAAATTAATAATTAAAATCTAGAATCCAACGTTACATTCAAATAATGGTTAAGTGACCTTTATCCCATTATTCAAATTAACAAGGTAGTCAACTTTTGACAATTGCAACCTTTTGCAACTTCTAGCGGTATGGGATCGACTTTAAACATCACATGTAAAGTCGGCATGTTATCCCATCAACACCATTTGGAAACCATATTTTAGGTGATCCATTCAACATGGTTTGTAAATCAAGTCACCCTACTTGCACACACATGTGAGTTTACCAACACAAGTGGTTAGGTGACCTTTATCCCACCAATGTGGTATTCCCACCTTAAGTCATAAGTTCCCTCAAATGGTTAGGTGACCTCTATCCCATTAAGAGTTCCAAATGACTTAAGTGTTGTGCAAAAGGACGGTGTTAAACTTGTTTGAAAAGGGATTTTTAGTTTTCATTAATTCTAGTTTTGAAAACTCTATGTACCTTGTATTTGCATGCTTTCAAATACAAGGTATCCTATGGTTCATTTTTAATAAAACCTCTTTTATTAAATCATCAATCCTTTTAATAACCTCTTATTAATCACTTAATGATTAAGTACCATAGATGCAAGTATCTTATGGTTTATTTTTAATAAAACCTCTTTTATTAAATCATTAATCCTTTTAATAACCTCTTATTAACCACTTAATGATTAGAAACCATAAATTTCCAGCTTGTTAAGTTTGCTAATGAGTTTGTTATGCATATCCAATATCAAACAACAATCATACAACAAACAACCAAACAGCATAATATAAACAACCACAATGTGCATAACCATAGCTACTATTGTGACCACACTTGTTTGCCATCACAAGTGTGGTCATTTGGTCTTTCCTAAGGGTTGAATACAACACAAATAGAGGTCTTCTTAGACTCCCACTTGAACTTGCATCCATATGCTTCAAGTCCCTTTTTTTGTGTCTTTGATGTCCATTTTTTGGGTCTTCATCTTGTGCATCTTCCTTTTACAAAAATTATATCCTAATACATTTTTCTAATAAAAGAAATGCACCTAATCTATTTATCACATAACCAAATGAATAAATAATTACAACCCAAATATAAACACAAATATTACAACCCAATTGAATGAATTAAACAAAACCATTCCATTCATCCAAATCAAAAGGCCAAAGGCTAGGTTATGCACTATTATATGACCAATCATAATATTATTCAATAAACTAAATAAACCCCATCAAACCCCGAATTTTCAGCCAACATAAACTGAAAATTAGGGTTTGTTTGTCCAAACACAACATCCAAATATATCAACCAATTGACATTCCTATCTTTCAAAGTTTAATCATAAGCATGAAGATAACTTTGAAAGACATGTGGTTTATTGAGTCAACCAAATCAGCCTATTATGAGTTTAAAATCATCCTCTAAAACTAATTTTTAAAGGACAAGAACAAGCAAGCTATCCACATAACCGGCTCTTGATGCCATTGTTGGGTTTGTTAGAACATAAAATCATAGTTTAACCTCTTAACTTTCTGAAAACGCAGCGGAAGTAAAGCATTATAACCATGTTTATAAACTGAAAAATATGTTCATTAGATGACCATATTGATGTATAAAACAAACCCAAAGAACAAAGGATCATTTATGTGAATTAACAAGCTATGAACTATATAAAACTACATAAAATCACAGCTACATAGAGCTGTGATGTAACTTACTGCAGCAGCAAAAACATCGACCAAAAAGAGATGTTTGATGAAGATGGAGATGCCCAAAATGCAGCCAAGACTTCAAGGATAGAAGTCCTCAATCTTGTATACCCAAAGCTCTTTGCAAGAATACCTTCTTGCTAGGAAGATGACACCAAAACAAGCCCAGAAAACCCTCTTTTCACTGCTGTTTTGGAGCTGCTGGAAATCGACATTGTTGAGGTGTTTATGATGATCTTATGGCTGAATCTTCAAGCTAGAAGATCTCAAGAGAGCATTACCCCAAGCTACCAACAAAACCTTTTTATGCTAGGATTAACAACACCAATTTTCAGCTTCAAAACACTTGAAAGCTGAAAATTTTCAGCTTCAAAAAAAATGCTGCTGCCGTGAACTAAGAGAGGAGACAAGCAGAATTTTTCCATGCTTTTGGAGAGAGTTGATGTACTTGCATGTGTGTTTGCATCTAATCAAGTGTTAGTGCACATGGCATGTCTTTTAAACAATTGAATGGAGTTCTTTTCAGCCCACTTGGACCAAGTCCACATGTGGTCTAGCTTTTGCTTTGACCGTGAGTTATGGCAGCCACATTGAGTGGTATGCCATTTGTTTTTTTTCCACTCATTTGTTTAATTAAGCTCCAAAATAAAATTTGTAACAATTACATTTATTTTGTACACTCAACTAACACTAACATGACATTAATTAAAACTTGGTTTAATTAATTTGTAACACCTTACATGCCATTTTGTTTTTATTTTATAAATGTTAATTAACCATTAAATAACAATTATAAAGTAATCTCTCAAAATAAATAAACCCATGTTATTTATTAATTTCTTAAGTGCATTCATTTAGAAAACCAATTTTCTAAATGCTTTGGTGTTGTTATTTATTTAACTGATCAAATCAATAAATAAATATTGCAGGTGTTTGTCTAGCTTGTTATTGGGTATACCCGACTTGGATCATATCACACTAGCCATATCAATTTAATATGTATCTTGGGCAGATCGAATCCTACAATTTGTTGGGTTTGTTAGAACATAAATAAAACAGAGTTTAACCATTTAAACTTTCTGAAAACGCAGCGGAAGTAAAGCATTATAACCATGTTTATAAGCTGAAAATTATGTTCTTCAAGTGACAATTCAAGTGTATAAAACAAACCCATAACCAAAGGATCATTTATGTGAATTAACAAGCTATGAACGTATGTAAAACTACATAAAAACACAGCTACATAGAGCTGTGATTACTACCTTTTTACAGCAGCAAAACTCGACAGAAATGATGTTGTATGATGCTGAAAATGGCCAAGACTTCAAGTGTAGAAGTCCTCAAGCTTGTATACCCCCAAGCCTCCTTGCAAACACCTTCTTGTTAGGAAGAAACTACACCAAGAACAACTTAAAACCAGCTAGAAACTTGCTGAAAACCCTCTTTTTCAGCTTGTTGAAACCGTAGGGTGAAAGAGAGAGAGAGCTGAGTTTTGTTTCTTGTTAGTTGCATGTATGAATGAGATTCATGATCATGGAATGCAAGAACCTTTCTTGTCATTAGAACACACCAAGAACAACCAAATCAGCTCAAAAATCAGCTCTCATAATACCTCCAATGCTGCTGCATTTTTCGTAAAAGAGAGAGAGAGGAGCTGAATTGTTTGTGTCTTGTGTTGCATGTGTGAATGTAATGAGAATGTGAGAGTGGGTTTTCTAGTTAGTAGTGGTAGACACAAATGCATGTGTGTCTTTCTCCAAGACCAAGCTAGTGGAAGACAATGCATGTGCATTCTCTTATCAAGAGAATCAAAAAAAGAACACTACACATGCACATGCATGCTTGAAAGTGGACGGTTTTGAAGGCCAAAAAAATGGATTTTATTCTCTTTTATTAGTATTTGATATTTATAAAATAGGTGGTTAAATTTTATAAATATCAAATACTAATACACACATACATTGTCTAGTCTTGTAACTAGTTTATACAATTAACCATTTAATTGTATAGTAGTATACTCTCATTATTATTTGATGTTATACAACTAATTTGTATAATACTTCAAATAATATTATTGAACAAAATATCCTCATAAATTGTTCCATCTCATATGCAACTTATTTAGAAAACCCATTTCTAAATTGGTGTAAATATTTAATTGCATGATCATATCATCAATTAAATATTAATTGGGTTTGCTAAGCTTGTTATTGGGTATAACCCGACTTGGATCATAACGTACTAACCACATCAATATTTTATGTGTCTTGGGCACATAGAATCCTACAATCTCCCACTTGCCCAAGATTCATAGAAGATTGATGCAAGCAGTAAATAACGCCTAACAACGGTTTACTACCTTTAATACGCATGACTTATGGCCATTCAATAACATCATCCCATTCAAGTACCCTACTTGAAATGATTTAGGTGAATCAATCATCTATCCTTTTGTTACAGATGTCATGTTAAATCCAAGGACACAGAATGATCATTCCTTGTTGATTTAACTTAATCAGGCCTAGACATCATACTCTCAACGAATAAGAGGAACAAATCCCAAATTGACTACATACGTTCTCACAATCACCTTATGTCATACCTGAACATAGCCTTATGTACTGACAATTATTTCATATTACTGAAGAACTAGTTCAAGGTGTAACACTTGGTGAATATCAAAACCCAATATGTATATCAGGTCGAAGGATACCAAATGATATTCGCCTTTACTCAAATTTACTTATGATCAATCAATAAGATTCCATGTAGTAAGATTTGAGATGCGGGTTAGTCCAATATTCGTATCCCACGAATATCTATGAACCTTGGTAGCAACCCATTGCTCTATATTCATCCTTATGAATATCAACCAATCCAAGTTCATAATAGTCTTACCCTCACACTTGTTCCCACAAGTATGAACGACTACGGACATTTAGAGTAAATAATTTACTCATGGATTAAACATGCTAAATTGGAACATTAATTGAGACATTATAACCAAATAATTTTACTCAAATAATAAAGAGTTCCACATATTCAAAAACAAAATTTGATCAAGTCCAATCACTAGAATATCGAAGTCCTAAGGCACAAGTATGACTTTCATGCTTTGCCCTTTCAAAGAGCTTCGTGAGTGGATCCGCAATGTTTTGATCAAAGTCAACTTTGCGAATACATATCTTTCCTTTTTTAACATCATCGCTTATGTAGTTGAATCTCGCTTATTGTGCCTAATCTTTTGATGTGCACGGGGTTCCTTGATTTGAACAATCGCACCCTCGTCATCACAAAGATTTCTAAGGGGTCTTGAATGGTAGAGACCATCCTTAGATTGGTGATAAACCTTTTATCCATGCAGCTTCCCAAGCTGCTAATGAGGCGGCTATGTATTCGAATTCTGTAGTGGACAATGCTACCCTATTCATAATGGAGACGTACCCCGATTGTGATCGAGGATCATCTCGATCAGTTTGGAAACTCGCATCCGTGTAACCCTTTACAACTAGTTCCTCTTTATCAGATCCATATATTAGAAACATATCCTTAGTCCTCCTAAGGTATTCTAATATACTTTCAACAGCCATCCAATGGCTGTTACTTGGATTCTGCTGATATCTACTTGTCATGCTTAACGCGCATGACATGTCCAGTCTAGTGCATATCATCGCATATGATGGATCCTATAGCAGACGCATATGGGATGTCCCTCATACAATCTTGCTCATCCTTTGAGCTTGGACATTGAGATGCACTCAATATTGTCCCTTTTTGAATAGGTACTATACCTTTCTTAGAGTTTTCCATCTTGAACCTTTTCAAGATTTTATTAATGTATGCACTTCGGTTTAACCCTATCAACCGCCTCGATCTATCCCTATAGATCTTTATTTCAAAAATATAGACGGCTTCACCAAGATCTTTTATGGAAAAACAACTTCCAAGCCAGGTTTTAACACCTTCCATGGTTGGAATGTCATTCCCAAAATTTAATATGTCATCAACATACATACTAAGATTGTGATTACACTCCCACTAGCCTTTTTATACACATGAGCTTTGTCAGTATCCAAGTTTCCATGCATATTTGTTTTCTTCTCGAAAACCCACTTGCATCCAACCGGTTTGGAGTTAAGTGGAGTGTCAACCAATTCCTAAACTTGTGTGTATTGATCAACCTCTTGATCATTATCAACAACCTCTTGTTGACAGCTAGTGTCAACCAAACATGTATCGGCTTGTGGATCTTGATCCTCATCAAATTCCACTGTTCTATGCGTCATTCCTTCCATAAGGAACTTGGCTTCCAAGAACTATGCTTTTTGAGCAATAAATACCTTTTGCTTTGTTGGATCAAAGAAGTAGTATCCTATACAGTCCTTTTGGATATCCAACAAATATACACTTAGTGAATCGACTTTCAGTTGGTTTGGGTGTTAAGCTTAACATAAGCTTCATACCCCATACTTTTAAATATGATGGCGATGGAACTATTCCATTTCATATTTCAAAAGAGTCGAATCAACTTTCTTGGTTTGGGCCATATTCAAAATACGAGCCCTGGAGAGTAGTGCGAAAGCCCAAAATTATAGAGGTAGTGAGCTTATAGGCATCATAGGTCGAACCATATCCAATAGGGTTCGATCTCCTTTTAGACACACCATTATGTTATGGTGTTCTATGAGGAGTTAGTTGTGAGACAATCTCAACTTCCTAGATGATCCCTAAAAGTCTCACTTAGGTATTCACCTTCTCTATCTAAACGGAGAACTTTGGTAGTTCTATCGAGTTGATTTTCTACTTCATTCTTGAAGTTTTGAACATTTCAAATTCTTCATGTTTATGTGCCATCAAGTACACATAACCATAGCGACTTTAATCGTCGGTTAAGTTAATGAAGTAAGTTCCACCATATCTTGTCATTGTTTTAAAAGGACAACATACATCCAAATGTATGATTCCTAATAAGTCTTTTGCCCTCTCATTAGTATCACTAAAGGGCGTGTTAGTCATCTTACTTGTAAACAAGATTCACACTTATCAAATGAACAATTTTCATTTGTTTTCAAAAGACCATTCTTTTAAAATGTTCAAATCCGATTCTTGTTTATGTAAGCAAGATGATAATGACAAGAATAAGAGTCACTTAAACCATTTTAAGTCTCTTGGTGTATGATAGGTATAATGTGTTATTATAGGACGAATCATTATGAACCATTCATAAATATCATTAGAAGGCATAGCCTTGAAATATATATATCATCCATAGCAACATAAATACCATCATTTACAAACTTTAAATCATAGCCATATCGTTTTAAAAGGGAAACTTAAATCATGTTCCTAGTCAAACTAGGAGCATATAACATGTTTTGAAGAACAACTTCCAAACCTTTTGAAAGTTTCAAAACATAGTCTCCTTCTTAAGTGCTATTTCTTTTGAACCCTCACAACAGATTGCAAAAGTGAGTTCCACATGCGGTATCCAATTACCCATGTGCTTTGAGAAATAACATTAAGTCAATATGGATTATGAAAGTTGTGCTTGAGGTTTGCCCAGCATCCCTCTTATTTTCAACTCATTGAGATAGGTTGGACAATTCCCTTTCAAATGACCTATCTCACCATACTCAAAGCATGGATCGTTTTTTTTCGGTTACCTTAAGCTTCATAGCTTAGGTTTGGAGGTTCCGCTTTGATCTTCCCTTCCCCTTTGCCTTTGATGTGTCCTTCTCCTTTGGCAACATTTGCCTTGGGATCGGGATTGGCCTTTCCTTATTGATCTAGAGAATAGGTAGAACCTTTCTACCGATCCTGCCTTAGCTGTTGTGAGCATTGCGTGAAACTCACCAATGCTCTTGTCCTATCCATTCATATCGTAGTTCATTATGAATGTCTCAAATTTTAATTAGGCCATTAAGGATCAAATCCCTGGCCAACTCCTTTGAGACAGGACAGCTAAGCCTCTCGAGGCGGCCTCAACATCGTCAGGGTCGGGTTGGTTAGGAATAGGATCGTCAAGGACATTGCCTTTGCTCTTGCTTGAGAACAATTCTCAAGTTTCGAGACAGTCCATAAGGTTATTATGGTACAGACGATCCCTCTCAAAATTAGTTCTCAGTGATAGGGTATGGACGGTCGGGGTGGTAGCATTATTGTTTGCGGCCATTCTACAAATTTTACAAAGTTCTTTTTAGTATTTCTTAAAATTTCATTTTAATTATTAATACCCTTTACGTCTCATAGACAATTAATAATTAAAATCTAGAATCCAGCGTTACATTCAAATAATGGTTAGGTGACCTTTATCCCATTATTCAAATTAACAAGGTAGTCAACATTTGACAATTGCAACCTTTGCAACTTCTAGCGGTATGGGATCGACTTTAAACATCATATGTAAAGTCGGCATGTTAATCCCATCAACACCATTTGGAAACCATATTTTAGGTGATCCATTCAACATGGTTTGCAAATCAAGTCACCCTACTTGCACACACATGTGAGTTTACCAACACAAGTGGTTAGGTGACCCTTATCCCACCAATGTGGTATTCCCACCTTAAGTCATAAGTTCCCTCAAAATGGTTAGGTGACCTTTATCCCATTAAGAGTTTCCAAATGACTTAAGTGTTGTGCAAAAGGACGGTGTTAAACTTGTTTGAAAAGGGATTTTTAGTTTTCATTAATTCTAGTTTTGAAAACTCTATGTACCTTGTATTTGCATGCTTTCAAATACAAGGTATCCTATGGTTCATTTTTAATAAAACCTCTTTTATTAAATCATCAATCCTTTTAATAACCTCTTATTAATCACTTAATGATTAAGAACCATAGATGCAAGATATCTTATGGTTTATTTTAATAAAACCTCTTTTATTAAATCATTAATCCTTTTAATAACCTCTTATTAACCACTTAATGATTAGAAACCAAATTTCCATCTTGTTAAGTTTGCTAATGAGTTTGTTATGCATATCCAAATATCAAACAACAATCATACAACAAACAACCAAACAAGCATGATATAAACAACCACAATGTGCATAACCATAGCTACTATTGTGACCACACGTGTTTGCCATCACAAGTGTGGTCATTTGGTCTTTCCTAAGGGTTGAATACAACACAAAATAGAGGTCTTCTTAGACTCCCACTTGAACTTGCATCCATATGCTTCAAGTCCCTTTTTTGTGTCTTTGATGTCCATCTTTGGGTCTTCATTTTGTGCATCTTCCTTTTACAAAAATTATATCCTAATACATTTTTCTAATAAAAGAAATGCACCTAATCTATTTATTACATAACCAAATGAATAAATAATTACAACCCAAATAATAAACACAAATATTACAACCCAATTGAATGAATTAAAACAACCATTAAAACCATCCAAATCACACAAGGCCTTAAGCTAGGTTATGCACTTTAACAACCAATGATCATATCATTTATTCATATAATGAAACCCCACTTAAAACCACCAAATTTCAGGCAACATAAACTGAAATTTTGGTTTTAAATATTGTCCAAACAATCAACATTTCATAATATGTTTCTTTCAAGGTCTAATCACTAGCATGTGTGATATGACCTTGGAAGTTTGGGGAATAATTCAAACTAACTATAACAGCCCAAAATCAGCCTATAGTGATTTTATAATCATCCTCTAAAACTAATTTTTAAAGGACAAGAACAAGCAAGCTATCCACATAACCAGCTCTTGATGCCATTGTTGGGTTTGTTAGAACATAAAATCATAGTTTAACCATTTAAACTTTCTGAAAACGCAGCGGAAGTAAAGCATTATAACCATGTTTATAAGCAGAAAATTAGGTTCTTCAAGTGACCATTCAAGTGTATAAAACAAACCCATAAATCAAAGGATCATTTATGTGAATTAACAAGCTATGAACGTATGTAAAACTACATAAAATCACAGCTACATAGAGCTGTGATTACTACCTTTTTACAGCAGCAAAACTCGACAGAAATGATGTTGTATGATGCTGAAAATGGCCAAGACTTCAAGTGTAGAAGTCCTCAAGCTTGTATACCCCAATCCTCCTTGCAAACACCTTCTTGTTAGGAAGAAACTACACCAAGAACAACTTAAAACTCAGCTAGAAACTAGCTGAAAACCCTCTTTTTCAGCTTGTTGAAACCGTAGGGTGAAAGAGACAGAGAGCTGAGTTTTGTTTCTTGTTAGTTGCATGTATGAATGAGATTCATGATCATGGAATGCAAGAACCTTTCTTGTCATTAGAACACACCAAGAACAAACCAAAATCAGCTCAAAAATCAGCTCTCATAACACCTCCAATGCTGCTGCATTTTTCGTAAAATAGAGAGAGAGAGGAGCTGAATTGTTTGTGTCTTGTGTTGCATGTGTGAATGTAATGAGAATGTGAGAGTGGGTTTTCTAGTTAGTAGTGGTAGACACAAATGCATGTGTGTCTTTCTCCAAGACCAAGCTAGTGGAAGACAAATGCATGTGCATTCTCTTATCAAGAGAATCAAAAAAGAACACTACACATGCACATGCATGCTTGAAAGTGGACGGTTTTGAAGGCCAAAAAAATGGATTTTATTCTCTTTTATTAGTATTTGATATTTATAAAATAGGTGGTTAAATTTATAAATGTCAAATACTAATACACACATACATTGTCTAGTCTTGTAACTAGTTTATACAATTAACCATTTAATTGTATAAGTAGTATACTCTCATTATTATTTGATGTTATACAACTAATTTGTATAATACTTCATATAATATTATTGAACAAAATATCCTCATAAATTGTTCCATCTCATATGCAACTTATTTAGAAAACCCATTTTCTAAATTGGTGTAAATATTTAATTGCAGGATCATATCATCAATTAAATATTAATTGGTGTTTGCTAAGCTTGTTATTGGGTATAACCCGACTTGGATCATAACGTACTAACCACATCAATATTTTATGTGTCTTGGGCACATAGAATCCTACATATACATCATACGAAATGATTGTGGAATTATCATAATTCGTCGTTCAATTAATTGTTGATGAAATTGTAGTTGTAATGCAAATCAATGAAGAACATATCAGAGAAATGAAAGTATAATAAATTAATACAGTAAACATGATTGCTTCAAATGATTTTAATTTATACAGAAATATCATTACAATTTAACAAATACTGATTGATTGATTGTTATTGTTGTTCTGGCTATTGCTATTAGTGTGTTGTTGAATATTGTTCAATTGCTGGTAATGATCACTTGTGCCGATTACAAGTGCTTTTTCTCTGGTGCCCAAAAAGCTTGCACCCATGCCTTTTATTTATAGGCTGAGGGATTTACTTTTATAGGGATAAAGGTAACTTTCTTATTTTAGTAAGAAAGTTACACAAATAGAATGTTTGACTCTTACATGAAATCTGACTAAAGTGCAGTCTTCCATAGATGTTGTCTTGATGACATCACCTCAGAGTTTGACTTGTTGACTTCATATGACTTCCTTGATGATTGTAAATGAAGTATTTTGTTCATCCGTAGGAGTTACTTTGATCTTCAAATTGATCTTCATCCGCAGTAGCAATTTATTTTTCTTCCGCAAGAGTGACATTAACTTGATCCGAGGACTTGTTCTTCCATTTTTGTAAAAGTGCTTCCGCAGGAGTTCCACGGATGGATATACCTTTGTTATGTTCTAGCAGAACATCTATGGAAGTACAAATTGTTCATCCGTAGATTGTTCTTACAGTTGGTCAATTTCCAAAATTGACTAAGTATGATTTTTTTCGTGCAATCACACATACAAATCAACACACATATTATTTGGGTTAACCTGTATGTAGATTGCATACAAAGAGATAAATATGTACAAGAGTTCATTAAAAGAATTGAATAAAGTTCTGAACCTATACAATGAATCCAAAGTGAACATATTTCCTGTAAGGGAAAGCACACTTCACATCCATTTGGTACATAGTGAACTCCATCGATGTGGAGTAGGAAGGAAAGTGTCTATTTGTTTCTAGTCTTGCTATAGGTGCAAACAATTTATCATAATCTATACCCTCTTCTTGTGTATACCCCGGGGCTATTAGTCTTGCTTTGTTTCTATGTGTATGTGTCATTAGCAATGTCCCTATATAGCCACATGGTTTCGATGGGAAATTGACCTTCAGGAAGGTCAACTACTTGTCATACTTCTTTTTTATTGAATTGAAACAACTCTACCTACATTGCTTCAATCCAACTATTACCTTAAGGAGCTATCTTTAGATTCTTTGGAAAAATTTGACAAAGAAAACATGAAAAGAAGCATACGTTAGTTGTACTTTACTTGATTCTTGCCACATGTTCATCAAGGTCATAAATGATGTTTGTGACTGGATGATTTCTATGGATCCTTGAAGTAGGAACGACATCTACTTGCATGGTTGCATCTAGATTTGAAACACTTATGTCAGGTCAGTGAGCAGCATCTTCTTATGGATTGAAATGAGTGGTGAGTCATGAAAGTAATCATATGCTTCTTCATGGTGCATGTCTATATCTAAAGCAGTTTGATATGTTTCACATGTTTGGTTCACCATTCCATCAACACCATTTGGAACAGATCCAGGTTGTTGCACTTCAGGAGATGTATATGGAAAAGATTTTGGCAATGAACTTTGGCCAGCCTTAGTTTATGTAGTTTCAATTAGAGGTTCTCTAACTCGAATAACTTTTATACAAACTTGCTGGGCTTGTATATAAGAAGATGATGGAGGAATCATACGGAAATCATCTTGTAAACATTTGAAGTTATAGTTCTTTGTTGATGTTCTGCATTAGACAAATTGAATTGATTAAGTGATTTTGTAAGAGAGCCAATATCAAACAACCAATCAGAACTAGTGGAAGAATTAGGAAATGAATACTCATTAAATTCAACCTTTATTGATTCATCTGTAATGTTTAATCTAAGATTAAACACTAAATGTTTTAGATGTATATGAATATCCCATAAAGTATCCATCATCATGTTGGATTCTGTATGCCCAAGACACATAGAACATTGATGTGGTTAGTACGTCATGATCCAAGTCGGGTCATACCCAATAACAAGCTTAGCAAACACCAATCAATATTTAATTGATGATATGATCATGCAATTAAATATTTACACCAATTTAGAAAATGGGTTTTCTAAATAAAATTGCATGTGAGATGGAACAACTTATTGGGATATTTTGTCCATGAGTATTATTTGTAATGTTATTTGTTTTAATTAAATGACATCAAATAATAAGAGAGTGTGTAAGGGTTATATAAAATTAATAGGTAAATTTTATAACTCTTACAACTAACAAATAAAATGGGTGTTTAAGTTTTAGGGGGGAAAACCCCTTGAATATCAAAGGATCGACCGCCCCATGTGGGGTTCAAGATTCCATTTCTTTCTTGAAACTATACACTCCATTTTACAAGTAAATTCTTTTGACTCATTCTCTCACACATACATACATGCAATGACCAAATGAAAGAAAAATGCTCTCTCCTTTCTTTGAAGAGAATCACGGCTGGAATGGTTCCAGCAGCAATCTTCTAGCTCGATTTGGTGCTCAAAAGATGCTTTCTCTCGTTTCTTTGAAGAAACTCACGGCTGGAATGGTTCCAGCAGCCTTTTTCTTGGTCGATTTGGTGCTCAAAATCCTAGCAATAAGGTGATTTGCATAATGCTTGAGGGTATGAGCACTTGAGGACATCTACTCTTGATGTCTTGGTCATTCAATGGCAGCTTCATCTTCAAATAAGTCCACGTTTTTCAGCCCTCTTTGGATGATGTTTCATCCACGGTTTTTTTGACAGCTTCTAAAGCTTTGGATGATGTTTTTTCAGCCACGTTTTTTGGCAGCTTCTAAAGCTTTGGATGATGGTTTTTCAGCCACGTTTTTGGCAGATTCTAAAGGTAGTATACATCACTTGTTTGGGTTGTTATATATATTGGTGATAACTAGTTCAAACACATACATAAGATCCTTACATTCTTGGGTTTGTTGTAGACATGCAATGAAACATGTTTTTCAGATTTCAAATGATATTTGTTTGATGTTAATCCGCTGCGTTTTCAAGTTTAAAATGGTTAAACAACATTGTTTAGGTCCAACAAACCCGACAATGGTATCAGAGCCGGATATGTGGATGACTAGTTTCATATGTTCTTGTATATTTGGATATATAAGGTTTAACAACCTCATTAGGGCTGTTTT
The DNA here is from genome assembly GCA_024085815.1 of Flaveria linearis. Lineage (NCBI taxonomy): Eukaryota > Viridiplantae > Streptophyta > Magnoliopsida > Asterales > Asteraceae > Flaveria > Flaveria linearis. The sequence continues at coordinate 188,606 of JABSNV010001393.1, read as the reverse complement.
GTGATGATTTGATGATACCCCAACCTTTCAAGGTTGTAATCATGCATGTTTATGATTGGATCTTGAAAGGAAGATATCAAATTGGTTGATTGTGTTTTTGTTTGGACAATAGACCCTAAATTCTTAGTTTGTGTTGGCTGAAAATTTAGGGTCAAATGGGGTTCATTTTGGTTCTTGAAATTATGTATGTGGATACATATATTAGTGCATAACATAGCCTTGACCATGTGTGTTTTGGATTTGGTTGATTGTAATCTTGTCATGTTGGTTGTATTCATTCTTTATGGGTTGTAATAATCCTTTTGGTGTTTCTATTTGGATTGTAATTTGTTTATTCATTTGGTAATGTAATAAATAGATTAGGAGTTTTTTTTCTTTTACTAGAAAATATGTATTAGGATATATATTTTGTAAAAGAAGATGCTCGGGAAGGAAGCACAAAAGGAAGACACAAAGGATGGACTTGAAGCATTTGGATGCAAGTTCAAGTGGGAGTCTTTGAAGACCTCATCATTTGTGTTGTGTTGAACCCTTAGGAAAGACCTTATGACAACACTTGTGATGGCAAACAAGTGTAGTCAACTTAGTGGCTATAGTTATGCACATATGTTTGTATGATTGTACTTGTTTGGTTGTTTGTTGTATGATTGTTATTTGACATTTGGATGTGCATAACAAACTAATAAACAAACTTAACAAGCTGAATTTTATGGTTCCTAATCATTAAGTGATTAATAAAAGGTTATTAAAAGGATTAATGATTTAATAAAAGAGGTTTTATTAAAAGTGAACCATAGGATACCTTGTATTTGAAAGCATGCAAATACAAGGTAAATAGAGTTTTGAAACTAGAATCAATGAAAACTAAAAATCCCTTTTTCAAACAAGTTTAACACCGTCCTTTTGCACAACACTTAAGTCATTTGGAAACTCTTAATGGGATAAAGGTCACCTAACCATTTGAGGGAACTTATGACTTAAGGTGGGAATACCACATTGGTGGGATAAAGGTCACCTAACCACTTGTGTTGGTAAACTCACATGTGTGTGCAAGTAGGGTAACCTGATTTGCAAACCATGTTGAATGGATCACCTAAAATATGGTTTCCAAATGGTGTTGATGGGATTAACATGCCGACTTTGCATATGACGTTTAAAGTCGATCCCATACCGCTAAAAGTTGCAAAGGGTTGCAATTGTCAAATATTGACTACCTTGTTAATTTGAATAATGGGATAAAGGTCACCTAACCATTATTTGAATGTAACGTTGGATTCTAGATTTTAATTATTAATTGTCTATAAGACATAAAGGGTATTAATAATTAAAATGAAATTTTTCAGAAATACTAAAAAGAACTTTGTAAAATTTGTAGAATGACCGCAAACAATAATGCTACCACCCCGCCCGTCCATACCCTATCACTGAGAGCTATTTTAGAGAGGGATCGTCTCTACCATAATAACCTTATGGACTAGTCTCGAAACTTAAGAATTGTTCTCAAGCAAGAGCAAAGGCATATGTCCTTGACGATCCTATTCCTAACCAACCCGACCCCGACGATGTTGAGGCCATTCCCGATCCTAAGGCAAATGTTGTCAAAGGAGAAGGGCACATCAAAGGCAATGGGTAAGGGTAGATCAAAGCGGAACCTCCAAAACCTAAGCTTATGAAGCTTAAGGTAACCGAAAACGATCAATGCTTTGAGTATGGTGAGATAGGTCATTTGAAAGGGATTCATCCAACCTATCTCAATGAGTTGACTAATAAGAGGGATGCTGGGCAAACCTCAAGCACAACTTTCATAATCCATATTGACTTAAATGTTATTTCCTCAAAGCACATGGGTAATTGGATACCACATGTGGAACTAACTATTGCAATCTGTTGCAAGGGTTCAAAAGAAATAAGCACTTTAACGAAGGAGACTATGTTTTGAAACTTTCAAAAAGGTTTGGAAGTTGTTCTTCAAAACTTGTTATATGCTCCTAGTTTGACTAGGAACATGATTTAAGTTCCCCTTTAAAATGATATGGTTATGATTTAAAGTTAGTAGATGATGGTATCTATATTTATATGGATGATGTATATTATTTCAAGGCTATGCCTTCTAATGATGTTGATGAATTGGTTCATAATGATTCGTCCTATAATAAACATTATACCTATCATGCACCAAGAGACTTAAAATGGTTTAAGTAACTCTTATTCTTGTCATTGTCATCTTGGTTACATAAACAAGAATCGGATTTAAACACTTTAAAAGAATGGTCTTTTGAAAACAAATGAAAGTTGTTCATTTGATAAGTGTGAATCTTGTTTACAAGGCAAGATGACCAACACGCCCATTAGTGGTACTAATGAGAGGGCAAAAGACTTATTAGGAGTCATACATTTGGATGTATGTGGTCCTTTTAAGAGAATGACAAGGTATGATGAAACTTACTTCATTACCTTAACCAACGATTATAGTCACTATGGTTATGTGTACTTGATGGCACATAAACATGAAGAATTTGAAATGTTCAAAACTTCAAGAATGAAGTAGGAAATCAACTCGATAGAACTACCAAAGTTCTCCGTTTAGATAGAGAAGGTGAATACCTAAGTGAGACTTTTAGGGATCATCTAGGAAGTTGTAAGATTGTCTCACAACTTACTCCTCATAGAACACCATAACATAATGGTGTGTCTGAAAGGAGATCGAACCCTATTAGATATGGTTCGACCTATGATGGCTATAAGCTCACTACCTCTAAAATTTTGGGGTTTTCGCACTACTCTCCGCGGCTCATATTTTGAATATGGCCCAAACCAAGAAAGTGGATTCGACGCCTTTTGAAATATGGAATGGAATAGTTCCATCGCTATCATATTTAAAATTATGGGTCATGAAGCTTATGTTAAGCTTAACACCCAAACCAACTGAAAGTCGATTCACTAAGTGTATATTTGTTGGATATTCAAAAGGACTGTAAAGGATACTACTTCTTTGATCCAACAGAGCAAAAGTTTTTCATTGCTCAAAAGGCAGTGTTCTTGGAAGCCAAGTTCCTTATGGAAGGAATGACGCATAGAACAGTGGAATTTGATGAGGATCAAGATCCACAAGCCGATACACTTTTGGTTGACACTAGCAATCAATAAGAGGTTGTTGATCATGATTAAGAGGTTGATCAATACACACAAAACGTTCGCTGATCTGGTAAAGTTAGCATTTCACATGAAAGATGTGGATTTTTCATAGATGGATACTACATTGTTGACTCCGAAGAGCCAACTACATACCATGATGTAATGTCCAATTCGGATTGTGACATGTGGCTAGGAGCCATGAACGTAAAGATGCAATCCATGTATGATAGCCAAGTTTGGGAATTGGTTGACTCCTCACTTAACTCCAAACCGGTTGGATGCAAGTGGGTTTTTCAAGAAGAAAACTGACATGCATGGAAACTTGGATACTTACAAGGCATGACTTGTAGCAAAAGGTTTCACTCTAAGTCAAAGGGTTGATTATGATGAAACCTTCTCGCCAATCGCAATGCTAAAGTCATCCTGATAAAGTATGCAAGTTAAAGATATCAGTCTATGGATTGAGACAAGCATCGAGAAGTTGGAATCAACGTTTTGATGAAAAGATCAAGAAATTGGGTTTCATCAAGAACGCTGACGAGGATTGTGTGTATCAAAGGGCTAGTGGGAGTGTAACTACGTTCTCAGTATTGTATGTTGATGACATACTATTATTTGGTAATGATTTTCCAACCATGGAAGGTGTTAAAACCTGGCTTGGAAATAGTTTTTCCAAAAGGGATCTTCGAGAAGCTGTCTATATTTTGGAAATAAAGATCTGTAGGGATAGATCGAGGCGGTTGATAGGGTTAAACCAAAGTGCATACATTGATAAAATCTTGAAAAGTTTCAAGATGGTAAACTCTATAAAAGGTATAGTACCTATTCAAAGAGGGACAATATTGAGTGCATCTCAATGTCCAAGCTTAAAGGATGAGCAACATCGTATGAAGGACATCCCATATGCCTCTGCTATAGGATCCATCATATATGCGATGATATGCACTAGACTGGACATGTCATGCACATTAAGCATGACAAGTAGATATCAGTAGAATCAAAGTAAACAGCCATTGGATGGCTGTTGAAAGTATATTGGAATACCTTAGGAGGACTAAGAATCTGTTTCTAATATACAGATCTGATGAAGAGGAACTAGTTGTAAATGGTTACATGAATGCTAGTTTCCAAACTGATCAAGATGATCCTCGATCACAATCGGGGTACGTCTCCATTATGAATAGGGTAGCATTGTCCACTACAGAATTCGAATACGTAGCCGCCTCATTAACAGCTTGGGAAGCTGCATGGATAAAAGGTTTATCACTAATCTAAGGATGGTCTCTACCATTCAAGACCCCTTAGAAATCTTTTGTCATGACGAGGGTGCGATTGTTCAAATCAAGGAACCCCGTGCACATCAAAAGATTAGGTACAATGAGCGGAAATTCAACTACATAAGGGATGAAGTTGAAAAGGGAAAGATATGTATTCGCAAAGTTCACTTTGATCAAAACATTGCGGATCCACTCACGAAGCTCCTTGAAAGGGCAAAGCATGAAAGTCATACTTGTGCCTCAGGACTTCGATATTCTAGTGATTGGAATTGATCTGTTTAGTATTAATATTATTAATATGGAACAATTGTAATACTTAACTTATCTATGTATTTACGATATTTTAAGTGATGTTCCCTTTTAGCATGTTTACATCCATGAATAATTTATTATTCTAAATGTCCGTAGTCGGTCATATTTGTGGGAACAAATATGAATGTAAGACTATTATGAACATGGATTGGTGGATATTCATAAGGCATGGATATAGAGCAATTGGTTGCTGCCAAGGTTCATAGATATTTGTGGGATACGAATATTGGAATGACCCGCATCTCAAATCTTACTACATGGAATCTTATTGATTGATCATAAGTAAATTTGAGTAAAGGCGAATATCATTTGGTATCCTCCGACCTGAGATACATATTGGGTTTTGATATTCACCAAGTGTTATACCTTGAGCTTGTTCTTCACCGATATGAAATAATTGTCAGTACATAAGGCTATGTTCAGGTATGACATAAGGTGATTGTGAGAAACGTATGTAGTCAAGATGGGATTTGTTCCTCTTATTCGTTGAGAGTATGATGTCTAAGGCCTGATTAAGTTAAATCAACAAGGAATGATCATTCTATGTCCTTGGATTTAACATGACATCTGTAACAAAAGGATAAATGATTGATTCACCTAAATCATTTCAAGTTGGATACTTGAAGGGGATGATGTTATTGAATGGCTTTAAGTCACGCGTATTAAGGGTAGTAAACCGTTGTTAGGCGGTATTTACTGCTTGCATCAATCTTCTATGTATCTTGTGCAAGTGGGAGATTGTTGGATTCTGTATGCCCAAGACACATAGAACATTGATGTGGTTAGTACGTCATGATCCAAGTCGGGTCATACCCAATAACAAGCTTAGCAAACACCAATCAATATTTAATTGATGATATGATCATGCAATTAAATATTTACACCAATTTAGAAAATGGGTTTTCTAAATAAAATTGCATGTGAGATGGAACAACTTATTGGGATATTTTGTCCATGAGTATTATTTGTAATGTTATTTGTTTTAATTAAATGACATCAAATAATAAGAGAGTGTGTAAGGGTTATATAAAATTAATAGGTAAATTTTATAACTCTTACAACTAACAAATAAAATGGGTGTTTAAGTTTTAGGGGGGAAAACCCCTTGAATATCAAAGGATCGACCGCCCCATGTGGGGTTCAAGATTCCATTTCTTTCTTGAAACTATACACTCCATTTTACAAGTAAATTCTTTTTGACTCATTCTCTCACACATACATACATGCAATGACCAAATGAAAGAAAAATGCTCTCTCCTTTCTTTGAAGAGAATCACGGCTGGAATGGTTCCAGCAGCAATCTTCTAGCTCGATTTGGTGCTCAAAAGATGCTTTCTCTCGTTTCTTTGAAGAAACTCACGGCTGGAATGGTTCCAGCAGCCTTTTCTTGGTCGATTTGGTGCTCAAAATCCTAGCAATAAGGTGATTTGCATAATGCTTGAGGGTATGAGCACTTGAGGACATCTACTCTTGATGTCTTGGTCATTCAATGGCAGCTTCATCTTCAGATAAGTCCACGTTTTTCAGCCCTCTTTGGATGATGTTTCATCCACGGTTTTTTTTGACAGCTTCTAAAGCTTTGGATGATGTTTTTTCAGCCATGTTTTTTGGCAGCTTCTAAAGCTTTGGATGATGGTTTTTCAGCCACGTTTTTGGCAGATTCTAAAGGTAGTATACATCACTTGTTTGGGTTGTTATATATATTGGTGATAACTAGTTCAAACACATACATAAGATCCTTGCATTCTTGGGTTTGTTGTAGACATGCAATGAAACATGTTTTTCAGATTTCAAATGATATTTGTTTGATGTTAATCCGCTGCGTTTTCAAGTTTAAAATGGTTAAACAACATTGTTTAGGTCCAACAAACCCGACACATCAGATTTTGAAGCAAACTTTCCTAAACGGTCTATAGTGTTTAATATTAAGACAAGATAACCACAAGAGTTGAAGAAAAAAATAAATGGTTTTCCATGAAAAAGCAATTCATAGGGTTTTGTTTTATTCTTTTTTTACTATTATTGTTTTATTTTATATGTAGCAGGCTGTGTTAACTGCTTTTTCCTAAAAGGTGATTGGCATTTTAACATCAACAAGCATAGTTCTTGCTCCATCAATTAGTGTTATGTTTCTCCTTTCAGCTATCCTTTTTCTTGTGGAGTTCTAAATGCACTGAATTGACAAGCAACGTCTTTTGGGTACTAAATGAACCTTAATCATCATATTTGAATTATGTTCCCTTATCACTTCTAATTTATTTTACTTTGAAATCAAGTTGGATATCATCTTAATGATAAAATCTTTGATGATTTATGATGATTAATTTCTATGAAGTAGGAGTAAACCCATGTTAACATAGAAAAGTCTTCTATGAACACTACATAATATTGCTTTTTTCGTATGCTCATGATGCGAGTAGGTCTAAAAAGATCAATGTGAAGTAACTTTAATGAATTATTATTTGTGTTTAAAAGCTTAGGTTATGGGAAGTTTTGTGTTGCTTCATATTGAGACAAGTTGAACGATGCTCAACTGAATGAAATTCTTACATAGTTAAACCAACATGGTTTTCTTTGACCAGTTTGTTCATGTTTTGAAATTTATGTGTCCCAAACATTTATACCAAAAGTGGTGACACATCAAAAGATGCTTTTGAAAGTAGGCATGTTTGTTCTATAGGTTGGACTGAACTAAGGTTAAGGACAAATGTCTTATTTTTCCTGGTTGTATTCAAGACAACCCATTATTCAAGGATTTTGAACTCTAATTTTGGAATGTAACAATAGGTGACAGTGAAATGAGTATAATATTTCTTGTCACAGATTTATGACATGGTCAGTAGGTTGAACTTCAGTTATTCATAGTAGTTTACCTTGTCGAAGCTCAGCTACCATATGTCACTAAATTCTTGCACCTTAAGATCCCTTCACCAGAAATGAGCATAAATACCAAAGTTGTTCCTTGTATGTGCTTGAATGTACGAAGGATGGAACTGTGTCCTATTATATGCCTAGAACATCCATTATCCACATATTAGATGTTGTTAGACGTTTCTACGATGGCCCTGCATTCATAAATAAATTCGTTAAAGTGTGGAACCTAAGACAAGATGGTCTTGTATTTTCCATTTCTTTTTACAACTGTAACTTTTTCATAAGATCCTCTTACTGTTGAATCACCGGATTCATCAAACTTAGGTTTAGAAATCCTAGTATGGAGTTCATGAGTAAAGACTTCACCTTATGTTGTTTTACGAATCTTGATGATCTATGTTTGTGGGTCACTATCTCTTCATTACAGAAACTGTTAGACGCATAATCAATTGTTGGGTTTGTGAGAACATAAAATCATAGTTTAAACATTTAAACCTTCTGAAAACACAGTAGAATTACAACTTTATAAACCCTTTTATAAGCTGAAAATTATGTTCTTAAGATGACCATACAAGTGTATAAAACAAACCCATAAATCAAAGGATCATTATATGTGAATAAACATGCTATGTGTACATAAAACAACACAATATGACAGCCACAAAGGGGCTGCCAAAACTACCTTTCCAGCAGCAAGATTCGTCCAAAAGGGATGGATATGAGGCTGAAAAAGTGGCCAAAACTTCAAGTTTAGAAGTCCTCTAGTGTTCACTCCCACAAGGCTCTAAGTAAACATCTTAGTTCCTTGGATTTGGACACCAAAACTCCAAAAGGTAAGCTGCCAAAAGGTCTTCATAACCGTGAACTTTCAAGAGCAGTGTTGATGAGATGGGAGGATGAAGTTGACCATGATTCCAAGAGGAGGAACCCTCAAGTGTGTATACCCCAAGCTTATATGCAAACTCCTCTTCTTGCTAGGTAGAAAACACCAAAATGAACACAAAATTGCTCATCAAAACCTCCATAGCTGCTACCTCTTGTTCGTAACTTAGAGAGAGAAAGGAGAGCTGATTTTGTGTTATTAGTTGCATGTGTAATTTGATGAGAAGAAGAGTATCATATACTAGTTAGTGGAGCTAGTCAAAAGGCATGTGTATGCTCTTATCAATGCCAAGCTAGTGGAAACATGTAAGGCATGCATGTGTCTCTTCTCAAGAGAATAAAAGCAAGCACAACACATGCACATCACATGCACATGGGACGGCTTCTTGTATAAAAAAGAAGGGTTTTTCTTTTAATTAAACAAACACACACATGTCTAGTCTTTTAACAATTAACCATTTAATTGTATAAGTAGTATACTCTCATTATTATTTGGTGTTATACAACTAATTTAAATAACACTTCAAATAATATTATTGAACAAAATATCCTAATAAATTGTTCCATCTCATATGCAACTTATTTAGAAAACCCATTTTCTAAATTGGTGTAAATATTTAACTGCATGATCATATCATTAATTAAATATTAATTGGTGTTTGCTAAGCTTGTTATTGGGTAAAACCAGACTTGGATCATAACGTACTAACCACATCAATATTCTAAGTGTCTTGGGCACATAGAATCCTACAATCTCCCACTTGCCCAAGATTAATAGAAGATTGATGCAAGCAGTAAATAACGCCTAACAACGGTTTACTACCCTTAATACGCATGACTTATGGCCATTCAATAACATCATCCCATTCAAGTACCCTACTTGAAATGATTTAGGTGAATCAATCATTTATCCTTTTGTTACAGATGTCATGTTAAATCCAAGAACACAGAATGATCATTCCTTGTTGATTTAACTTAATCAGGCCTTAGACATCTAACTCTCAACGAATAAGAGGAACAAATTCCATCTTGACTACATACGTTTCTCATAAACACCTCGTGTTATACCTGAACATACCCTTATGTACTGTCCACTATTTCAGGACAGTGAAGAATTAGCTCAAGGTATAATATTTGGTGAATATCAAACCCAATATGTATCTCAGGTCAGAGGATACCAAATGATATTCGCCTTTACTCAAATGTACTTATGATCAATCGTTAAGATTCCATGTAGTAAAATTTGAGATGCACGTTAGTCCAATATTTGTATCCCACAAATATCTATGAACCTTGGTAGGAACCCATTGCTCTATATTCATCCTTATGAATATCAACCAATCCAAGTTCATAATAATCTTACCCTCACACTTGTTCCCACAAGTATGAACAACTACGGACATTTAGAGTAAATAATTTACTCATGGATTAAACATGCTAAATTAGAACATTAATTGAAACATTATAACCAAATAATTTTACTCAAATAATAAAGAGTTCCACATATTCAAATACAAAATTTGATCAAGTCCAATCACTAGAATATCGAAGTCCTAAGGCACAAGTATGACTTTCATGCTTTGACCTTTCGAGGAGCTTCGTGAATGGATCCGCAATCTTTTGATCAAAGTGAACATTGCGAATACATATCTTTCCCTTTTCAACTTCATCCCTTATGTAGTTGAATCTCCGCTCATTGTGCCTAATCTTTTAATGTGCACGGGGTTCCTTGATTTGAGCAATCATACCCTCGTTATCACAAAAGATTTCTAAGGGGTCTTGAATGGTAGAGACCACCCTTAGGTCGGTGATAAACCTTTTTATTCATGCAGTTTTCAAAGCTGCTAATGAGGCGGCTATGTATTCTGTTTTGTAGTGGACAATGTTACCCTATTCATAATGGAGACATACCCCGATTATGATCGAGGATCATCTCGATCAGTTTGGAAACTCGCATCCTTGTAACCTTTACAACGAGTTCCTCTTCACCAGATCCATATATTAAGAACATATCCTTAGTGTTTCTAAGGTATTTCAAGATACTCTTAACAGCCATCCAATGGCTATTACCTAGATTCTGCTGATATCTTCTTGTCATGCTTAACGCGCATCACACGTCCGGTCTTAGTGCATATCATCGCATATATGATGGATCCTATAGCAGACGCATATGGGATGTCCTTCATACAATCTTGCTCATCCTTTGAGCTTGGACATTGAGATGCACTCAATATTGTCCCTCTTTGAATAGGTACCATACCTTTCTTAGAGTTTTCCATCTTGAACCTTTTCCAAGATTTTATCTGTATATGCACTTTGGTTTAGACCTATCAACCGCCTCGATCTATCGCTATAGATCTTTATTCCCAAAGTATAGGCAGCTTCACCGAGATCTTTCATGGAAAAACAATTTTCAAGCCAGGTTTTAACACCTTCCATGGTTGGAATGTCCTTTCCATATAGTAATATGTCATCAACATACAATACTAAGAATGTGATTACACTCACACTAGCCTTTTTTATACACACAAGCCTTGTTAGCGTTCTTGATGAAACCAAATTTCTTGATCTCTTCATCAAAACATTGATTCCAACTTCTCGATGCTTGTTTCAATCCATAGATTGATTTCTTTAACTTGCATACTTTATTAGGATGTTTTAGATCGACAAAACCTTCAGGCTGATCCATATAGACATCTTCCTCAAGATATCCATTTAGGAAAGCGGTTTTGACTTCCATTTGCCAGATCTCATAATCATAATAAGCAGCTATGGCAAACAATATCCTTATAGACTTTAGCATCACAACAGGTGGGAAGGTTTCATCATAATCAACCCCTTAAGTTTGAGTGAAACCTTTTGCTACAAGTCTTGCCTTGTAAGTATCCAAGTTTCCATGCATATTTGTTTTCTTCTCGAAACCCACTTGCATCCAACCGGTTTGGAGTTAAGTGGAAGGTCATCCAATTCCTAAACTTGGTTGTCATACATGGATTGCATCTGTACATTCATGCCTTCTAGCCATTTGTCACAATCCGAATTAGACATAGCATCATGGTATGTAGTTGGCTCATCGGAGTCAACCTCATATCATCCATCCATGAAAAATCCATATATTTCAGGTGGAATGCTAAATCTACCAGATCTGTGAACATTTTGTGTGTATTGATCAACCTCTTGATTATCATCAACAACCTCTTGTTGACAGCTAGTGTCAACCAAACGTGTATCGGCTTGTGGATCTTGATCTTCATCAAATTTCATTGTTCTATGCGTCATTCCTTCCATAAGGAACTTGGCTTCCAAGAACTCTGCCCTTCGAGCAATAAATTCCATTTGCTCTATTGGATCAAAGAAGTAGTATCCTATACAGTCTTTGGGATATCCAACAAATATACACTTAGTAGATCGACTTTCAAATTTGTTTTGGGTGTTAAGCCTAACATAAGCTTCACTACCCCATACCTTTTAAATATGATAGTGATGGAACTCCTTCCATGCCGTATTTCAAAAGTTGTCGAACCCACTTTCTTGGTTTGGGCCATATTTAAAATACGAGCCGTGGAGATTAGTGCGAAAACCCAAGATGATAAAGGTGGTAAGCTCATAGTCTTAATGAATTGAACCATATCCAAATAGGGTTCAGTTTCTCCTTTATCAGAATGAAGAACTTAGATAGTTATGTAGAGTTGATTTTCTACTTCATTATTGAAGATTTTGAACATTTCAAAAGCTTCATTCTTATGTGTCATCAAGTGCACACAATAATAGTGACTGTATTCGTCGGTAACAGTAATGAAGTATCTTTTCACCAATATTTGTCATTGTCTTAAAAGGACCAGATACATCCAAATGTATCATTCGTAATAAGTCTTTTGGTTCACACTTATCAAATAAAAAATTTTCATTTGTTTCCAAAAGACCATTCTTTTGAAGTGTTTGAATCCAATTCTCGTTTATGTGACCAAGATGACAATGTCAAAGATAATAATAACTTAAACCGATTTTAAGTTTCTTGGTGCTTAATTTGTATAATGAGTTATTATAGGACGAATTATCATGAACCAATTCATGAATATCATTAAAAGGCATATCCTTAAAATGAAATACATCATCCATAAAAACTTAATACCATTATATACAAACTTTAAATCATGACCATATTGTTTTAATAGGAAACATTAATTATGTTCCTAGTCAAACTAGGTGCATACAAAAGGTTTTGAGAACAACTTCCAAACAATTTGTAAGTCTAAAAATAGAGTTTCCCTCTTTGAAGTGCACATTTCTTTTGAACCCCTTTGCAACAATTGCAAGTATGAGTCTCACATTCGGTATCTAATACCCATGTGTTTGAAGAAATGACATTTAATACAATATGAATCATGAAAATTGTATTCTAGGTTTGCCTAGCATCCCTCTTATCTTTTCAACTCCTTGAGATAGGAGGAACAATTCCCTTTTATTGTCCTATCTCTCCATACTCAAAGCATGGATCGTTCTCCTTTACCTTAGGCTTCATAAGCTTAGGTTGTTGAGGTTTCGCTTTAACCTTTGCTTTGATGTATTCCTTTCTTTTGGCAATAATTGCCTTAGGATCGAGATTGGCCATTTCTTATAGTCTCCCTCATTGATCGAGAGAATAGGTAGAACCTCTCTACCCATCCCTGCCTCGGTTGTTTTGAGCATTGCGTGAATTTCACCGATGCTCTTGTCCCATCCGTTCATATTACAGTTTATTATGAATGTCTCAAACCTTTAGTTAGGCAATCAAGGATCAAATCCTTGGCCAACTACTTTGAGACAAGACATTTAAGCATCTTGAGGCTATCAATGTGGCTTTTCATCTTAAGAATATATAAGATGATATCGATTGGGTTTCTTCCATGTGACATGCATAAAGTGCTTGAACCGTTTCAAAACAATCTTACTAATGTTTGTTGAAGGAACATTTCCTTCAACTAGATTATCATGTCATATGCCCTAAGATGTTCCAAACCCTTTTGGAGTTCGGGAATCATATTCCCAACATGAGGTAGGAAACTTGCACAGAATCCTTAATGTGCTTAAGCCAATCGTCAAAAGGCCTTAACATCAACAGCGTTGGTTGGTGAGACATGGGATCGTCAAGGACATAGGCCTTTACTCATTTTGATAATGATTCTCAGTGATAGGGTACGGACGGTCGGGGTGGTAGCATTATTGTTTGCGGCCATTCTACAAAATTTACAAAGTTCTTATTAGTATTTCTAAAATTTTATTTTAATTATTAATACCCTTTTATGTCTCATAGACAATTAATAATTAAAATCTAGAATCCAACGTTACATTTAAATAATGGTTATGTGACCTTTATCCCATTATTTAATTTAACAAGGTAGTCAATATTTGACAATTGCAACCTTTTGCAACTTATAGCCTTTATGGGATCGGTTAAACATCTTATGTTTGGTTGGCATGTTTAATCCCATCAACACCATTTTAAGCCATGCTTCGGTGTTGGTACACATGTCCCCAGTTCTAGTCTAGTGAGATCAAATGTAATAGACTTCTATCTTGTAACACGTATGTAAGGTTTAATCATTGTAATGAAAACTCTTCAATGAATGTTTGCTTGATTATGTAATGTCATATCTATTATTATTGTTGGTTGTTAGACGCATATATGAACAAGTTATATAGGTTATAGACTTGTTAGACAGGTTCTGAATCAGTTAAGATTCAAGAGTGTGTTTAACTAAGTAAACTGATTCAGTCGCACGATTGGACCATGCGAATGGACCAATCGGACGACTGAACCAGGTGATTGGGTCAATTGTACGGTTGAGTCATCAGACTGACTCAAGCGTATGAATGAATCAATCGTATTACTCAGTCGTACGACTGAGTCTCATTCGCATATGCTCCTGCGAATGACCCAGTTTCATGTGTTTACAAGGTGTATAACATTAAGCCTAGACTATTCGTCAAGCGACGGACACACTATATATGACTATATATGCTCCAACATTCAGTGACCCTATGCACATGGTTTCCAATTCAAGTCATCCTACTTACACACACGTGTGAGTTTTCACATACAAGCGGTTAGGTGACCTTTATCCCACAAGTATGTTAGACTCACCTCAAACACACAAGTTCCCTATAAGTGGTTAGGTGACCTTTATCCCACAAATAGTTCTCAAGTGATTCGAGTGTCGTGTAAAAGGATGGTGTTAAACTTGTTTCAAAAGGGAATTTTGGTTTTCATTAATTCTAGTTTTGAAAACTACATATATACCTTGTATTTGCATGCTTTCAAATGCAAGGTATCCTATGGTTTATTTTTAATAAAACCTCTTTTATTAAATCATTAATCCTTTTAATAACCATTTATTAACCACTTAATGATTAGAAACCATAAATTTTCAGCTTGTTAAGTTTGCTAATGAGTTTGTTATGCATATCCAAATATCAAACAACAATCATACAACAAACAACCAAACAAGCATAATATTAACAACCACAATGTGCATAACCATAGCTACTATTGTGACCACACTTGTTTGCCATCACAAGTGTGGTCATTTGGTCTTTCCTAAGGGTTGAATACAACACAAAATTGAGGTCTTCATAGACTCCCACTTGAACTTGCATCCATATGCTTCAAGTCCTTTTTGTGTCTTTGATGTCCATCTTTGGGTCTTCATCTTGTGCATCTTCCTTTTACAAAATTATATCCTAATACATTTTTCTAATAAAAGAAATGCACCTAATCTATTTATTACATAACCAAAGGAATAAATAATTACAACCCAAATAATAAACATAAATATTACAACCCAATTGAATGAATTAAAACAACCATTCCAATCATCCAAATCAATAGGCCAAAGGCTAGGTTATGCACTATTATATGACCAATCATAAATATTATTCAATAAACTAAATAAACCCCATCAAACCCTAAATTTTCAGCCAACATAAACTGAAAATTTGGGTTTGTTTGTCCAAACAAACAACAACCAAACATATCAACCAACTGACATTCCTATCTTTCAAAGTTTAATCATAAGCATGAAGATATAACTTTGAAAGACTTGGGGTTTATTAAATCAACCAAAATCAGCCCCTAATTAGTTTATTAACATCCTTTAAAATGATTTTTTAAAGGATAAGAACAAGCAAGCTATTCACATAGCCGGCTCTTGATGCCATTGTTGGGTTTGTTAGAACATAAAATCATAGTTTAACCATTTAAACTTTCTGAAAACGCAGCGGAATTACAACTTTATAAACCCTTTTATAAGCTGAAAATTATGTTCTTAAGATGACCATACAAGTGTATAAAACAAACCCATAAATCAAAGGATCATTATATGTGAATAAACATGCTATGTGTACATAAAACAACACAATATGACAGCCACAAAGGGGCTGCCAAAACTACCTTTCCAGCAGCAAGATTCGTCCAAAAGGGATGGATATGAGGCTGAAAAAGTGGCCAAAACTTCAAGTTTAGAAGTCCTCTAGTGTTCACTCCCACAAGGCTCTAAGTAAGCATCTTAGTTCCTTGGATTTGGACACCAAAACTCCAAAAGGTAAGCTGCCAAAAGGTCTTCATAACCGTGAACTTTCAGCAGCAGTGTTGATGAGATGGGAGGATGAAATTGACCAAGATTCCAAGAGGAGGAACCTTCAAGTGTGTATACCCCAAGCTTATATGCAAACTCCTCTTCTTGCTAGGTAGAAAACACCAAAATGAACACAAAATTGCTCATCAAAACCTCCATAGCCGCTGCCTCTTGTTCGTAACTTAGAGAGAGAAAGGAGAGCTGATTTTGTGTTATTAGTTGCATGTGTAATTTGATGAGAAGAAGAGTATCATATACTAGTTAGTGGAGCTAGTCAAAAGGCATGTGTATGCTCTTATCAATGCCAAGCTAGTGGAAACATGTAAGGCATGCATGTGTCTCTTCTCAAGAGAATAAAAGCAAGCACAACACATGCAAATCACATGCACATGGGACGGCTTCTTGTATAAAAAAGAAGGGTTTTTCTTTTAATTAAACATACACACACATGTCTAGTCTTTTAACAATTAACCATTTAATTGTATAAGTAGTATACTCTCATTATTATTTGGTGTTATACAACTAATTTAAATAACACTTCAAATAATATTATTGAACAAAATATCCTAATAAATTCTTCAATCTCATATGCAACTTATTTAGAAAACCCATTTTCAAAATTGGTGTAAATATTTAATTGCATGATCATATCATCAATTAAATATTAATTGGTGTTTGCTAAGCTTGTTGTTGGGTATAACCCGACTTGGATCATAACGTACTAACCACATCAATATTCTAAGTGTCTTGGGCACATAGAATCCTACATCAAAATGATAATTTGTATTGTTATACAAAAATCAGCATGTTGTTCATTCTTGTTTCTATTCAGTCCTAGTAATAGGATTCAAGTTTCTTCTTAAATCAGAAGTTTTTAAGAACCCTAGAATGCCAAGTATCATGATGTTTCATCGTTGTTTTTAGAAATCTTTCATGCATTCCTTAATGATGGACTTGCATGATGTACAAATATAGGTTAGATAGTTGAAATTGGTTTCTTTTGTTTGGATCTCAACTCTTTCATTTTGAAGAGGTAGTCAGAAGTATTATGATTGTTCATTTTACACAAGGCACAATATTTGGCAAAATGACATTTTTCAGTAGAATGATTGTGCAATTTAAAGAATTAACAATAATTAGCTTAGTAGCATTCCACTTTAGTATGATTTGTCATGTGACAGTTGTCATAATACTTCTGATTATCCTTGGGTTGAAATGATGAAGCTTTGATTGTTATGTGCTTCTTTGACCTTTGGTTTGGTGAGGAAGAAACATCTATTTTATTAACAATTGGAGGTTGAGATGAACTTCTTTGCTTCCTGGCTAATTTATTGCATTCATTTTCAAGCTTGTTTACATCAGTCTTAGAAAAAATGCAAATACCCCTTTTATTATTGAAACATGTGGTTTTGATTTTGGTGATGCTTGAGCTTTTGATGTTCCTTTGATTGATGAGGATGCTTGTGCTTTTCCCTTAGATGAATCATTATCTGATTTGTTTGAATTTCTATAAGTGTTGACATCATTATTAGTTTTACTTTCAGAAGCTGATTTCATCTTAAGCTTAGCATCGTGATCAGTCAAGATGCTTGATGCATTGAACTTTACAAAGGGTGTGGTGGCTTTGATTGGACTTTAGGCTTACTAATATACATTGGCTTGGCTGTGCACTTTTTAATTTTAATGCGGTTACTATTTTTTATTTTATCAACATCAGTTCCACTTAAACCTGTGGTTTGTTTTAAGGATTTGTTGTATGACATAAAGTTTCTATAAGGATTACACTTAAAGGCTGATGCAACCAAAGAGATCTCCGCATGCATGCATGAAGTACAAGGAAGTTATATTGGAAGATTTGATACAACTCAATGAATTATTCATAGTATCAAATCATCCGTAGCCGAAAGTCCATATTTTCCAAACCTAAAGATGAAGTCTTCCAAAGCTTCAAAGACAAAGTCTTCCAAATCCAAAGACTAATTTCTTTCAAAGACAAAGAAGACATGCTTTCTCTGATCATCTTTTAATAAAAGGTGAACCAATATTCGCTGCTATCTCTGATGACTCACCAACTTTAATGAGTTAGTGTAAAACTCCATATTTTTCTCAATTGTAGATTAAGGTGTTTTTTCAATAACTTTATACTATTGTACTTTTATCCTTTTTGTAATATATTAGGATGTGAGCTAGAGCATTTCATAGTCACAAGTTAAAGGCAATCTGTATTTTGACTCCGCATTGATCTTGCTATCAAGATTAGTCTTTCCAGTTGGCTTTCCAATATAGTTGGCTGTAGATTGTAGTATAAAGTGTCTCAAATACTTGTCTTTCTATGTATGCTTTGTAATCATTGTAAAAAAACATGAGAGCGATATACATCATTCTTAAAAACCAATGTTATCTTGTTCTTGTTCTTGTTCTGTCTTATTTACTTTTGTTCTTAGTATCATCACTATAGACCTAGTTCCCTACTGGATCTGTTAAGTGTTCTAAGTCTCCCCTCTTTTTGAAACTATTACATTGACCCCTTTATCGGTCCTGCAATTTGTATCAGAGCATTTTAGGCTCTTGATTGTAAGATCTCACCATCTTAAATCTCTTCAATTTTGTAAAACACTTAACGACTCTTGATGACTCTGATACTTGATGCCAAAGAATGGAAGGCTTCATTAAGTCTCAAAGCAGAATGTATGGATCTATTGTCTCAGGACCTCATGTTCCATGCTCTATTTTTGCTACTATAGGTGGTGGTATTATTCCAAAGGAGTGGTAGACTACTCAGAGGATGACCGGAAGAAAATTGATGTAGATTAGAAGGCCATGATTGCTCTCCAAATTGCTCTTCCTAAGTCTATCTATAGAGGCTTCAAGAAGTGCAAGACTGCAAAACAACTTCGGATACGCCAAAGCTTATGTATGAGGGGTCTAATCAAGAAAAGAAAACAAGAAAGACCTATTGAAGCATTAGTTTGAGAACTTCACTTACAAGACAGGTGAAACCATGACTCAACAACACTTAAGATATGTTGAGATTATCGATACTCTAATGGATGGTGGAGTAAATATAAAGAACATGGACATTATGAGAAAGTTCATGTCCTCTCTTCCTTAAAAATGGACCCATAATTGTATGGTCAGTAAGAGGACTAAAAACCTTATGACCCTTACTCTTAATGAGTTATATGATATCCTCAGTGGACACAAGATGGAGATGAACATGCAAAATCCATCTAGCAACTCTTACAACCATCACCAGAGTTCAGCCCTTCATGAGCTTAAAAGGGACTGTAGAGAACCACAACATCAAGAGTCCTTTCATTACCTTCCTATAGACACCTAGGGAGAGCTACATCTAAGGATGTAAAGTCCAGAATCCGATCGAACTCACTTCGTTTGATAGTTGCACTTGATAACACGCGAAGACGGGTGCGTAATCTAATCGAATCAACCGAGAGAAAAAGAAATTAAGCACAAAATCGTTGTAATTGAAATGTATATATCATGTGTCGAATGATTACAATGATAATCAATACAAGATCGATCTCACCCGAAGGTGGAAAATCACAAACGTGATCTGCTCGAATTGAGCGAACATAAATAAAACGCACACTTAATTGAAGCTCTCGATTGTATAAATGTTGCACACCCTTTCACTGTGCACACATGCACATATATATACATGCATGGAATTGTCGCATGAAGTTTGTAGAAGCATCCAAAGTTGTCGCATGCATGTAACAATTTCTTCATTTTCGCATGCACAATGTTCCTTGCAATATTTCGCATGCATGTGCTGCCTGTCATCCAGATTTCGCATGGAGTACTCTCTTAAGATTCTCGCATGAGATTCTCATATCAACATCTCGCATGCATGCGAGTTATACCTCTTTCGCATGCCATTTTCTCATGCATGCGAGTTGGCCTTCTTTCACATGCATGCATGCAGCTTCTCGCGACTTTGTTGAACGCGATCAACAACGATATTGTAATCCAAATATTTTGTCCCTTACAATCTCCCCCTTGGATTATGATATCGTTTTGTCACATGAGCATTTCCACAAACACTTGGTGTGCGTATCAATAATTTCATAGCGATCATCGCATTTGAATCAAATTTGTCTTCAATTTATTCACCAACTCATACAATTTGAATCAAATGAGACGAAATTGTGTTTGTGTCTCGGTTTCGGATTGAACGTTGATGAAACCGGATAAACTTCCAACAAAATTAACTAACCTTTTGAACTTGTTTAACGCCCTCGAACGGAATATCGCGGAATAATGATCCGTTGTATCAAGAGCAACACCTTGCTCTGATACCAAATGTAAAGTCCAGAATCCGATCGAACTCACTTCGTTTAATAGTTGCACTTGATAACAGGCGAAGACGGGTGCGTAATCTAATCGAATCAACCGAGAGAACTAGAATTAAGCACAAAATCATTGTAATTGAAATGTATATATCAAGTGTCGAATGATTACAACGATAATCGATACAAGATAGATCTCACCCGAAGGTGGAAAATCACAAACGTGATCTGCTCGAATTGAGCGAATAAAAACAAAACACACATTTAATTGAAGCTCTCGGTTGTATAAATGTTGCACACCCTTTTACTGTGCACACATGCACATATATATATACATGCATGGAATTGTCGCATGAAGTTTGTAGAAGCATCCAAAGTTGTCGCATGCATGTAACAATTTCTTCATTTTCGCATGCACAATGTTCCTTGCAATATTTCGCATGCATGTGCTGCCTGTCATCCAGATTTCGCATGGAGTACTCTCTTAAGATTCTCGCATGAGATTCTCGTATCAACATCTCGCATGCATGCGAGTTATACCTCTTTCGCATGCCATTTTCGCATGCATGCGACTTGGCCTTCTTTCGTATGCATGCATGCAGCTTCTCGCGACTTTGTTGCACGCGATCAACAACGATATTGTAATCCAAATATTATGTCCCTTAAAACATCAAGAGTCCTTTCATTACCTTCCTAGAGACACCTAGGGAGAGCTACAGCTAAGGAAGCCCATTCCAAGAGACAATGTCTTCTCAAACCTTTATGTATGCTGATGAAAGCATGACCACTCTCTATTCACTATTACAGACTTGGACTGCATCCTTTCAGATGATATGGAGTACATGAAAATAGTCCAGCAAATAACTCTTCTCACTCACAGGGCCAAGATGACAGGATCTCAGCCTCTCGATTGATCAATCAGATTTGTTTGCAGCGGATTTAGCACGTTAATTAGCGATTAATGCAAGAACATAAAAGATATTGCAAGTAAAAGCATAAGCATAGAGAGAGAAAAGAGTTCTGTGAAAAATTAATTGTTCTATTGCTTAACACGTTTCGGCAATTAAAACAGCATGGTTCACCATCCTTTTATAGGCGGCAAAAAGGATGGTGGTGATGTCCTTTTTCTGACATCAACTAATTATTAAAATTACAACTGACGGAACATAAAACTACTGAAGATGTCAACAGCTGACATCTTCTTACAAAATGTTCCTATCTTTTACAAGTACTGACAAAAGTAAAACTACTGAAATCCTACAACGACTGAAGAACAAACTCTAAAGTCGTTTATAACTACTGATAGTATAACAGCTGAAGAACAAGCTCTTCAGCTATTGTACAACTACTGAAATAAAATAAACTACTGAAAGGGAAAAACCATCACAACAACTGAAGAAGACTTCTTCAGCTGTTGTGACAAACTCTGAGTCTTCAGCACTTGGTCTTCAGACTTGGCTTCAGATGATGTAACAGCTGATGACTTCAGTAGATATCATCAGCTGTTGTCTTCAGTCTTTGTCTTCAGACGTTGTGCTTCAGTAGAAGGTCTTCAGTTCTTCAGTTCTTTAGCTTTTGATTCTTCAGTACTTGTCTTCAGTACTTGAAGTCTTCAGTACTTGAATGATCAGTACTTCAGACTTCAGTACTTGGTCTTCAGTACTTTGGAGTCTTCAGCTGTTGTTCTTCAGTTCTTTGATCTTCATACTTTGTTCTTCAGACTTTGTCAGAACAGCTGATGGGAGTCTTCAGCAGTTGTTGCAGTGGCATGTGGGACTTAGAGGTTTTCCTGATCTTGGCTCATTGGTTCTTTTGGTCCAACAAACTCCCCTTGAACCAATGCAGCCAAAACCTCTAATTATTGGTTGTCCCACTTATTGGTGGCATAAGGATTGGTCTATTTCCTTCTAGATCAGATTAGAAGTTGACCCAGATAAGCACTGGCCTGAGAGGTAGTCTCTAGGGCTTGATTGGCTAAGTATGGATGGGAGCTCTGTCTTGGGGAATTGGACACAGAGCTGTTGTCCCATCCATGAGATCTACCTCCCTCGTACAAGCCGTAGGATTCTCGGGTGTAGGCCTGAAGAAAGATCATCTGTTTTTCTTTGGATAGGTCTTCAGGCACACCATCGAACAATCCCTCCCGACCGTACAGCTCTGAGATGTACTTGGCCTGTTTTCCATTTTTGAGCTCAACTGTTGTGGTTTGCCTGTATGCAAATTCATCAGGATGTTTTCCCTCCAACAACAGGTTGAGCTCATCCCTATGGAAGTTCTCAAGCCTCTTATAGACCAAACCCTTCCTAATCACCCTATTATCTAGCATAGTTTGGGGTGATTGGTTGGCTCTATAGGCTTTCTCGAACTCCTCTACTATTTCCCAGGGTGTTATTACAAGAGCCACAGAGATCACTTCATCTACGATTCTCTTGAGTTGGCTCTTGTATCTCACAGGCATGTCCTTCTTGACTATCCTGTGAGACACCCTTGGGTTAGGCCAAGTTCTCACCTTCTCCTTTTCATATTGAAAGGTTTGTTTGAGGGTGAATAATCTCAGAGCTTCCTTCTGCATATTCATTATAGAGGTAGAAGCAACATAGCATTTGTCAATGCTTTTTAGCATTTCCTCATCGTGTCGCCTTTGCTACTCCTCCTCTTCTAATTTTACCCTCATAGTGTCCTGCTGTGAGGTGGGAGTGATGGTTTGTGGTTTGGCTTTAGGTAGAGAGATAACTGCTGAAATGGGCAGACTATCCTCCTCATCCTCCTCTTCTTCATCTTGCAGCCTCAACACCCTTCTCTTCTTCACCAAGGGTGGATCATTGGCTGCGGGTTTTGATGGTGAAGGGGTTGGTTTTGTGGGTTGTGGTTTGGTGGTTGGTGTGGGAATGTTGGCAGTCACTGCTAGCAATCTAGATATGAGAGATGGCTTAGTCTGTTTTGCTAGTAGTGTCCTGTTCCCAGCACCGGCTTCGGAGAGGGCCTCAGCAACCAGTCCTTTTGTGAAGTCACCAGCTGAATAGATCTTGGTGGCTATAGCCAAGATTCTATCCCTGGTCCATGCTTTGACATCAAGGACTGGCCTGCCCAGATACTTCAAAATGAATCTACTCATAGCCTCGAGTCTCTTTTTGTCCTCTTGGCTATAAGTAGACCATCGGTGTTCGATCTCCCTGGTCTCCATCTTCCTGAGCTCCTGATCTAGCAATGCTGTGTCCTTGTCAAAGCGTTGCCTGAACAGATGATCAATGGCAGAGTCCATTGATCTGCTTTGTTCAGCATCAGCCTCCTTGACAAGGGCTGCTAGATCGGAGTCAGCCACCTTCTTTCCCTCCTCTCCCTTTTTCTTATAAGTGGCACTGAAATCCTTCTGGATTCCAGCCACTTCTATTTGCTCAACCTCCCTCTCTTTCCTCTTCCCTTTCTCCCTCACCCTACTACTCTCCTCAACCATCTCCCTCTCAACCACCACCTCTTTTTCTGCCTCTAACTCCTCCTCTCCCCTCTTCCTCTTGGCTTGCACTGATGTCTCCCCCTTTTTGGGTGCATTGGTTGGGGTTTGACTATCAGCAAGCGCCTTAGTAATGGTAACCTCCACCATAGGTTGTATATAATTGGGAAGCCTCTCATCAAGGGTTTGAATGACTATATCTTTAAGTATGGGTGTGATGAGAGGCAGGGATTTCTGGAGGATAGCATCCAGCTGCTCAGGGGGTTCTCACCCTGAGCGCTAGTGCCAGAAGCAGGGGCTGGTGGCCAAGTTTATGGGAGTGGCTCAGTGTTTTTGAGACCTTCAGGTGAAGCTGCCATCTGTGGGGTTGTGGTGGCAGATGGACTTCTATCTTGAGTCATTTGAGCAAGCAGCTCTTTGAGTCTGCTTATCTCATCCTCTAAGATAGTGTTTTGAGCTACTACATCGTAGAAGAAGCTCAGGTCATCATCAGTATGAACTGAATCACCTGACCTCCTGACAGTGTCAGGATGTACATGCTCTGAGTGTGGCTCAGATATAGCAGGTGCCCCTTGTTCATGGTACTGGGGACTTCCAACCTCCGGATTGGATCCATCATCGGCATTTGCCTCTGGTAAGGTCTTATTGATGTTACCAGCTTCACCCTGCTCAGATGTTGATGCAGAGGAAGTGGCAGCCTCACCAGATTGTCCTATCTCCCTAGCCACACTGGGAGATTGGACTTGTGATTCTCTGTGTTGTGGGCTCCCACCGGCACTTGTATCGACCCCCTCTTCGGTTGGAGTCTCCCCAGTTGTAATAGGTTTCTGAGGAGAGGGTGGAGTGCTCAGATGGGTCAGCACTTTGGCGATAACCAATGTAGGGCTTTGTGGGGCGGTCTCATCAGGAGATGGGCTTGAAGCAGTGTGCACAGGGGGAGGACTATGCTGTTCAATGGCAGTCCTCTCAAGTGAGATAGACCCCAGTAGTGTGGTTGCCCCAGTATTGGTTGCATCAGGCTCCTGTTGAGAGGAAGCCTGTTCGGTTGTGGTTGGTGGAGTCGTGGTACCTGCTGGGAGAATCGAACCAGCTGGCACATCCTGCCTTTGTGTTGCAGGGGCATCCTTAGGGGACTCATCTCCCTGAGTAGCCTTTTTGGGCTTCTTTTTGGCTTTTGGTTTGGTGGGGACTTTGGATTTAGAGGTGGAGGCTGTGGGTTCCTGCTGCGTGGGTTTTCGCAGACGGCCAGCCTGTTTGAGTGTGTGGTCAGTGTTGTGCCTGGAGTATACCTCAGCTAGAACAGCCATGGCAGGGACCCCAGTGCCAACTAGTCCCTCAGCCTGAAGCTGGTTTGCTATCATGGCCATTATGAACCACGGATACAAGATCCAACGGTTAGAAAGTGGTTTTGTGGCCATGTCTTTAAGTTCCAAAAAGATTAGATCAGTTAAGTTCAGAGGTTGGTTCTCAAAGATAGAAAACAATACCTGTTGCCACCTTGTGGACATCTGGTCCCACGAAGAGGTTTTGGGAGCCAGACACACGTTCACCATGTGGAAGATTAGACGTTGAGGATCCGGAAAGTGTTTCTTCAACAAGGTGGAGGCGGAGAGGTTACCCTGGTAGTCGTTGGATGTGAATGAGAGATACAGGGCACCTTTGGGGTAGGAGGTTGGGTGGGTGGCATCCTCCAGCTGTAGGGTTTGGCGCAGGGTAGCTGGAGTGATAACCACGGGGTGGTTGTTGACGGAGGAGCGGAGAGAGACCTCACTATCCTGCTCTCCGGTTTGGACGGTTATGTTTGTCCAAAACTCCGTCAAGGAGTCGGTGTATATAGTGGGGTTCAAGAGAAAAGCCGTTTTGTATGGTGAGTCGTGCATAAGATCGACGGCTTGGTGAAATTTGGGCCATAATGGTGATTTGGTGAGATGGGCGACACAGTTGTGTCGAGGTTTCAGTTGCATGTTCGCCATTAATGGTGTATGGGAATTTCAGAGGTTTTGAAAGATTAGGTCAAGTGAGGAGTAAATGCTCTGAAGGTGGGGTATTTATAGGGTAGGGCAAAGGTTTGAAAGAAAACTACTGAAGGTTTTGGTGTTAGTTATCAGTTGTTGTAACGACTGATGACGTGGTTTTAACCTTCAGTGGTTGTAACATCTGAGGACTTGGTATTAGTCTTCAGTAGTTGAAACTACTGAGACTTTGGTTTTGTCCTTCAGATGTTGTAAACGTCTGAAGAGTTACTGTCAATCTTCAGTAGTTATGAACTACTGATGACCTAATATTCTTCTTCAGACGTTGTAACAACTAAGACTTGGTGTTAGCCTTCAGTAGTTGTGAACTACTGATGTCAGTAGTTGTGAACTACTGAAGACATGGTATTGCTTCAGTTGTTGTAAACAACTGAGGACTTGGTGTTAGCTATCAGTAGTTGTGAAACTACTGAAGACATGGTTTTGTCCTTCAGTTGTTTGGGTATGAAACAGCAGCTGTTGTCATCAGCTGATGAGAAATTACTCATCAGCTGTTTCCGTCAAATCAGTTGTTTCATACTAGCCTCTACACTTACTCATCAGCTCTTTGGCTGATTTTCAGATGTTTCATCGACCCTTCAGCTCTTGTGAATATTTATGCCTTCAGCTCTTGTGATCAGATGTTCACAAGTGCTGATGAAATACTCTTCAGAGCTGGTGAACAAATTTTGTCTTCAGTACTTATGGAAGATTACACATCAGTACTTGTGAGCAAAATTTGTTCTTCAGTACTTTTTTATTTGAAAATCAGACATCAGTAGTTGTAATCCACTTCACTACATCAGTTGTTTTCAATAAATAATGTACATCAGTACTTTGCGTCAATTTAGTCTTCAGTAGTTGTGAAAGAGCTGAAGACTAAATTACTCATCAGTACTTGTATTTGTCCTAATGCTCATCAATAGTTATGAAATAAGAGCATCAGCATAGGTCAAATCAATCAAGCTGCAGCATACCAAGCCTTAGTACCAAATTTTGGAATGTTGCACTATCTAAAGGCTTAGTAAAAATGTCGGCAAGCTCATAAGCACTAGGCACAAACTTAGGATCAATCAGACCTTTCTCATAGCAATCCCTAATAAAATGATGTCTGATCTCAATATGTTTGGTCCTAGAGTGCTGGACTGGATTCTTAACAATACAAAGAGCTGAAGCACTATCCATTAATAACAGAGTCTTAGTCTCAGTAATGCCATAATCCAGAAGTTGGTTCTGAAGCCAGAGTATTTGAGAGGTACAACTTGCAGCAGCAATATACTCAGCTTCAGCAGTGGATGTAGCAATTGATGTTTGTTTCTTACTCTGCCAAGAAACCAAACAATTGCCTAGGAATTGGCAACCACTAGAAGTGGATTTTCTGGTAACTTTGCATCCTGCATAGTCACCATCAGAGAAAGCAACTAATTTGCAAGAATGCCCAGCTGAATACCAAAGACCTAGTGATTGGGTACCTTGCAGATATCTAAAGATCCTTTTGACTGCAATCAAATGGGATTCCTTAGGTGCAGCCTGAAATCTAGCACAAGCACATGTTGAAAACATGATGTCTGGTCTAGAAGCTGTAAGGTACATCAAGGACCCAATCATACATCTGTAAAGGGTTTCATCAACCACTTTACCTTTCTGATCTACATCTAGTTGTGTGATGCTGCTCATGGGAGTAGAACAGGGCTTACAGGTTTGTAAATCAAACTTATTCAACAACTCTTTGGTATATTTGGACTGATGGATGAAGATTCCATCATCCTGTTGTTTGATTTGCAAACCCAGAAAGTACTGTAATTCTCCCATAGCACTCATTTCAAAACTTAGCTTCATGAGCTTTGTAAATTCATCACACAACTTTGGATCAGAGGATGCAAAGATGATGTCATCAACATAAATCTGAACAAGGAGCTTATGTTGTCCCACAGTCTTGATGAATAAGGTTTTATCAATGGTGCCTCTAGTGAACTTATTCTCTAGAAGAAAGGTTGAGAGTGTCTCATACCAGGCTCTAGGTGCTTGCTTCAGCCCATAAAGAGCCTTATCAAGCTTGTACACCCAATCAGGATGTTTATTGTCCTCAAAGCCTGGTGGTTGACACACATAAACCTCTTCTTTTATTTTCCCATATAGGAAGGCACTTTTGACATCCATTTGATAAACCTTAAGACTATGAAAGGCAGCATAAGCTAAGAACAGTCTGATTGCTTCCAGTCTGGCCACAGGTGCAAAGGTCTCATCATAATCGATGCCTTCCTCCTGTGCAAACCCTTGAACAACCAGTCTGGCCTTGTTCTTGACAATTTTGCCCTTTTCATCTGTTTTGTTCCTGAATACCCACTTGGTGCCTATAGCACACTTATCTTGCTGTTTCTTGAATTGAAGAAGCTCAAGCTGTATAGCTTCTACCCATCCATTGTCTCTTAAAGCAATATGATAGTTCTTTGGCTCTTGCTGACTGATGAAGAGAGCATAGAAGCAGAAGTTGGACAATTGATTCCTGGTTGAAACTCCAGCATGGATATCACCAATGATCTGTGAAGTGGGGTGATTCTTGAGCTCTTGATAGAATATGATATCTGTGCAAGTGTTTGTAGACCCATCAACAGCAACAGATGGTGATGGAGATTCCTGAAACCATGTAGAGGATGGCAGCTCAAACGAAGTAGAGCAAGCAGAAATCTCATCAGCGTTTGTAGTGGATGGAGCTGCTGAGGCTACAGGAGCATCAGGTTCAGTGGACTCAGGCAGGTTGTCACTGAACTTGAAGAGGTGAGTACTGACTACATCATCATCAGTACCACCAGGTGGAGATCTTTTGACAGGCTCAACAGATGGAGGTTGATAAGGAACATATTGCAGTATGTCCAGATCAAACAACTCCACAGGGTTTTGTGGAATCTTGTCCTATGGAGATTCATTGAACTTAACATGCAGAGTTTCTTCAACCCCCTTAGTTCTACAGTTAAAGACTCTGTATGCCTTGCAAGTTGATGAATAACCAACAAAATACCCTGCATCCACCTTACTAGCAAACTTCTAGAGTGGGTTGCTAGTGTTGAGAATGAAACATGGACACCCAAAGGCTCTAAAGAATGAAATAAGAGGGGCCAAATGATGAAGAACTTCATAAGGATTCTTCATCAACCTCTTATTTACTAAAGCTCTATTCTGTACATAGCAAGCTGTATTGATAGCTTCAGCCCAAAAGGTCAGTGGCAACCCTGAGTCAGCCAACATTGACCTTGCAGCTTCAATGAGGGTCCTGTTCTTTCTCTCCACCACTCCATTCTGCTCAGGAGTTCTAGGAATGCTAAACTACCTTCTAATTCCCTTGGACAGGTAGAAGTCATCAAGTGTGTGGTTTCTAAACTCTGTTCCATTGTCACTCCTCACACACTTGACCTGTAGGGAATACTGCTTTTCTACAAGTAACACAAAGTTCATTATTGTCTTTGCTGCTTCATCCTTGGAGTGCAAGAAGAAAGTCCATACAAACCTGGAATAATCATCCAAAATTACCAGGCAGTATTTCTTCTTTGCCATGCTCATCACTCTGACAGGACCAAAGAGATCCATGTGCAGAAGCTGTAAGCAGGCAGTGGACTTTGGTTCTTCTATTGAAGGGAATGAAACTTTGTGTTGTTTTTCTTTCAAGCAAGCAATGCAGTCATCTTTACACTTGAACTCCTTCTGAGGCAATCCTCTTACTAAACCATGGCTTATAAGCTGATTCATGTTCTTGAAATTAACATGACCCAGCCTTCTATGCCATAGTGTAGACTCTTGAGGAGATGCCTTGGAGAATAGGCAAGGATGGCCTTTTAGATCCATCTTTTTGGAAAGATCTAAGGCATACACTCTTCCTATCCTGTTGGCCTTCAGGAGAGTGTGTTCATCTAATGCCTTATCAATCAAATTCAGAACTTTGGATGACAGAATCCGACAGTTCTGGCTTGTGAAAAGGGCAATATGGCCTTTGTCACACATTTGACTAACACTCAAGAGGTTGTACTTGAGATTCTCCATATGGTTAACATCATCAAACCTTATTTCCCCATTGGAAACAAAGTCTTTTCCGATGATGTAACCCTTTGCATCATTGCCAAAGGAAACAAATCCCTTCTTTCCTTGAGAGTAGTCATTAAGAAGGGAGCTGCTTCCTGTCATGTGCATAGATCCTCCACTGTCTACATACCAGATGCTTCTATGGCATGTTGAAGAACCCTGCAAACACAACCATGTGTTAGTTAGTCTTGGAGACCCAAACCTGCTTGGTTTTGGGTCTGGTCTCAGCTACAGGTGCAGCACTAACAGGTGTGTTATGTGTGACAGCCTGAGGTGAAGAAGATGGTGCAGAAGAGGAACCCTTTGGCTTGGACTTCCTTTTCTGTGGTTTCAACACAGGAGCATCTAAGTGGTTGACTCTTCCCACTAGTTGCTGAACCATCATCACCAACTGTGTCTGATTCTGTGATAAAGCCTTCAGCTCCTCAGAGACATTGGAGTTTGCTGATGATAAGTTCCTATGTTGTACCATCTTTTTCTGAGCAACCTCAGTTGTTGCCTGAGTAATCCCTACCTTCTTTTTAGATTTAGCTTTGGGCTTAGGGATTTCAGGCTTGGATGTTGCTAGTACAAACTTGGTTTCAAACTCATTCTTCATTTTTGTGACATCCGTCACTTTTAGGTCCGTCAATTGACTCGAAACTCGTTAATTCTTTCCGTACATTTATTATTGTGCGTAATTTATTCACTTTTTTTATCGAATCTTTTCGTATACCCGTTTCGTGTCAGCCCTAATATTATTAAGAACATAAAATTGACTAATATCGTATAAATGATAATTATTGAAAATTTATTTTTATTGTTATTAGTGTAAATAACACTATTATTATTATGATTGTTATTATAATTATTATTAATATTAATATTATTATTAGTATTAATATAATTAACATAATTAATAAGTTGAGGGTTTAAATTGTAAATAAAGCAAACTCAAGGGATTAATTAATTAGAAGTTTAGGGACCAAAGTGTAAATAATCAAATATACATATATATATGTCGGGAAAACCAATTCTCAACCTCCCGAACCCTAAAAAATCGCGACACCCTCCCTGCCGTCATCGTCCGACCGCCGATTGCACCACCGCCGTCCGCCGTTAGCCGCCGTCGGTTGCCGTCGCACCACCGTTTAGCCGTTTCGCAGGTATCCGGTCGTTTCGAACCTCGTTTTATTCTGTTTCGTTACGTTTCGTTTCGGTTTTCGTCTCGGTTTGACTCGGTTCGTTTCGGGTTGTTTCGTAAGGCCTCGTGCGCGCGTATGTATGTATTTTGTGCGTATGTATTTTGTGCGTATGTATATGTATATGCTGTAAACCGTATGTATAGGTGTGTATATGTTACGAATGTATGTATATATGTGTGTTTATAATTCTGCGAATTGATTTGCTTTGGCCGTGTGTGTGTGTGTGAGTTTGAGTGTGTGTGTGTGTTGCGCAGGAGGACAAACACAGCAGCCTTCGGCTGCTATGTAAGTGGTGTATATGTGTGTGTGTATGCTTTGTATGTCATATATATGTGTGTATGTATGTTTTGTGCAGTGTGCGTGTATGTATATGCACATATGTGTGCGTGGCAGCGTGTATTTATGTAATATGTGTTGGTGTACGTTATGTATATGTGTGTATGCATATATATATTTTTATGTGTCGTTATATATGTATGTTATGCACCTGTGTATGTATATGTGCAGTGTGTGTGTATGTATATGTGCAGCGTGTGTGTATGTATATGTGCAGTGTGTGTGTATGTATATGTGCAGCGTGTGTGTATGTATATGTGCAGTGTGTGTATGTATATGTGCAGTGTGTGAGCAGTGGGTATGTGTACCGTGTGTATGTATGATGTATGTATGCATAACATATGTAGTGTGTTTGTGTGTTGGGAAAGCACAGCAGCTCACGCTGCTGTGCAATGTGCATGACACTGATTTATTATTATTATTATTATTATTATTATTATTATTATTATTATTATTATTATTATTATTATTATTATATTATTATTATTATTATTATTATTATTATTATTATTATTATTATTATTATTATTATTATTATTATTATTATTATTATTATTATTATTATTATTATTATTATTATTATATTATTATTATTATTATTATTATTATTATTATTATTATTATTATTATTATTATTATTATTATTATTATTATTATTATTAATTATTCTTATTTTGTTATTAATAAAAATAACTTTAATATTATTACTAACAATATAATTAACATTATTATTACATAGGTGTTTGAACGTTCGTATTTCGCATTCTTTGAAGTTTTTGTTCAAGTTATTTTCTTCACATTCCAAGGTGAGTTTCACGGCCCCTTTTTACTATATTTTCTTGGGGGAAAAGCTTGCTCAAATGTTTTGTTCTACGCCGTGTTATAAACAACTTGTGTGTGGTTTGGACCATAGGATTGGGTCTAGAGTTCTTACAAATGTGCTATCTGTACTTGGACTTTATGTGGACTGGACTGTCATGGAGAGGTATTGTTAGTACTAACGGGCTGACACCCCACCCTTGTTGTTGGTATGCTAGCTAAGACCAACTTGGCCTTGTACGAGCCCTTGGGTGAATATAATCTGGTTATGGGCATGGGCATGACTATTGATTTGTATGGATTCTATGGCTACTATGTTCTCTTACTCACACACTCTCTTTTCTGTTTTACATGGATACACGACATGTTTTGTACATTAAACCTATGAACTCACCAACGTATGTTGACCTTTATGAGCATGTCTTTTCAGGTAACAATGCATAAGTGGAATGGATGTGGACTTAGATGGGACCGCTCTCTCGGGAGCATTAGACTATTTTGGACTTTTATTTGGTCTTATTTATTTATGACACTTTTGGAATTATGTATGGATGTTTTGATGGTGTGTTTGTTGGATCTTGGATTATTTATTGTGTTTTGGACTATTTGGTTTTGTTGAAACTTTTAGTGAACATAATTCATTGGTTATTCGTAATGGAGTGATTGATCTTGACACTTGTTCATATGTGTTGGGCGTCGTCATGACCCATTTACAGAGAACGCCTTATAGTGATTCTCTTAGATCCCCAATGTGTTATGACGATCCCGTCCGTCGCATCCTCGTGTTTCCGCTACTAGCGGGGGTGTGACAGATTGGTATCCGAGCCATTGGTTATAGAGAATTAGGTGGATTATTCGACCTAGACTATAACCTAAGTACCCACATGTAGTATGCATCATAGGATTAAGGGTGCACTGCTATACATGTGAAAGTTTTATGTGTATTATTTGTTGTGCTATGTTGTCCGCCTTCTGTGTTATCTGTGATCTGCCTATTTAGAGAACTTTGGTCATTACATTACCTGTGTGTACTTTGAGAAAACATTAGATAAGGATGTCCTCCCATTGTACACTTGATTGTTATTTGGATTGGATTGATAAGTGCCAGTGTAAGGATTCTTTTAAAGGACTTTGGGCGTTAAGCCAACCTTTAATATGTGTGTCTGCTGGTGTTGGCTATGTTGTACGAGGTCTTATTTACAACTTGTGAGTTGAATACTAGGAGTTGGACAAGCTAGCTTAGTTGACAACAACAGACAAGGGCCATGGCGTATTTGGGTTAGATGGAAACTTTACGGGATCTCGAACTATACTAGATGGACTTGTTTGACCGTCCCTTACCTGAGGGAGTGCTTTCTCAATCGATTCCTCTGTACAACTTCGATAACTTAACCTTCGGTTAATGACCATATATTGATTCTCCAATCATAGATAACACTCTGTACTTAACAAGACACGTTAACTCTGGTAGGAGGAGCTAGTAGTGACCATGCAATGCTAATTACCATTACGGGTGCACACGTAATTGGAATTTGCAGTGCATGCGACATCTGGCAAACCTTTTCGCGAGATAACAGTCATAGTTAGTACGAAACTTCCTTTTTATACATGGGATATTGGAGTTCATGTTCTTATTATAATCAATGGTGTAGAAACACCTAAATCCTTTATCCTTCCATAAGTACAAACTGATATAGAACCTTCATGGGAATCATACCTTGACATTTTAGCTCAGTATCTATGGGACGTTGAAATCGCTTTTGTTTCAATGATCGTGGAAATTGACTACATGTTCAAGATGTACTTGGTCTTTAAAGAATTGCAGTAGAGAGGTGAAGCTCTTTGTACCTATGTTGCTTTGTTCGGACGGATCCTAAGACTTGGGGCATTCGACATTTGGATGTTCTAGCATTAAGCTTGACGGAATAAGTGGATGTCATGTAACCGGTTTAAGCATCTTCTTGGTATATCGTTGGTGTGGTGGGAACGCTGCGGGGAACCCTATATATAAACATCTTCGGTATATAAGGATGTGCTTGAACTGGGCTATGTGATGATCCTAATCGTTTAGAGTTGGACATGGTGGAACTAATAACTTGGAAGGAAATAGTACTGGAGGCATGATTGGTTGTACATACATAGAGCTCATGATGTGCAAGCAAAAGTGGTACGGTGGGAAAGTTGGAGCAACAACCCTGACCCATTGCATTGAGAAAATTGGAACAGATGTAGACATCGAGAGCTGTGCTGAGAATCAAAGGGTAAACTGTGATGTCTGTTCATCAGTGGGCAAAGAACTAACGTAGTAGAATGCTCAAACACTAGTTCGAGGAATGGGAAACGGGAACGACAATGGTAATATGAATGGGGATGGCATGGGAGGAAGGATTGGCTGCACTTATAAGGAGTTCATGGCTTGTAAACCAAAAGAGTTTGATGGAAAAGGTGGGGCCATTGTTTAAAGCCGTTGGATCGAGAAGATGGAATCTTTGATGGACGTCAGCAACTGTGCTAAAAACCAGAAGGTGAAGTATGCTACGTGTTCATTAGTGGGGAAGGCGTTAACATAGTGGAATACCCAGGTACAAGCTCGAGGTAGAGAAGCGGCAATGGCCATGACTTGGGCCGATTTTAAGGCACTAATAACCGAGGAGTATTGCCCCATGAATGAAATGCAGAAACTGGAACACGAATTCTGGAATCACTCTATGGTGGGAGCGGGGCATGCTGCGTATACTGACCGGTTCCATGAACTGGCAAAGTTGATGCCACACTTAGTGACGCCTGAGTCAAAGAGAATTGAACGATACATTTGGGGTTTGGTACCGCAAATCCGGGGAATGGTGACTGCTGCTGCACCCCCAACTATACAGAATGCTATATTGAAAGCGGGTAGTTTGACAGACGAGATGGTTCGGACTGGGGTCTTAGGCAAGGGAAGTGAAAAGAGAAAAGAGACTGGTGACTCTAGTAGGCAGGCTGGTGGCAACACAGACAAGAAAGCGAAGGTAGTTAAGGGTTATGTGGCTACACAACCAGCAAGGAAGGATTATGCTGGTGCCTACCCAAAATGCACCAAGTGCAATCGTCACCATCCGAGCACTGCACCGTGTCTGGTTTGTTTTAACTGTAAGCAAGTAGGGCATCTAGCTAAGAGTTGTAAGGTGGTAGTGAACCCAGTTGTGCCAATCAATGCGGTCAGACAAACAGGTGGACAACGTGGGTGCTATGAGTGTGGAAGTCTAGAGCATTACCGCAGTGCATGCCCGAGATTGAACCGGGCACCGGGGCAAGCGGTCAACCAGAATCCCGGGAATAACCATCAAAATTAGGTGTTGGCAATCGGGGCAAATCCAACACAAGGCAACAATGGAAATCCTGCTCGTGGGAGAGTATTTGTGTTGGGAGCCAACGAAGCTCGTCAGGAACCACAAGTGGTGACGGGTACGTTTCTCTTGAATGATCATTATGCTACAGTATTATTTGATACGAGGGCAGATAATAGCTTCGTGTCCTCTGAATTTGTGAAAATGTTAGATGTGGCCCCCAGTTATGTGCAAACCCCTTATGTGATTGAGTTGGCTAATGGTAGTTTTGTAGAAACTAAGGAAATAATCCGAGACTGTACCTTAATATTAGATGATCATGTCTTTAGCATAAATCTTATTCATTTTGGGCTTGGGAGCTTCGATGTAGTGGTAGGTATGGATTGGTTAATAGAGAACAAGGCTGAAATTGTCTATAATGAAAAGATTGTACGATTTCCACTACCGAGTAGTGAGACGCTCGAAGTGTACGGTGAACGGCCAGAAGTACAAAAGGAACTTATTATGAGTATGAAGGCCGAGGCAAAGAAGATCAAGGACATACCAGTGGTGCGAGATTTCCACGAAGTCTTTCCGGAGGATCTTGCAGGATTGCCACCTATACGACAAGTGGACTTCCGAATTGATCTGGTACCTAACGCGATGCCCGTGGCTAAGGCCCCGTATCGACTGGCTCCGTCGAAATGCAAGAGTTGTCCAGTCAGTTTAAAGAACTGTTAGATAAAGGTTTCATACGACCTAGTCATTCACCATGGGGAGCACCGATACTTTTCGTCAAGAAGAAGGATGGATCTTTCAGAATGTGCATAGACTACAGAGAACTGAATAAACTGACGGTTAAGAACCGATATCCTTTGCCAAGGATAGATGATCTATTTGACCAATTACATGGATCCAAGTACTTTTCAAAGATTGATATCCGTTCGGGGTATCATCAACTTAGATTACATGAGGAGGACGTACCGAAGACAGCATTTAGAACTCGATATGGACATTACGAGTTCCTATTCATGCCCTTCGGGTTAACGAACGCACCAGCTGTATTTATGGATTTAATGAATCGCGTGTGTAGGCTGCATCTGGATAAATTTGTCATAGATTTTTTGATGATATTCTAATTTACTCTAAGACAGAAAAGGACCACGAAGAACACTTGAGAACAATTTTAGACCTGTT
Organism: Flaveria linearis; assembly: GCA_024085815.1. Classification (NCBI taxonomy): domain Eukaryota; kingdom Viridiplantae; phylum Streptophyta; class Magnoliopsida; order Asterales; family Asteraceae; genus Flaveria; species Flaveria linearis. The sequence continues at coordinate 151,825 of JABSNV010001393.1, read as the reverse complement.
AAGGAGAGAAGTTATACGCCAAGTTCCCCAAGTGTGAGTTCTGGTAACGAGAAGTGAAGTTCCTTGGGCATGTGGTGAATGAGGAGGGAATACATGTGGACCCTGGTAAGATTGAGCCTGTTAAAGACTGGGAGACACCCAAAACACCTTCGGAGATCAGACAGTTTTGGGTTTAGCGGCTACTACCGACGCTTTATTGCAAATTTTTCGAGGATTGCACAACCTCTTACACAATTGACTCAAAAAGATAAAAAGTTTGTTTGGGGTGTTAAGCAAGAGGAGGCCTTCCTGACCTTGAAAGACAAGTTGTGTAATGCCCCAATATTAACACTTCCGAAAGGGTTGGAGGGGTTCGTGGTGTACTGCGACGCATCGCATCAAGGGTTGGGATGCGTGCTCATGCAAAATGGTAAGGTGATTGCATATGCGTCACGACAACTCAAGAATCATAAGAAAAACTACACTACCCACGATCTCGAGTTGGGTGCGGTAGTTTTTGCTCTCAAAATATGGAGGCACTATTTGTATGGTGCAAAGAGTGTAGTCTACACAGATCACAAGAGCCTCCAACATAATTTCGACCAGAAGGAATTGAGCATGAGGCAGAGGCGATGGATGGAGTTACTCAGTGACTATGATTGTGAAATCCAGCACCACCCGGGAAAAGCTAATGTAGTGGCCGATGCCTTAAGTCGAAAAGAACGAATTAAGCACGTACGTATTCGGGCAACAAGTATGACAGTTCATCCGTGTATAAAAACTTGTATCATCTTCGCCCAGGTACAAGCAATGAAGGAATTGAACGAAAAAGAGGAAGCACTGAGAGGGTTGGACAAACAGTTCATGAAGAAGGACGATGGTGGGCTGTAGTTCGTCAAAAGAATTTGGGTTCCGTCCTTAGGAAATACGCGGGAAATGGTACTAGACGAGGCTCATAAAACAAGGTATTCGGTACATCCCGATGCAGATAAAATGTATCACGACCTTAGGGACTTGTATTGGTGGCCTGGAATGAAACGGGATATCGCTGTGTATATGAGTAGATTCTTAACTTGCTCAAAGGTTAAAGCAGAACATCAGAAACCATCATGTTTGTTACAACAAGCTGAAACTCCCGAATGGAAATGGGAAAATATTGCTATGGACTTTATTACCAAGTTACCTAAGACCAGTAGTGGGCATGATATGATTTGGGTTATAGTGGATCGGATGACCAAATCTGCACATTTCTTGGCTATACGCGAGGACTATAAAATGGAAAAGTTGGCAAGGATCTACATCTGTGAAATTGTGTCTAGACATGGGGTACCCGTGTCATCATATCCGATCGGGACGCACGATTCACATCCCGATTTTGGCAATCCCTGCAGAAGTCACTGGGGACACGTCTTGACATGAATACTGCCTATCACCCTCAGACCGATAGTCAGAGTGAACATACGATTCAGACATTGGAAGACATGCTGAGGGCTTGCACGATTGACTTTGGTGGTAATTGGGACGCTCATCTTCCATTGGTGGAGTTTTCGTACAATAATAGTTACCATACAAGTATCGGGTGTGCACCATTTGAGGCATTATATGGGCGTAAGTGTAGGTCACCGGTGTGGGGCAGAGGTTGGGGAAAGCCAAATGACTGGACCCGAAATCATACAGGAGACTACCGATAAGGTGTTTCAGATTAAGGACAGGTTGAAGGCGGCCCAAGATCGTCAGAAAAGCTATGCTGACAATCGAAGGAAGCCATTAGAGTTCACTGTTGGGGATAACGTACTATTGAAAGTGTCGCCTTGGAAAGGCATCGTACGTTTTGGTAAAAGAAGCAAGTTAGCGCCAAGGTACGTTGGTCCGTTCAAGATCATCGAACGTATTGGTCCTGTTGCATATCGGCTTGAATTACCGCAGGAGTTAAACGGTATCCATGAAACATTCCATGTTTCAAATCTCAAGAAGTGTTTCGCTGATGAGACGTTGCATGTGCCACTCGAAGAAATTCAGGTGGATGAAAAACTTCGATTCATTGAAGAACCGGTGGAAATTATGGACAGAGACATAAAGACGCTGAAGATAAGTGGGATTCCGATTGTGAAGGTAAGATGGAACTCGAAGAGAGGCCCTGAATTTACCTGGGAACGAGAAGACGGAATGAGGACTAAGTATCCTCACCTATTTACGGATGACAATGCGGTTGATAACTCTAGTTGAATTTCGGGACGAAATTCTCTCAACTGGGGGATACTGTGACATCCGTAACTTTCAGGTCCGTCAATTGACTCGAAACTCGTTAATTCTTTCCGTACATTTATTATTGTGCGTAATTTATTCACTTTTTTTATCGAATCTTTTCGTATACCCGTTTCGTGTCAGCCCTAATATTATTAAGAACATAAAATTGACTAATATCGTATAAATGATAATTAATGAAAATTTATTTTTATTGTTATTAGTGTAAATAACACTATTATTATTATGATTGTTATTATAATTATTATTAATATTAATATTATTATTAGTATTAATATAATTAACATAATTAATAAGTTGAGGGTTTAAATTGTAAATAAAGCAAACTCAAGGGATTAATTAATTAGAAGTTTAGGGACCAAAGTGTAAATAATCAAAATATACATATATATATGTCGGGAAAACCAATTCTCAACCTCCCGAACCCTAAAAAATCGCGACACCCTCCCTGCCGTCACCGTCCGACCGCCGATTGCACCACCGCCGTCCGCCGTTAGCCGCCGTCGGTTGCCGTCGCACCACCGTTTAGCCGTTTCGCAGGTATCCGGTCGTTTCGAACCTCGTTTTATTCCGTTTCGTTACGTTTCGTTTCGGTTTTCGTCTCGGTTTGACTCGGTTCGTTTTGGGTTGTTTCGTAAGCCCTCGTGCGCGCGTATGTATGTATTTTGTGCGTATGTATATGCATATGCTGTAAACCGTATGTATAGGTGTGTATATGTTACGAATGTATGTGTATATGTGGTTTATAATTCTGCGAATTGATTTGCTTTGGCCGTGTGTGTGTGTGTGTGAGTTTGAGTGTGTGTGTGTGTTGCGCAGGAGGACAAACACAGCAGCCTTCGGCTGCTATGTACGTGGTGTATATGTGTGTGTGTATGCTTTGTATGTCATATATATGTGTGTATGTATGTTTTGTGCAGTGTGCGTGTATGTATATGCACATATGTGTGCGTGGCAGCGTGTATGTATGTAATATGTGTCGGTGTACGCGATGTATATGTGTGTATGCATATATATATTTTTATGTGTCGTTATATATGTATGTTATGCACCTGTGTATGTATATGTGCAGTGTGTGTGTATGTATATGTGCAGCGTGTGTGTATGTATATGTGCAGTGTGTGTGTATGTATATGTGCAGCGTGTGTGTATGTATATGTGCAGTGTGTGTATGTATATGTGCAGTGTGTGAGCAGTGGGTATGTGTACCGTGTGTATGTATGTTGTATGTATGCATAACATATGTAGTGCGTTTGTGTGTTGGGAAAGCACAGCAGCTCACGCTGCTGTGCAATGTGCATGACACTGATTTATTATTATTATTATTATTATATTATTATTATTATTATTATTATTATTATTATTATTATTATTATTATTATTATTATTATTATTATTATTATTATTATTATTATTATTATTATTATTATATTATTATTATTATTATTATTATTATTATTATTATTATTATTATTATTATTATTATTATTATTATTAATTATTCTTATTTTGTTATTAATAAAAATAACTTTAATATTATTACTAACAATATAATTAACATTATTATTACATAGGTGTTTGAACGTTCGTATTTCGCATTCTTTGAAGTTTTTGTTCAAGTTATTTTCTTCACATTCCAAGGTGAGTTTCACGGCCCCTTTTTACTATATTTTCTTGGGGGAAAAGCTTGCTCAAATGTTTTGTTCTACGCCGTGTTATAAACAACTTGTGTGTGGTTTGGACCATAGGATTGGGTCTAGAGTTCTTACAAATGTGCTATCTGTACTTGGACTTTATGTGGACTGGACTGTCATGGAGAGGTATTGTTAGTACTAACGGGCTGACACCCCACCCTTGTTGTTGGTATGCTAGCTAAGACCAACTTGGCCTTGTACGAGCCCTTGGGTGAATATAATCTGGTTATGGGCATGGGCATGACTATTGATTTGTATGGATTCTATGGCTACTATGTTCTCTTACTCACACACTCTCTTTTCTGTTTTACATGGATACACGACATGTTTTGTACATTAAACCTGTGAACTCACCAACGTATGTTGACCTTTATGAGCATGTCTTTTCAGGTAACAATGCATAAGTGGAATGGATGTGGACTTAGATGGGACCGCTCTCTCAGGAGCATTAGACTATTTTGGACTTTTATTTGGTCTTATTTATTTATGACACTTTTGGACCAATTATGTATGGATGTTTTGATGGTGTGTTTGTTGGATCTTGGATTATTTATTGTGTTTTGGACTATTTGGTTTTGTTGAAACTTTTGGTGAACATAATTCATTGGTTATTCGTAATGGAGTGATTGATCTTGACACTTGTTCATATGTGTTGGGCGTCGTCATGACCCATTTACAGAGAACGCCTTATAGTGATTCTCTTACATCCCCAATGTGTTATGACGATCCCGTCCGTCGCATCCTCGTGTTTCCGCTACTAGCGGGGGTGTGACAATTTTATTGATGTTCTCATTAATTTTCTCCTTCTGTTTGAGTTTGGAACCCCTTTTGTACCAGCAATCATCAGTAAGATGATTGAACAAACCACATATCTCACATGGCTTTTTCTTCATCTTATGCTGATCATCAGCTGAAGAGGATTTAACTGCTGATGACTTGTTCTTCAGCTGTTTGCCATCAGTACCAGCAGTTTTCTTCCTAGTGCCTGCTTTCCTGGTATCCTCTCTAGCTGTCTTCAAACCTTTTCTACTGTTAGTTTTCTTCTCTTTAGTGCTAACAGTATTTGAGGTTTGAACTTCAGATGTTGTCACTTGCTCTCTAGTACCTTCAGTACTTCTAGTGACACCACCTGAGTTGATCAGCCTTTTGGTCATGTGACAGTCAGCATTTGAACCAACAACTGTTGTGGCATCAGCTGATTGGTTTTGGCAGGAGTTAATGCTGACATCTATCTCTGATGATGCTGAATCAGAAGATAGTAGGTCACATGAAGAGAAGGATTGGTTATTGCTCTCCCATCAGATTCAACTTCTGCTCTTGAAGTGAAATCTGTAGGAGGAGCAGTGTGATTATAACCAATGCCAAACTTCACATTGGAAGCTGATTGCTTTCTAAGAAGCATTTCAAAACCCTTGCATGATTGCACCCATCGATCACACTCAACTTGGGTGGTTGCAAGAGTTTCCTTGAGGTCTCTGTACTTCTCTAGAAGTACATCTTCCCTAGCTTTATCATCTTTAATTTGGCATTTAAGCTTGTAAATCTCATCATTTTTATCTTTTAGAACAACCTCAAAATCAGCTTTTCTTTTGGAAATAGTATGCTCAAGCTCAAGATTTTTATCTATTAAAGCTATATTTGCTTCTTTAATAGAAGCAAATGCTGCTATGCATGATTCTGAACAAAGCTTGGCTTTTGCCTCAGTGGATACCTGAGATGAGGCATTGGATGATGACCCTTCAGCAGAATCAAGGGCCATCAGAGCAAGATTTCCAAAAGATTGGTCACCATCATGTTGACCAGCACCTTGGAGTAGTTGTTCCTGACCAGATAGCACTTCTGGTAGACTACTCCAGTCAACAGCACCAGGGTGAAAAAGCTGTGTTGTTGAGGTTGTGTGTGATGATGAGATTGGGAAGATTGAGGCTCTGGAAGAGCATGAGGTGGTTAAGCCGGGGGTGCTTGAGTTTGACTAGGCTGAGGCATGTAGTAACAGGGGTAAGGATCTGGCATATGACCCTGTGGCACAAAATAAGCAGGTGGTGCCTGTGCTTGTGATGGATGGTCAGAACTGGAGGAAGGTTGCCCTCTATGCTGGGAGCTATTGCTGGGAAAAGTCACAAAGGGTGCAGATGAGTTAGATCCAGATGATCTACACTCTCTTGCAAAGTGTCCAAGCCTTTGGCACTTGTGACACCTCAACTTGCTCTTGTCAAAACCAACTTTGGTTTTGCCAGAGAGTCCAGGGAATTTCCTACCAGTTCTCTTGTAGAACTTTTGAGAGCGGATATTTATCATTGCCATTTGGTTCAAAATATCCATCTCTTCCAGATCATCATCTGGAATGCCCTTCAAGTCCTCCATCAAAAACACAAGTTGTCACCACCCCCTCCTGAACTACTAACACCAACAAAAGCTTGTTCTGAGTTGGTAGAGAAATCAATATGCTCATCATAAGAACTTTCAGATGAAGCATATTCTGACTCATGACTTATCAAGGCAGCATTACCTTGGACAAAGTCATCAGCGAGCTTGCCAGAAGAGGACAACTTCCTCTTTTGCTCTATCTCTCTCTTAAAAGTGAGCAGCTTCCCATGAAGTTGGGTGAGAGATAGAGTTTCCAGATCAACACTAGAGCGTAGGATAATGGTATATGTGTCCCATCTCTCAGGCAGTGACCTGAGGAACCTGTTGTTCATCTGGCTGTTGGAGTACTCTTGTTTGACCATCTTCAGCTCAGAGATCAAACAAGAGAACCGCTCAAACTGCTGGGTCAGAGTCTCACCCTTTCTATATGAGAATGTCTCATATTGTTGGGCGAGGATTTCCCTATTGTTTGCTAAGACCGAATCAGTTCCTCCAAATTGTTCTTTTAGAGCAGCCATAGGTCATGAGCAGACTCATGATGCAAGAGCCCTGAATATATCTCATTAGGAATGGCCATGGCTAGAATTCCATGGGCTCTAGCATCAATTTCGAACAGTTTTAGATCTTCGTCCGAATATTGTTCAGGCTTCTTCGCAACCTGTTCATTAGATTCTGGGACGCTCACCATAGGCTTGTATGGTCCATGCACCACTGACTTCCAACAACCAGCACTGTTGACAGCCAAGTGGTGTAGCATACGTCTTTGCCATATGTTATACTCGTTCCTAACAAGCATCGAAGGCTTGGTTGTGGAACCAGTATTGTGAGGATCATTAGTTGGTGTCGTCATCTCAGGTGTTAGTCAAAAACAAGTTTAAACAAGACTCAAAACCACCAGAGGACTTCAAGATATTGGCCAGAAACAGCAAAAACTTACTCTCTATGACTAATTCTTGCAAATTGCTAATTCGATCAAACAGAGAGATCAAAAGAGCAGTTTCAAATGATCAATAGTGAAATCGATCAACGATTAACCTGCTCTGATACCATTTGACAGGATCTCAGCCTCTCGATTGATCAATCAGATTTGTTTGCAGCGGATTTAGCACGTTAATTAGCGATTAATGCAAGAACATAAAAGATATTGCAAGTAAAAACATAAGCATAGAGAGAGAAAAAAGTTCTGCGAAAAATTAATTGTTCTATTGCTTAACACGTTTCGGCAATTAAAACAGCATGGTTCACCATCCTTTTACAGGTGGCAAAAAGGATGGTGGTGATGTCCTTTTCTGACATCAACTAATTATTAAAATTACAACTGACGGAACATAAAACTACTGAAGATGTCAACAGCTGACATCTTCTTACAAAAATGTTCCTATCTTTTACAAGTACTGACAAAAGTAAAACTGCTGAAATCCTACAACGACTGAAGAACAAACTCTTTAGTCGTTTATAACTACTGATACTATAACAGCTGAAGAACAAGCTCTTCAGCTGTTGTACAACTACTGAAATAAAATAAACTACTGAAAGGGAAAAACCATCACAACAACTGAAGAAGACTTCTTCAGCTGTTGTGACAAACTCTGAGTCTTCAGCACTTGGTCTTCAGACTTGGCTTCAGATGATGTAACAGCTGATGACTTCAGTAGATATCATCAGCTGTTGTCTTCAGTCTTTGTCTTCAGACGTTATGCTTCAGTAGAAGGTCTTCAGTTCTTCAGTTCTTGATTCTTCAGTACTTGTCTTCAGTACTTGAAGTATTCAGTACTTGAATGATCAGTACTTCAGACTTCAGTACTTGGTCTTCAGTACTTTGGAGTCTTCAGCTGTTGTTCTTCAGTTCTTTGATCTTCATACTTTGTTCTTCAGACTTTTTCAGAACAGCTGATGGGAGTCTTCAGCAGTTGTTGAAGTGGCATGTGGGACTTAGAGGTTTTCCTGATCTTGGCTCATTGGTTCTTTTGGTCCAACACAAGAAGTTCTACAAGAGGACAGATAGAAAGTTTCCAAGCAATGCAACTAATGAAAAGTTTGCAATGGATAAAAGCAAAGTAGAGTGTGACAACTGTAACCAAATAGGACACTTTGCTAGAGAGTGCAAGGCACCAAAAACAAAATGGTGGTCAAGCACACAATCCAGACCAAACTATACTGATGGAGCTTCAAAGACTAAGAAGCCCAAGCAACAAGTTGTAGTTGTTATTGAAAGAAGGAGGCTTTGACTTGAGCTTTCACGTTGAAGATGCTTCTCTAAACCAAGCACCGATGGCTGATCATGAACAAGCCAATGTACTAGAACATCTCTGTACTCCTAAATATATTGCTAAAGTAAATTGATACAGGCCCTATAACTTGGAAATAATATATATAAAGAACTAGAATTTACAGATTACAATATCAAGTGACAAGTAAAAGCTCAAGTCTTGCAAGATATACAAGGATGCTAGAACTCTAAGATGATGGATAAATCTTATCGCGCGAAAACTTGGAGATGCCACACGAGAACTTAATGTTCTCTTACAAGAACATCTGGATAGTATATATAGATGTTTTTCCTTTGTATTTGGTTATGTGTGTTCATTTGTAAAGGTGCTTTGAGAGTGAAAGAACACATAGATATGTGATAGGACACCCAAGGGAAGCTCACCTACGAGTGTATAGAGCATAGAGATGTGTGATAGGACACCCGAGGGGAGCTCACCTACGGGTGGATTGAGCTTAAACAATGTAAACTCATTTGGTATTGTAAGAGTTTGATTAATAATATTCGATTGCGTTTGTTTGAAGTACATTGATATCACACTTGCACAGATCCGTGTTAATTTGATTATCAAGTGACAATATGTGGAATCAATTGAGACGAGGACTTTACATTTGGTTAGAGCAAGGTGTTGCTCTTGATACATGGATTTTTATTCCACGATCATCTATTTATGATTTTAAACATCTAGGTTGAAGATCTAAACGTTTAGAACAATTTTGGACCCGTTTCGAAGGAGAAGACGGTGATATGGAGGATGAACACACTTGTAATCGGATTTATTGCATCATTATGCTCTGTATCTTCGAATTTTGGTGGAAAAAGAAGATTTTAGACCATAGCTATGATTCAAAATCATAAAAGTCAATTTTGGTCGAAGATTTCGAGGGAGTAACTGCATTGTGCGAAAACATGCAAAAATAACCGTATTTGCGAGAACTTTTTCGTGAGGGAACTTTTCGTGAGGGAACTTTTGGTGAGAATACGAGAACTTTAATGCGAGAACTTCCATGAGAGAAATTTTCATGAGAGAACTTTTCCATGAAAGAACTTTTCCATGAGAAAACTTTATCACGTGAAAAGGTTTCTTGAGAAAACATTTAATGAGAAAACTTTTCATGAGAAAACTTTTTAATAAAAAACTTTTCATGAGAAAATTTTCATGCAAAATCTACGCAGTAGTAACCGTCATTTGCCAAAATTTTCTCATGGAAAAACTTCACATGTAATAACTTCATCAAGTGAAGAATCAAGATTGTTTGGTATTCTTGGTTTAAAAATATGGGCTTATTACATCTTAGGGGGGAAAATACTTTAGATTATCTAGTTTGATGTCATAGAGTCTTGTCATCAGATTGAAGAATCAGGTTCTTCGGGAATCCAAAATAGAAGTTGGATCTCTCTGTCATATGCCAATACATCTTAAGTTGTAAGTAATCAAAATAGAATATTTTAATCTTGATTCATACATGATATCCTTTATTAGGTTAAACATTAAGAGGATGTTAAAGCTGAGGGGGAGGACTGAAGTGACAGATACCCAGCTATGAGATAATTCTTGAAGATGAGTGACTAAAGTCAATCATAACGTGATATCATAATCAATATGGGGAAATTGTAAGGAACTAGTCTTTATGGATTACAATTAACAAGTGAAAAGCAAAAACTCAAATCATGCGAGAAATACAAGGATGCGAGAAATCCAACATGATGGATAAAATCTTATCGTGCGAAAACTTGAAATTGCCGGGCGAGAACTTAATGTTCTCGGGCGAGAACTTAATGTTCTCGCGCGAGATCTTAATGTTCTCGCGCGAGACATCTGGATAGTATATATGGATGTTTTTCCTTCGTAATTCATTATTTGTGTTCATTTGTCAATGTTCTCTGAGAGTGACAGAGCATAGAGATGTGTGATAGGACACCCATGGGGAGCTCACCTTGGGTGGATCAAGATTAAACGATGTAAACTCCATTGGTATTATAATCGTTCGATTAATAATATTCGATTGAGTTTGTTTGAAGTTCATTGATATCACACATGCACACATCCGTATTAATTTGATTATCAAGTACAACAATATGTGGAATCGATGGAGACGAGGACTTTACAATGATGACAGGCTTCATCAATCCCATTTTAAGAACATTACATGTTCCCTTTAATTGTGAGCCCAAATCATAGTTAAGAATGTGTTGAACATATCTAGGGGCATGTAATATTCTAAGAAGTCTAAGTCTGAAGCAAATTTGTATATACAAATTTAGAGTACCTAAACTCGACACCTTGATCCAACGTCCACGCTTGTTTGATAGACAATGAATGACCACATGGACTAGGTCTTCCACTGGGAGGAGACCTTCCATTTCCTAAAGATTCTTATTGAGTAATCACTCTTAAGCCCACTTGCCTGAAGGACTGTTCATAGTAGATTTCGGGAAGGACAGTCTGCCTTCCTCATCATTCAGCCTCAGATGGGTGTTAATGGTGGCTTGAGTAATGAAATTATCCTGCCCTACACGGTGGCAGAGACTGCCTTCTCCCTATCCATAATGACTCTTGGCAGGTGCTCTAAAACTCCAAAAGTTGATATTCATATAGTGCAGGATCTATGGTGAGGGAGGTGAAGTAGTTTGATAAAGTCAAGAATCTAGAAATGTCTGAGAAACCAGGATCTTTCTTAGACGATAATAGAGCAACCTGATTGTGTTACCTGTGTAAATGCATGGAGGAAATCTGGTTGGTTTCTTGGATCAGGGTTGGCCATTTGTGAGTAGGGTTGTGAAGAGGGAAGGTAAGAACAAAGGTGGTTTATGGGTGAATTTAGGTTAGGAAGATTGTAGATGAAGAGGAAAGTGAAAGAGGGGGAACCGTTACATGTGTATATATATGAAATGGATTTGAGAAAAAGTTAAAGCAAAATGATAAACTTGAAATCTGGATGTCGGTCACTTTGTTACATTATACTTTACGTTTATTCATACATAGATCATACTGTCACACCCCGGGCCCAGGTAGGGTGGGACGTCACAGACTAGCAACAACATATGGCAGTGGAAACAAACGATCATAAGAGCATAAAAGGAGAGAACGTCACATGGCATTAATGTTTAAAGAAAAACCGGGCTAGAAGTAGGTCTAGCCAACAATACAAATACATAATACATCAGTACAATTGTTTCCATCAATATCAAAATATAAATTGTTCAAAAGGTTTTAAAATAAAACAAGCCAATGCCATGGGTCAAGGAGCTAGGTCAAAGTCCTCAACAACAGATAGACTTCCATCACGGATTACCTGAAACATGCTTAAAAGAAAATTTGTGTCAACTAAAAAGTTGGTGAATTCAAGTGCTTAAAATTTAAAACCAAAGGAATTCAATAGAATCCACATTTAATTTAAAAGAATCATAGTTCATTATTCTAGGGGATCAAAATCAACCCTGCACTCAGTCCCGGCTGGCCTCTTCAAAAGTTAAGTAATACCGGTTAATCCCGAAGGAAGAACTGATCCTCAAACCAGTGTACCATACCTGCCGGAAGGTCCACTATAGTATCTTAAAAAACCTGTTACATGCCACAAACGACCCCGCAGGATCTCAGTGTGGTACCCTTCCGTTCATTACGAAAGGCACTGTGTGTGGGATTCCACAAGTAGATCTACCCATATAAAACAATCTATACGCAAAAGAATTAATGATCATGATACAAGTATCAGCATGTATCAATATTCCACAACATACAACAACATGTAAAGCGCAGATATAGTTCAGTTAAAACTGAGCATGCTTCATCCCAAAAACAGTAGTAAAAAGGGGGATCACTAGAACTCACCTTAAGGTTCAAGCAAATGATTCTTCGTGTACCTGAAAAAATTTCAAGTCTAGCACCCTATCATCAATATTTAAGTGATAAGCCACTATTTCTAAGGTTATGGAAGGTGCACTAGGTGTGCCATGAGGTTAAATATCCAACTAAATTTTGATTTGCTAAGGCTTGTATAAAAGTTTCCTTTTATAGTAAGTTCGGGCTTCTTAAGGAAAAATACATGTTTTACTATGTTGGATCATTTATACAAGTTAGTTTAAATTCACCAAATGACTTTTAGTTCAAGGGGGTTGGTTTATAGGGGTTTGGTAAAATTTACAGTTTAGTCCTACAAGTTTTAAAATTTACATTTTCGACCCTAAAGTTTGCTTCTTTCCATTTATTGACATTTATGGCTGAATAATTGAATTTTTGAGTTAAGCAACTCATTTTAAATATTTTAACTCCCAATTTTTCAGAATTTAGGTTTTGGGTTTAGAACTTTTACGTTTTACGTTACCGGTTACGGTAAAACCGAAGGTTTTTAACTGTTAAGTATTAATTTACCATATTTTGAGTCTTAAGCCTTTAAATATAATTTAAAGGAACTTTTGATAAGTTTCAAATCTGTTAAGAATATATTTTAAGCCTCTTGTAGTTGAAAGACACATTTTTAGTTTTAACCTGTGTAAACGTGTTTTTACCCGGAATTGACCGTTTAACACTTGTTTGACCAGCTTTTCAAAACCTTTAAGTCTTATAACACTAACTTACTGAAATAACATGATTTCCATGTATTTTGGTTTCATACCATTATTTCTAAGATTTTCCTCAAAACGTCACCCAGTTAATACCCGTTTGTAGTTAAAAATTCTTTTTAAATTGTCCTTTGACTATTTAATAAACAAATCAGACCTAAAAGACTTTGTTAACCCTTTTAGAACCTGGAATTATTTTTAAAATTGTTAAAGCGTAAGTTTTCTTATTTTTATTCATTTACCACCTTTCGGGTCCCAAAATAAGCTTAAAATTCCTATATGTCCATACTCTTATTATTTTCAGTCATTAACGTCACTTTATATATCTAATAACATGAAAACCTACTGAAATAATATTTCGAAGTCACTGTTTTATCATATAGCCTAAGAACAACATGAAACATGGTGATTACACCATTTTTGCCTATTACACATGTGTAAAACATTATAACGCATGTTTAAACATCACCAAAACCTTATGTAACTTTAAAATCAGATTATTAAGGTGTTCCAAAGTCGTTATTGAGCAGGTTATGATCCTTGTTTGGAGGGTTTTCAAACAAGTGCATAAATGGTGTTATTTTATGTTAAAAAAGGGTTTTCTAACATGTAACTTGTGTTCTAACCACATGTTTACCAACATAACATGGTATATACCTTTTGTAACTTTAAAAACAGGTTATTAGAAGGAGAAAACTATTTTTGAACAGGTTACAATCTTTTCTTCAAAGGGTTACAAGATATGCAAGTTAGATGGTGCAAAAACACCCAAAAAGAGGGTTTTCATGGTGAAATTCGGGTTCCACCTTTAGAATGACCAACATAATGTGTGAGGTACCTTTAGTGAAGTTAAAATCTCCTCAGGAACAAGATGATGGAAACAAGTTTCTGCTACAACAAAGAACGGTAAGGTTTTTAGTAGAAAAGTGAAGAAAACACAAGTTATGACTTGTTTCAGGTGTGTTTATGCTTACACTTAGTGTAGTTCATGATTTGGTGAGTGTGGAAGGACATAATGATCTGGAAATCTTCAAACACTATTGGAGGAGTTGATTCACAAGGACCAAGCATCCAAAGTTCACGAAATAGCACTTTCTTGATGGTTTGAAGCTTGGCCGATAGATGTAGTGTTGTTCTTTTAAACACAAGGCTGGAATGGAGAGAAATTAAAGTGTTTATGTGTGTTTTTTGGCTGGGAGAAACCGAGAGGGAGAGGGAGAGATGAGAGGAGTGTGTGAAGTAACATTGGAATGCATGTAATGGTAGTGGGTGGAAGAGGTGGTGGTGTAGAAGAGAGGGGATAGGTGGAGAGGGAGCGGCGGAGCTTGGAGTCTAGTGGGAGGGTTTTTGATTTAATTTTAATGGTAAATTTTATTGTGTAGTATTATTTTTTAGTGTAGTGTAGTATATTAGGTGGTATAATTTAGTTAGTTGATATGTATTATGCATGATAATGCATGCATATGGTGTTCTTAACCATGAATTTATGTGTGTATACATATATTTTAATTGTTTCAATTAAGATTTAATTGCATGGGTGACTAATTGACTTCCCTGGATTACTAAGTTTCCCTAAGTTAAAGCTTGAACTTAACCAAATCATCACAAAAGGCACATGAAATAATAAAAATGGTGCTAATAACATCAATAATAAAAATGCTAATAAAAATATTGGCAATGATATTATCATTCATATTAATTGAATGGGAAATGATGCAGGTTGATAAAGGTTAGAGTTATGACCTAGAGGTCAGTTATCACACATACTACGTAAAGTCATAGGAAAATACTTAACTTATATTATAATATAATATATATGTTTTGAAAATCATTAAAAGATAACACTTCATGCACATATGCATGTCATACGTTCATCGCAACATCATGCATATTCTATCCATAGACCCTCTATTCATACTCAAAATAGGCCAAAACTGTCCATAAGTGAAGTACAGTCAAACCCTAAATTCTGTTTTTCCAAAAATTCAGGGAAATTTTCTCTGTCTTTGGGCGCTTGACCACTATTTGGGCACACGAGGACTGTTTGGGTGTTTCTCTACTATGTGCATGAGCCTCTTGGGCGTTGGAACACTTAGGCCCATGAGCCTCTTGGGCGCATGGGCACTATTTGAGTAGTTCAGCAATAGTTAGGTGTATGAGGCACTATTTAGGCGCATGAACTTACACTTAAATATTCTAACGCAACTCTAGGCGCATGAGCTATTGTTTGGGCGTATCATCATATACTTAACTTTTCATGTCCATTTTTCAGGAGCATGGGCCCTGTTTGGGCGCATAACCTTACTTAAAACTTTTCTAAGGCAAATAACTAGGCGCATTGGCCGTATTTGGGCACATGACCACCAACATATACAATTCTAATATATTTTTTAGTCCCAAACAATATCTTAACATGTTCTAAGCTTCTCACTACCATTCTTAGCCTTAACAAAGCATGCACAACCATAAATTACCAACATACAAACATAAATACATACGGTCATACATACAAAAGTTTTAAAAATGTATTACATGCATTCTCAAACCTAAAATCTTTAAAACAATTAACATACGTGGTCTAGAAACTCACCTATGCTGCATCCAATTCTCGAACCCTCCAACTTGAACTTTTCAAAGGCTTCTAACACCTATACATGTCCAAAGACACATAACTGAATGCATATAAACACAAAAGAGCATGTAGAAACCGGTTTTATGGCCAAAAATCCATAAAAACCGAACCAATTATACTAAATTACTTACCTTAATTGAATTTGGGTGCTCTCTCTCTCTAGAACCAAAGATCTTTCTACTTTCTCTCTCTAAAAATGTCGAGCAGTTGAAAATGCAAAAGATGTGGGCAGCCATGCCCACTTAAGAAAAATTAATATTATTTTATCCTATTTACACTTTAAACACCTCCTCTTCTATTTCTTTCTTAATATAAAATATCTTTCTTTTCCCTTTTTCTCATTTATTTTCTTTCTTTTAAATGACAAAATTTCGAGGTGTTACAAGTCCACCCCCTTAAATAGGTTTCATCCCTGAAACTTGTCACTTTTCGAATAACTATGGGTAATGTTGTCTCATCTCTTCTTCAGTCTCCTACATAGAATTAGAACCCTTCCTGTGCTTCCACTGCACACGTACCAGTGGAACCACTTTATTCCTCAACCTTTTTTCTTTTCGATCAATGATTGCCATTGGTTGCTCTATGTAATTGAGCCGTTCATCCACTTCAATATCATCTAGTGATACAATCATATCTCATCAGCTAAGCACTTTGGCAGATGAGATACATAGAATGTCAGATGAATTCCACTTAACTTATCTGAAAATTCTAATCGATAGGCCATCTCTCCTACTCAGGCGATGATTCAGAAAGGTCCTATATACCTCGGGCTTACCTTACCCTCTTGCAGAACCGAATGATTCCTTTCCAAGGTAGGACCTTCAACATAACTAGTTTGCCTACCTTGAATTCGATCGGTCTACGACTGTTGTTGGCGTAAGACTTTTGTCTATATTTTGCAGCCTTCATAAAAGCTTTCATCTTTTCTAACTTTTTAGTCATAGCCTCGATAACCTCAAGGATTCCAAACTCTTTCTATCCAATATCACCCTAAGATACAGGTGTCCTACATGTCCTATCGTATAGCATCTCGTAAGGTGGCATACAATACCGCCATGATAACTGTAGTTGTATGAGGATTCCGCTAATAGTAAGTGATCATTCCTGCTTCCTCCAAAATCGATCACGCATGCTCGAAGCATACCCTCAAGCGTCTGGATTGTCCTCTCAGACTAACCATCTATTTAGGGATGGTAAGCCATGCTAATGTGTAGCCTCGTCCCAATCGCATCATGGAATCTCTTCCAAACTTCGAGGTGAATCGGGTGTCACGATACGACATGATAAAACCAGCCCACCATGATGAGCTATAATCTCCTTGATGAACAGATCCGCTAATATTTCAGATGAATACGTCTCACGGATCGGTAGGAAGTGAGCGCTCTTCATCAGTCGATCAACTATCACCCATATGGTATCATACCCCCTCATCTTACGAGGTAACTTCATGATGAAGTCCATGGTGATGTGCTCCCACTTCCACTTGGGTATACCAAATGGTTGGCTCTTCCTGTATGGCTTCTGATGTTCTACCGTCACTTGCAAGCATGTAAGGCACTTACTCACATACTCCACCACGTCATGTTTCATTCCCGGCCACCAGTAATCCTTCTTCATGTCTTGATACATCTTGGTAGCACCAGGATGAATAGAGTTCGAGTCTTATGGGCTTTATCCACAATTCGTCTACATAACTCCCCATATCGGGGAATCCATATCCGCCCGAAGCGGGTTCTAACTCCGTGGGTATTTTCTCCAAGTTCCAAGACTAGATCTCTCTTCCTTTCAGAGTTAAGGTGATCTTCTTTCAACACCTCTTCTTGAAATTCTTTCACATGTATCATCACATCAGCGGTCATAACCAACTGATAAGCCTTCACCCGAATCGGCTCGGGTCTCTTCTTTCTGCTAAGGGCATCGGACACAACGTTGCCCTTACCCAGATGATAATGGATCTCACAATCATATCCTTGATGAGCTCTAACCACCTCCTCTGTCTCATGTTGAGATCCTTTTGCTCGAAGAAATACTTCTGTTGGGTTTGTTAGAACATGAACATAGTTGTTTGACCATTTAAACAAGAAAAACACAGCGGAATAATAGATTTATAACCTTGTTTATAAGCTGAAAAATCAAGTTCTATTTGATGTTATAAGTTGTAAAAAAACCCAAGAATAAAAGGATCTTTTATATGTCAATGTAACTAGCTATGAAACATAAAACGAGCATTATGGACAACCATATAGAAGCTGCAACAATCTACCTTTGAGCTGCCAAAAGTGACAAAATGAGAGGATGTTCTTGACCAAGAAACTGACCAAGGCATGAAAGGAGGTCCTCTAAAGCTTGTATAACCCAAGCTCTATAGCAAACACTTCTTTCTAGGGAGAATAGAACACCAAAGAACTCAAAACACTTTAAGAATGCTGCTACCTGGCCGAGAATTAGAGAGGAGAGAAGAGCCATTTTTTGTGTGAAGAATGATGAATGCATGTGTTGAGAGTTGCACCCACTTCAAATGTGTTTTTTCAAGGAAAGTTAAAACCTATTGGACCAAGGGGAGGCAGATTTTTTAGCCTTCTAGAAGGTTTTTTTTCTCTCCCAAACTTTTAATTAAAACACACATTAGGAAGTCATGTACAATATTTAAATTAAACCTCTTTTAATTTAAATGACTCTCTCTTATTTTATTATTTAATCTTACTTAAATCTATTTAAATAACAATACAAATAATAAAATTCATCAACAGATTATCCTTATAATTTGTTCCACTACAAATGCAATGTTTAGAAAACCTATTTTCTAAATTTGGTATGATTATTTGATTGCATGATCATATCATCAATTAAATATTGTTTTTGTTTGTAAAGCTTATTATTGGGTATAACCCGACTTGGATCATAACATACTAACCGCATCAACATTCTATGTGTGTTGGGCATACAGAATCCAACAATCTCCCACTTGCACATATTCATAGAAAATCGATGCAAGCAGTAAATACCACCGAACAACGGTTTACTACCCTTAATATGCATGACTTATAGCCATTCAATAACATCATCGCATTCAAGTATCCTGCTTGAAATGATTTATGTGAATTAATCATCTATCCTTTTGCTACAGATGTCATGTTAAATCCAAGGAAACAGAATGATCATTCCTCGTTGATTTAACTTAATCAGGCCTTAGACATCTTGCTCTGAATGAATAAGAGGAACAAATTCCATCTTGACTACATACGTTTCTCATAACACCTCGTGTCACACCTGAACACAGCCTTACATACTATCCATTATTTCAGGGCAGTGAAGAACTAGCTCAAGGTATAACACTTGGTGAATATCAAAACCCAATATGTATCTCAGGTCTGAGGATACCAAATGATATTCGCCTTTCACTCAAATTTACTTATGATCAATCTAGAAGGTTCTATGTAGTAAAATTTAGATGCGGGTCAGTCCAATATTTGTATCCCACAAATATCTATGAACTTTGGCAGCAACCTTTTGCTCAATATTCATCCACATGAATATCTACCAATCCAAATTCAATAATCTTACCCTCATACTTGTTCCCACAAGTATGAACAATTACAAACATTAGAGTAAACAATTTACCCATGGATTAAACATGCTAAATTGGAACATTTATTGAAATATTATAACCAAATAATTTCATTCAAGTAATAATGGAGTTCCTTATATCCAAATACGAAATTACAGATCAAATACAATCACTAGAATATCGAAGTCCCATGGCACAGGTATGACCTTCATGCTTTGCCTTTTCTAGGAGCTTCGTAGAGGATCCGCAATATTTTTTGTAGGATTCTATGCGCCCAAGACACGTAGAATATTGATCGGTTAGTACGTTATGATCCAAGTCGGGTTATACCCAATAACAAGCTTAGCAAACACCAATTGATATTTAATTGATGATATGATCATGCAATTAAATATTTACACCAAATTTAGAAAATAGGTTTTCTAAATAAGTTGCATATGAGATGGAACAAATTATTAGTACATTTTGTTCAATTATATTATTTGCAATGTAATTTAAGTGTGTTAAACAACATCACAAATTAATTATGGAGTGTATGGATGATACAATTAAAAGGTTAATTGAATTTCTAGGTGCAAGACTAGTTAAATATATTGTGTGATAGTTTTAAGGGGGAAAGGACCCTTTCAAACCCAAAATCGGCTGCCCCCCCCTCAATATGATGGCTCCTTAGCCTTCTTGAAACCACAAACAATTAACTAGTCTTGGACTCCATCCTTTCACCACACACAACACATGCAACTTAGACAAAACTTTCCCTCTCTCTCTCTAAAACTTACGGAACATAGCAGTATTTGGAGGAGTTTTGAGTGGAAATTTGGTGTGCTCTACCCAGCAAGAGTGCTGTTTGATCAAGGGCTTGGGGTATACAAAGCTTGAGGACATCTACACTTGAAGTCTTGGCCGATCTAAGCATCCAAAATCCTTTTTCTTTGGTTGTTTTTTGCTGCTGAAAAAGGTAGTAGTCACAGCTCATTGTAGCTGTGATTTTATGTACATATACATAAGTTCATAGCTCGTTTATTCACATATTATGATCCTTTGATTTTGGGTTGTTTTAAAACATATTATGTCATAAAAGGAACATGATTTTCATCATATAAACAAAGTTATAATGCTAAACTTCCGCTGCGTTTTTCAGAAAGTTTAAAAGGTTAAACTCGTTTTTGTGTTCTTGCAACCCCTCAATGGCATCAAGAGCCGGTTATATGGATAGCTAGCTTGTATGGTCTTTAAAAATTTGTTTTATGGACTTTAAAACCCCTGTAGGGGCTGCTTGTTTTGTATGATTGATTCCCCGAACTTTCATGGTCGTATCATAAATGCTAGTGATTAAACCTTGAAAGATATATGCAGGATCGTTTGATGGTCACTCAATAGAAGGTTTTTCTCTCAAACTCACCTTGAACAATACTCAGCAAGAGTCTATGAAGAGTTGATCACAATATAACAAGTAAGCAAGCAGTAAATAAACACAGAATGTAAATTTTCAAGGTACTTGTATATATTGCTTCTCAACTCAAAGGATTATAAGACTCTTGGACTCAAATCGATACTTAATGAGTTACAAAGAGAAGATATATATAATACTACCTACAGCCAGATATACTTTGATACCAGCTGGAAACCTCTAACCAAACATCTATACTACAAGACTCTAGGTGAGGTCTTTGAGACATTTTGTTTGAGAGTTGGTAGTCAGGACATGTCCCTGACTTACCTTTTGTCACCAACTAAAGTTGGTAACATGTACTATCATAAAAAGGTGAACAGTAGATTAAAATATGGTTGACAACATGGCTCTTTAGGAAGATGCCATGCTGTATCAGAGATCTGCAGCGGACTGTCAGGACCATACTTATATCTGCTGGACATAGCAATGTCTTCCGAAGGATTAAAATGCTTCGGAAGAATAACTTCTTCCGAAGCCACTTATACTTCGGAAGGCTGGTTCTTCTGAGGCTTGGAGTCTTCTTTGTCTTCGGAAGCAGACTTTGTCTTCAGCTCTTTTTTCAGACTTTGTCTTCTGAAGTCTTTAGACTTTGTCTTCAGCTCTTTCATCAGACTTTGTCTTCGGAAGCTTTCAGACTTTGTCTTCAGTTCTTTCTTCAGACTTTGTCTTTGGAAGTCTTCAGACTTTGTCTTCGGAAGTCTTCAGACTTTGTCTTCAGCTCTTTCATCAGACTTTTCTTCGGAAGCTTTCAGACTTTGTCTTCAGAAGATAGTCTTCAGCTATTGTCTTCAGCTATTGACTTCAGCTGTTGTCTTCAGCTGTTGACTTTAGCTGTTGTCTTCAGCTGTTGACTTCAACTGTTGTCTTCAGCTGTTGACTTCAGCTGTTGTTCTTCAGACTCTCGAAAGATCTCATGCTTGGCTTCGGAAGCCTTTGAATGTAGCACCAAGATGACTATGTGAAGTGGCTTTGGTTGCACCAGCCTCATTATGACCCAACAAACTCCCCCTAGCTGATGCTACCAAAACTTCACTTCTCTCTTCTTCTCAAAACTTTCAGCACCAAGGAGAGTAGATATTTGTCTGTGCCCTTGTTCTTCCCTGATGTGGTGCTGAGAAGTTTGTACAAATCCTTGGTAGACAGAACATCCAGTCGGTCACCTTGGATTATGTGTACCCTTTGTTGTGGCCCTCTGAAAAGAGTTAGTTGATGGGAACTATAGTCATATTCCCATCTAACTATAGGTTCCAATTCCGGACCCTCCACCATCTGTAGAAACGTTGCGCCCTTGGTGGTAGGTCTTCCTTGTCTTCCTGTCTTCTCAACTTCAACTCTTCTTCGATCTTGGCTTTTGCAGTTAGCTCGGCTAGATGAAGACTGCTGAGATAGTTTCTGATGATAGCAGCAGTCTCAGAGTCGGAGGGGTTGGAGAATGGCTTCTTTGCAAGCTCAGCAATGTCAAATCTGCTGAGATGCAGTAGAGAAGTGGCATGGAGCCGGTTGGTTTCCCATTCTCCCTTTCCACAACAAAGTTGTGAGAAGGTTCATCGAACCTCCACTGGATTATAGCATTCCTAGGTCCAGGAGATTGACTAGAAATCCTGTCCTCTTTCCTTGCATCCAGTAGAGTCACCAGTTTCCTTCTTACTCTCTTCTCTTTAGCATTGAGAATATCAGAGTTGAGACCAAGAAGTTGTGCAGCCTGGCCCAAAGTACTTCTGGGCAATTCAAGAAATTGACCTAGAGTGAGGGAGCTTGAAGAGTTATCAACATAGGTGATGTTGATAAGGTCTCCCTCACAGGAGATGCTGCTCATAGTAGTGCAGTTGATGAGCTTGTCTTGAGCTCTTTTATTTCCTCAAAGGAAAGATGTTGAGAAGGCTGAGGGGATGATCTTGGTTTCTGTGGGTAGGTTTAGGTTTAATGGTTCTGGGTTGTTTTTTGGGTTTTAGGATGGGAAGTTTAGGTAGTTGAGGTGATAAGATAGGTTTGGGTAAAGTTGTGGGTTCAGGGGTGAAGGTTTATCAGTGGGTTCGGTTTTGATGGGAAATGGGATTGGTTCTTCTAGTGTAGGTTGTGGTTGAGTGGTTGGCTGTGGTTGAGTGGCTGGGGTGAAGACCATTCCCTGTCCCCTCCTGTACATCTCTTTCCTTTTCCCCATACGGATGTCAGCTTTTATTTCACTGACTATCTGCTGGAGTGTCCTTTCGGACATAGGCCCCACCTGCCTACCAGAGAAGCCATGAGCCCGGAGATATTCTTTCATCCAGGCTTTGTCATTGGACTTCTTGGTGGCAGTGACCCCCTTTTCTTCCTCCCTCCGCTTCCTCTCCATCAACCTCTCCCTGGCAGCTTTCTTCCTTTCCTTCTCCATTTGATCCTGCTCTTTGTTGTGGAGCAGCAGGATCATGTCATCATCATGTGGAGACAGTTCAGGAAGACTGAAGCCTCTTGAGAGTAGGAATTTAATCCTAGCTCTCTCAGCTGCAGGGCTGCTTCCCTTTGTTCTTCCTTTTTCCTCTCCAAGGATAACCTGGCTTCTTCTTCTAGCCTTAGCCTGTTGTCCTCTCCAAAGTCACCAACTCCTCTAGTGGTAGCAGGAGTACTTCCTCATTGGCAGCTCCTAAGCTGATGAGCTGGTCAATGAGTGCTATCCTTCTCTTAGTGTTGATTTCCTCCTGATTAGCTGCAGCTGCCTTGGAGCTAGCATCTAGCAACTTCTCAGCAGGAAACCTACCCTTCTTCTTGAGCTTTTCAATTCTTTCCTCTTCCTGAAGCTCTTCTGCAATCAATTTCCTTTTGCCTTTGTCTTTGGCAGAGATTGACTGTGGTGGTTCTTGGATAGAGGGATCAGATTGGGAGAGGTTCAGCTAGTGTTTGGGATGGAGGTATATCAGAAATGTCCTCCCTCCTCACCTCAGATGCTATTTCAGCAATAACATCCATGATGGTCAGTTCCTTGGACATTTGGAACAGACCTTCCGCAGCTTCCATCTCAGCTTCGGAAGACTTGTCTTGTTCTTCCGAGACTTCAATGTCAGCTTCGGAAGTTTCAGCTTGAGCTTCGAAAGAAGAGGCTGCTGCAAGTTCTATCCCATCTGTTTTTAGTTGCTGGGCCATCAGTCCCCATTTCCCTTTCGAAGTTAATCTCAGGTTCCATGTGGACCTTAGGTTGACCAACTTCTTTCACAGTGGTAGAAGGTGCAGTCAGTCTTTGAAGCTCCTTAGCCCCAAAATAAATAAGTGTGGTGTCAGGGCTGGGCTGTTCTAAGGAGGATCTCAATACAAACTTTGTGAAAAGTCTGTAGAGATCATGAAGCATCTTTGAGTCAATCTCTAGAAATGATTGAGATGACTCAGGTAGTATGATGAGTTGGGAAGTAAAGGACTGGGTCTGTGGTTCCTCAGATGTTTGTCTCTGAACTTTCTCCACCTTTTGGTAGCATCATCTTGAGAGCTAGATGAGCTAGTGGAAGAAGTCAATGAGACTTGAATAGGTACATGCCTAACAGACCTCTCCGTCTGTTTCTTAGCTACTTTAGCCTTGAGAGTGTTAATCTCAAGTTGCTGAGTGGCAGTCCTTGATTCTAAGATCCTCACCTGTGCTTCTAGGTTGGAGACCTTAGAAAACAAGTACTGAAGTGTGAGTTGCATACTTCCCTCATCTTCATGCGAAGAATCACGGGGAGATGAGATAACATACCTAGTATGCTCAGTCTCACCACCAGATATGGCTTCTTGGCACCCTGGATACCTTTGCTCAAAGTCATCTCTTTCAGAGATGTCAATGGGCAAAGTTGTCGTAGACTCAGTCCTAACAATGTTACCACTGTCCTGAGAGCTCAATGAGAGACTCTGAGTAGTGGCAGCTAAGCCTACATGAGTCCCTTCCATATCAGTGGGACTCACCTCAGTAATTGGCTGCTGATGGGGGCTAGAGACAATGGATCTCTCTTGGCTCTGTTGATCTTTCAGAGGATGTTGTAGATCAACTTCATGGCCATGGAGAGATGTAATCTCTTCATCAGGGCAGTGTAAAAGGTCAGTGAATGATAAGGAGGTTAAACCTACTGACCCGGGACCTAGATCAATGTCTACAGACATTAAGCCTATGGTGGGGCTGTCCCTTGAAGGCTGCATAGGGAGTGTAAATACTCACCCTGTGGGCTTAAGGCTTGGGGTTCGGGCTCTTGGGTTTGAGACTGAGGAGGCTCAAAACCCACATTGAGGTCAAATGTGAAGGATGGTGTGACCTTGGACTGAGTGGGAGCCCATGGTTCCACTCTAGGCCTTTTGTTTTGAACTGGAGGAGCTTGTTCAATCAGAGTAGATTGAACAAGGGTTCGTTTGGGGCATCTCTGGTAAGTGATTTTGATGGGTAGAGAAGGTGTGGGGACATTTGTGGTGGAGGTTGCTGGTGTGGGTCATCACCTGTGGGGATAACAGGGATGTCACCAGGAGCTATGCGTTCAGTCATCTCTGGAGGTAATGGAGTGTAGCTTCCAGTGAAGTTGATGGACATCTTCTTCATGTTTTGAAGATGGTAGGTCTCACTTGCGGAACAGTAAGAGCAGCTGCACAGACAAGCTTGCTCGGTTCCAGCTCACAGTTGATTATGTGTTGAATGAATCTGGGATACATGAAGAATGTATCCCTTCTCAGATTTCCGATTAGGTTGTCACACAAATCGTGAGTAGTTGAAGCGTAGACCTCTCACCAACCCATGAACTAGGCATCCCAGTTCATATGGGATTTGATCCCATCCCCCTGACTTTTTGGATAGGCAGTGTAGAACTTTTTGTTGCAGGAATTTCCAATGATAAGAGAAGTTAAACTTGTAGACGGTTGACCTGCTCACATCTCCACCGTATCCCACTAGGATGTAGGTGCCATCCAAATCTTCTTTGGGGAACTCAGTAGGAGCCCCATCATCATGAAGCTCGAGATGCTCCCTGATGAGTTGTTCAGTGATGATCAACTCCTGTCCGCAAATACGTGTTCTCAGGACGCGAACCCCATTGAGAACATCAGCTTGACCGTTACTCCAAAATTCAGTCATGTGGTTGGAGTAGACGTTAGGGTTAACAGTAAGCGCCGTGAGATAGGTGGATTCAGTAAGAAAGGTGATGATTTGGGTAAAGTCAGCACCTTTTGACGAATCAAGTAATGCGACTTGGTTGTGCTGAGGGTTTAGCGCCATTGCAGAGAAGTAAGCTTGAATTTGGGTGAAATTGCAGGTTTGACAATGAAGGGAATAGTTAGGGCAGTAAATTTGAAAAAGAAGATGAATTTGATCAGTCTGGATTATTTAAAGGGGATGAATTGTGGTAGTGGCGGTAATAGGGTAACTGTTTTGGGGTTACTGTGGGTGGTATGGTGTTTACGACAGAAAAATGACAGTGGTGGCAAGGGATAATTTTAAATAATCTGACCATCATAAGCAAAATCTTTACCTTTCATAGAGTGGTCCCAAAA
Source organism: Flaveria linearis (assembly GCA_024085815.1). Taxonomy (NCBI): domain Eukaryota; kingdom Viridiplantae; phylum Streptophyta; class Magnoliopsida; order Asterales; family Asteraceae; genus Flaveria; species Flaveria linearis. The sequence continues at coordinate 125,560 of JABSNV010001393.1, read as the reverse complement.
GATATCCGTTACATATTAAAATCTTTACTTCTGAATGTAAAACATTTCCGAAGGTAATTGTCTTCCGAAGGCAATTTCTCTTCCGAAGCAAGGCGTTGCTTCCGAAGGTAAAATTGTCTTTCCGAATGGAGAGTTATACAAGCTTCGGAAGTAGATCTGATGTAAATCAATCGCTTCTTCGGAGACCAAAACTCTTCCGAGAAGAAAATTTCCATTGAGGAATTTGCCTTCGGAAGATATTCAAGAATATCTTCCAAGAGTTAATTCCTCTTCGGAAGGAATTTACACTTGGAATAATTTAAAGATCTTTGTAACAGGGCTTAAATTGAATTGACACAAGACATTACACATTTAAAAAGCTTTTCAAAAGAGGTAGTTAATCAATGTTTATCATCCCAATAGCTGATATGAGATACTTAATCTTTGTTCATCAAATGCCTTTGTGAACAAATCAGCATATTGTTCATTTGAGTCAACTTTGATTAACTTTATCAGATGTTTCTCATGAATATCTCTAATGAAATGATACCTGATATCAATGTGCTTTGTCTTGGAGTGCTTCACCGGATTCTCAGTAATGGAGATAGCACTATTGTTATCAATATGGACAGGAGTAGACATGAAGTTGAATCCATAGTCTAACATCTGATTTTGAATCCATAGCAGTTAAGCACAGCAGCTAGCAGCGGCAATATATTCAGCTTCAGCAGTTGATGTAGAGACACAGGATTGTTTCTTGCATTGCCATGAGATAATCCTTCCACCAAGAAATTGACATCCTCCTGATGTTGATTTCTTGTCAATGTTGCAGCCACCATAGTCACTGTCAGAGTATCCATAGAGATTGAAATCACTATTTCTTGGATACCAGAGACCTAGTTTAGGTGCTCCTTTGAGGTATCTGAGGATTCTCTTTGCAGCAGCCAGGTGAGACACCTTGGGAGCAGCTTGATATCTTGCACAAATGCATGTGGCAAACATGATATCTGGTCTACTAGTAGTGAGATACATCAGAGAACCAATAATAGCTCTATACTGATGTTGATCAGTATCCTCCCCCTCAAGGTCAGGGCAAAGATTATGGTTTCTGGGTATGGGTGTCTTGGCTGCTTTACAGTCCTTCATTTCAAATCTGTCTAAGATGTCTGAGACATACTTAGATTGACTTATGAAGAACCCTTCCTTCATCTGTTTCACCTGAATTCCAAGGAAAAAGTCCATTTTTCCCATGGAACTCATCTCAAATTTTTGCTTCATAATGCTCTCAAAGTCCTTGCACATTTGGTCATTTGAAGAACAAAATATGATGTCATCAACATAGACTTGAACGAGCAAATGTCTTTTCCACTCTTTCTGATGAAGAGAGTCTTGTCAATGGTACCTCTGGTGTAGCATTCTTCAGGAGAAACTAAGACAAGGTCTCATACCATAGCCTAGGTGCTTGGTGCAGCCCATATAGAGCTTTATCCAGTTTGCACACATAGTTGGGGTGCTGTGGGTCTTCAAATCCTGGAGGTTGACATACATAGATTTCCCTATCTATATCTCCATATAGAAATGCACATTTGACATCAAGTTGGTAGACTGTGAAGTTCTTTGATGCAGCATAAGCAAGGAAGATCCTAACTGCCTCAAGTCTTGCAACAGGTGCAAAGACATCAGTATAATCGATTGCTTCCTCTTGGGTATACCCTTGAACTACTAATCTTGCCTTGTTCTTGATAATCAAGCCTCTATCATCTTTCTTGTTTCTGAACACCCATTTAGTGCCTATGGGTACTTGACCAGATGGTAGTGGGCATAGATTCCAGACCTTTTGTCTTGTGAACTGAAGCAGCTCCTCCTGCATCGATTCCACCCAACTACTATCCCTTAAGGAATCTTCCACCTTCTTGGGTTCTATCTGAGACAAGAAGCATGAGTACAAGCAGACATTCCCATGATGAGTTTTCCCTCTTATTCTCATACCCTCAGAGACATTCCCTATGATGTTCTCAGTTGGATGAGTGTTGTGAATCCTGAGGTGAGGAATAACTTTCTGTTGCAGAGATAAGTATAGGTTGGACATATTCTGATCAGGAACTGGATCACTCTGTCCAGCTGCTGTTTCAAAGTCATTCAATGAGGATAGATTGAATGATTGAGAAACATCATCAATGGTTGGTTGTGAAGTAGTATTAACAGTTGCCTGTTCCTTCAGAATACTGCTTTCCTAACCTGGTGTTGTAATGGATCACCTGAAGAACTTTGAGGTTGATCAAGTGATTCACTTGTTGAAGCTTCACTATTCCTGGAGATAGTTACACTATCAGATCTGTGAATGGTTGAAGCTTGTTGCCTTTCAACTCTTGGAGAATTTGGAAGAGGTCTGGGAAGCTCAAATAGTTGATCTGCATCAGCATCAGCATCACCTTGAGCACCTGTTCCAGCTTAAACATTCTCACAAGATTGTTTAGAATAGTTTGGAAACAATTCTAAATCAAAGATATAACCAGGTCCATTCCCCTTAACACAAGGAGTGTGCTCATTTACAACTATATTGGATGACTCCTCAAATTGTTGATTCTTGATGTTGTATACTCTATAAGCTTTGGAGCTAGAAGAGTATCCAACAAACATAGCATCATCCGGCTTCTCAGCAAATTTTGCTAAGTTGTCCTTTGCGTTAAGTATGGTACACCTGCAGCCAAAGGACCTTAGAAAGCCAATGAGCGGTGGCCTCTTGTTCCATAACTCATAAGGGTTTTTCCATGGGGCTTAACTACAAGAACCCTGTTCTGCACATAGCATACAGTGCTGACTGCCTCTGCCCAGAATGTTAGAGGTAGCTTTGAATCAGCTAACATGGTCCGAGCAGCCTTAATAAGTGTCCTATTCCTCCTCTCAGCGACACGTTTTGTTGAGGAGTTCTGGGAGCACTATATTGTCTGGCAATCCCTTTTGAGTTACAGAATGAGTCAAGAACAAAGTTCTTAAACTCAGTCCCTTGATCACTTCTAATGATCTTAACCTTGTGATCAATTTGATTTTCTATTTTAAGAATAAAAGATTTTAAAGTTTCATCCGTTTCATCTTTACTTCTTAAAAAGAATACCCATGTAAATCTTGTAAAATCATCAACAATCACAAGGGAGTATGATTTCCTTCCAATACTCATTATACTTGTGGGTCCAAAGAGATCCATGTGCAATAAGTGTAATGGAGTAGTGATAGAGTTAGCACATTTGGATTTATGAGATGACCTGTGTTGTTTCCTTTCAGGCATGCAACACAGTTATCACTGCAGAAAAATTCCTTTTTAGGCAAACCATGTACCAAGTTATTTTTAGCCAATTTATTCATTGTTTTAAAATTCACTAACACATGCGTTTATGTCATAGTGTTGACTCATCACTATCAGCTTTGGAAAGAAAGCATGATACTTCACCTATAGGAGAAGCATTGTTCATATTCAGCTTGTACATATACCCTTTCCTTGGAGATCTAAGAAGCACCAATTCGGAGGAATTGTCATCCCTAGTTTGAGGATAATGCACTCATGTTCTATGAAAAGCATTTGATGCTTTTGGTCACAGAATTGAGAAACACTTAACAGATTGTGTTCAAGCTGTTTGACAAAGTGAACTTTGTCAATGTTTATTTGCCATTGGATATACTTCCTTTGCCAGAAATATATCCTCCTACCTCACCCCCAAATTGGACAGGCCCTCCATCATAGTTCTGGAATTATTGAAGGAGAGATCTGTTCCCTGTCATGTGCCTGGAGCATCCACTATCTACAATCCAAACATTGTTTTTCTTGTCAAATGGATGTCCCTGCACATAAGATGAGATAGTTAGTTTTGTTTGGAAGCCCAAGCCTTGCTGGTCATGGGCTCTTCCAAAGATAATGACATAATTGAACCAAAAGCAATGCATATGGGTTCAATAGAGGTCGTTGAAGAAGAGGTTTGGGCTGCAGCATCTTCCTTGATCTTCCAATCCATCCTTGGTGATCTTTAAGGATGAGCTTGTTGAAGCTTTTGCAGCATGGTCTTCTTCCGAATCTTCTGTCTTTTCAGAAAAAGCCTTCACCACCTTTTCTTCCGAAGTAGTCTTCTTCTGAGATGGTTTCAAGGGAGCCTTCTTGTTCTTCCGAACCTTAGAAGCTTTGGCTTCCGAAGCCATTTTCCCTTCGGAAGAAGTACTTTCTTCCGAAAGCAACTTGGCTTCCGAGACTAACTTTCCCTTCTTCATCATTTGGACCGTTTGAAATGGTCCAACTGAGAAACCTTCTCTGACTCCTTCTTTTCTAACATTATTTGCATAATGTGTGCTTGCTGGATTGTAGTAACAATCTTTAGCCATGTGGTTGTGCAGACCACACATTATGCATGCAATGCTAGCCTTCTGGGAACTTGCAGGTTGTGTTTCTTGTATTCCATCTCTTCATCATCAACTTTCCTTTCAACCTCTAATCCTTTGGGGAGGACAGGAGTGCTGGTACTACATTCCTTTCCTGAATCAGAAGTACCTACCACTTGGAATCCGGCAGAAATGAAGACCCTTTTGCTTAGGGTCAATCTTAAGTTTAGACTCTGCAACCTTCTTGGCAGTCCTTCTAGCAGCTTTAGCTCTGCTTCTTCTTGCCTTGGTGGTTAGGATTTGGTCTTCACAGGTGGAGATGAGTGTATCCTCCTGTTTCTCCCCTGTGGTGGCCACTATTTTTGCCTCTTCCCCTAGTTCCAATGGAGAAGGGTCAGCAGTTGGAACCTCTTGCTCTTCAGTAACACATCTAGGTAGTCTAATAGACTCATAAGAGTGTGGTGGAGCTATTTCATTGGTTCCCAACCCTTCTTGTTTTGATAAAACATTTTGGAATGAGAGGATGATGCAAGAATAGTTTGGAAGTTTCGCTCAGCAATAGCTTGCTTCCTGGCCTGAGCCTCAGCAGTGACCAATTGGGCTTGAACTTCAGATAGTTTGGCTATCAGATCTTTAATTTGAGTCTTATAGTTGGTCTTTTCATGTTTTAAAAGAGACACAGGTTTCTCTAACTCTTCAATTTTCTTTTGACAGTCAGATTCAGCTCTTTTAAAATCAGATTTTAACACATGTAAAGAATCAACCTCAGATCTGATTTCCGAAATGTAATCCTTATAGAGTTTAACTTTAGCAATACAGGAAGCAGTACAAAGATGTTCATATACCTGATCATCATCCGTTTCGGCAATGAGTGCTTGAGCGGGAGTCACATCCTGTACAATGAAGCTCCAGTCAACTTCTTGAGCTACTGCAACTGTTTCCGTTGACTTCTCTTCATGCTTTGAAGCAGTGGGATGTGTGGAGGCCTGTGGGGTTCCCGGGTTGTTCTTGGGAGCCTTGCATTCCCTAGCAAAGTGACCTAGTTGGTTGCAGTTGTAACACTTTGCTTTGTTCTTATCAAACCCAAACTTGCTGTTGGCTGGGTTTTGAGGGAATTGCCTTCCAGTTCTCTTGAAGAACTTCTTCGCTCTGTAAGTTAAAAGAGCCATCTATTGGACAATGTCCACATACTCCACGTCATCTGGACTGAAGCACTCAAGATCATCAAAGCAAATTGAAAATCACCAGAGTGTCCACTTCCAGAGACAAAGGCACAACTATCCTGAAAGGAATTGTGTTGAACCTTTTGAGACTTTGGAGTCTCATGTAGAGTAATGTAGGGTCCATTATGTGAGTTGTCAGGGTAACACAACAACTGATGTTGTGGTTCTGTGATTTCCCTTTCAACCACATGAAGGGCTGAACTCAGTTGGTTATTGGAGTGACCAGAGGAGTTCTGCCTGTTCATCTCCATCTGGAATGCACTTAGGATACCATACAACTCTGTGAGAGTAAGAGTTTAAGGTCCGAAGTTCTCTTGATTACAACACAATAGTGTGTCCATAGTTTAGGAAGGGAAGACATGAACTTCCTAACTATGTCTCTATTCTCAAGAGCTGCTCCAATATCCACTAGAGTATCTACTATCTCAACATACCTGAAGTATTGTTGAGTCAAGGTCTCACCAGCCTTGAAAGTAAAGTTCTCAAACTGCTACTTCAAGAGATCCTTCTTGTTCTCTTGGGTTTCCTTGGATCCTTCATACATAAGCTTTAATGCATCCCATAAATCTTTGGCTGTCTTGCACTTCTTGAAGCCTCTGTAGATGGAATTGGGGAGAGGTAGTTTGGAGAGGAGTCATAGCCCTTTGAACTAGCTCTATTCTCTTCCTATCTTCTTCTGAGTAATCATCAACATCTTTTGGAATAATGCGATTACCAGTAGCAGAAGTAGTGCTTCGTATGAAGGGACCATTGACAATGGAGTCCCACATCCTTGAGCCTTGACACTTGATGAAGCCTTCCATTCTAGTGCACCATGTGTCAAAGTCTTCAGGAGTGATCAATGGGGATTTGTCATGGTACCGGTCTCCATTTCAGCCTTAGTGAGAGCGGCCATTAAGTGAGTGGATTGAAGTAAGGAGTGAAAAACTGGTTGATTTGGATGGTAAGATCACACAATCAAGAGCCTGAGAGCTCTGATACCAATTGCAGGATCATTTGATGGTCACTCAACGAAAGGTTTTTCTCTTAAACTCACCTTGAACAACACTCAGCAAGAGTCTATGAGAGTTGATCACAATATAACAAGTAACAAGCAGTAAATAAACACAGAATGTAAATTTTCAAGGTACTTTTATATATTGCTTCTCAACTCAAAGGATTACAAGACTCTGGACTCCAATTGATACTAATGAGTTACAAAGAGAAGACATATATAATAATACCTAGAGCCGGATATACTTTGATACCAGCTGGAACCCTAACCAAACATCTATATTACAAGACTCTAGGTGAGGTCTTTCAGATATTTTGTCTGAGTGGTAGTCAGGACATGTCCTTGACTTACCTTTTGTCACTAACTAAAGTTGGTAACATGTACAATCATAAAAAGGTGAACAGTAGACTAAAGTATGGTCAACAACATGGCTCTTAGGAAGATGCCATGCTGTATCAGAGATCTGCAGCGGACTGTCAGGGACCATACTTATATCTGCTGGACATAGCAATGTCTTCCGAAGGATAAAAATACTTCGGAAGAATGCTTTTCTGAGGCTTGGAGTCTTCTTTGTCTTCGGAAGCAGACTTTGTCTTCAGCTCTTTCTTCAGACTTTGTCTTCGGAAGTCTTCAGACTTTGTCTTCAGCTCTTTCATCAGACTTTGTCTTCGGAAGCTTTCAGACTTTGTCTTCAGTTCTTTCTTCAGACTTTGTCTTGGAAGTCTTCAGACTTGGTCTTCGGAATTCTTCAGACTTTGTCTTCAGCTCTTTAATCAGACTTTGTCTTTGGAAGCTTTCAGACTTTTTCTTCAGAAGATAGTCTTCAGCTATTGTCTTCAGCTGTTGACTTCAGCTGTTGTCTTCAGCTGTTGATTTCAGCTGTTGTCTGCAGCTGTTGACTTCAGCTGTTGTTCTTCAGACTCTCGGAAGATCTCATGCTTGGCTTCGGAAGCCTTTGAATGTAGCACCAAGATGACTATGTGAAGTGGCTTTGGTTGCACCAACTCATTATGACCCAACAATATATTATGATATGTTGATTGTTTGGACAATGTTTAAACCCAAAATTTCAGTTTATGTTGGCTGAAATTTGGTGGTTTTAAGTGGGGTTTCATTATATTATTGGATGATATGATCATTGGATGTTAGTGTGCATAACCTAGCCTTTGGCCTTATGATTTGGATGATTGGAATGATTGTTTTATTCATTCAATTGGGTTGTAATGTTTATGTTATTATTTGGGTTGTAATTATTTATTCATTTGTTAATGTAATTAATAGATTAGGTGCATTTCTTTTATTAGAAAAAATGTATTAGGATACAATTTTGTAAAAGGAAGATGCACAAGATCAAGACCCAAAGATGGACATCAAAGACATGGACCTTGAAGTATTTAGATATGGATCAAGTGGGAGTCCATGGACATATGATATGTCTTACAAACCCTTAGGAGAGACCTTATGACAACACTTGTGATGGCAAACAAGTGTTATGAACTTAGTGGCTATGGTTATGCACTCATATTTATATATATTTATGCTTGTTTGATTGTTTGTTGTTTGATTATTTGGTTGATATTTAGTCATACATAGCAAACTCATTAACAAACTTAACAAGCTAAAAATTGATGGTTCCTAATCATTGAAAGTTAATAAAAGGTTATTAAAATGATTTAGTGATTTTAAAGATTAAAAGTAGTTTTAATCAAGGACCATAGGGTATCTTGTATTTGAAAGCATACAAATACAAGTACATAAAGTTTTCTAAACTAGAATTCTGAAACTCTAATATTCTAAAACAAGATCAACACCGTCCTTTTACACAACACTTAAGTCACTTGGGAACTCTTAGTGGGATAAAGGTCACCTAACCACTTTGAGAGAACTTATGACTTAAGGTGAGAATGCCATATTTGTGGGATAAGGTCACCTAACCACTCATTTTGGCAAACTCACACGTATGTGTAAGTAGGATGTCTTGATTTGCAAACCATGTTAAATGGATCACCTACAATATGGTTTCCCAATGATGTTGATGGGATTAACATGCCGACTTTACATATGATGTTTAAAGTCGATCCCATACCTCTAGAAGTTGCAAATGGTTACAACCGTCAATCGTGACCACCTTATTAATTTAAATCATGGGATAAAGGTCACCTAACCACAATTTAAATGTAATGTTGGGTTCTAGATTTTATTATAAAAAATGACTTCAAAAGGCATTAATTATTAAAAATAGCAATATCGAAAATACTAAGTAGATCTTTGTTAAATTTGTAGATGGCCACCAATAATGAAAATCACGACAACTCATCCGCGTCCAACCAATCATTACGAGCGATCCTCCAAAAGGAACGTCTAAATCATAACAACTTTATGATTGGTATCGAAACTTGACAATTGTTCTCAAGCAAGAGAGAAGATCATATGTTTTAGAAAGACCCTATCCCCGATCAACCTACTGAGGATGATGAGGAGGCCTACAACGATTGGCTGAAGTACACTGAGGACTCCATCCAAGTGTCTTGTCTCATGCTAGCGAGCATGACTCCGGATCTCCAAAAGGAATATGAACATCACGGAGCTTAGGACATGATAACCCAGCTGAAGGAAACGTTCCAACAGCAAGCAAGGGTTGAGCGCTTCGAAACGGTTCGAGCACTCCATGCATGTCGTATGGACGATAACCAATCTGTTTCATCTTATGTACTAAGATGAAAAGTCATATTGACTGCCTCGAGAGGCTTAATTGTCCGTCTTGAAGGAATTGGCCACGGATTTGATCCTAAATGGCCTTACCAAGAAGTTCGAGACATGCGTGTCATGAATGCTTGGGACAGAAGCATTGGTGAGCTTCACTCAATGCTCAAACAGCCAAGGCGGAAATGGTAAAGGGTTTTACCCGTTCTCACCATCAATGAAGGTGGGAACAATAAAAGGCCTCATCCCGCACCCAATGCAAAAGTTGCCAAGGGTAAGGGACCCATTTGGGGAAAGGGGAAAGGGGTGGCAAGGGTGCCAACAAACCACAAGATAAGAAGCAAATGTTGCTACTAATGACCATGCTTCAAGGGGGGGGATAGGGCATTGGGCAAGGAATTGTCCTGTCCATCTCCAAGAGTTGAAAGCAAAGAGGGATGCCGGGCAGACCTCAGGTACAATATACATGATTCATATTGATCTTAATGTTACATCTTCTAACACATAGGTATTGGATACGGATGTGGAACTCATATTTGCAATTTGTTACAGGGGTTCACAAGAAGTAGGGACTTCAATCAAGGGGATGTTAGCCTCTTCATGGGCAATGGAACAAAGTTTTAGTTGAAGCTCGTGGGGACTACATCCTAAAACTTCCAAATGGCTTGGATGTTATATTGAAGAATGTTTTCTATGCTCCTAGTTTGACTAGGAACATTATTTTTGTATCCCAATTAAGACATTATAATTATGTATTATTTTTGTTGAAAATGATATTCATGTTTCTTTAAATGATATGTTCTATTTTAAAGCTATTCACATCAATGGGATTTATGAATTGGTTCATGAAAATACTTTAAATAGTTCATTGTACCAAACTAACACCAAGAAACTCAAAATGGATTGAGTGATACCTATCTTTGGCATTGTCGTCTTGGTCATATAAACAAGAAACGCATACAAACACTTCAAAAGAATGGTCTTTTAGAAACAAATGAATGTGATTCATTTGATGTTTGTGAATCTTGTTTACAAGGAAAAATGACTAAGGTACCCTTTAGTGGAACTAACGAAAGGGCAAAAGATTTATTAGGAATCATACATTCGGATGTATGTGGTCCTTTTAAACCAATGACTAGGAATGGTGAAAGATACTTCATTACCTTTACCGACGATTATAGTCGCTATGGGTATATGTACTACTAAGGCACAAAGATGAAGCTTTTGAAATGTTCAAAATCTTCAAGAATGAAGTAGAAAATCAACTCAACAAGTCAATTAAAGTTCTCTGTACCGATAGAGGAGGTGAATATCTAAGTGATGTTTTCCAAGATCATCTTAGGAGTTGTGGGATTGTCTCACAACTCACTCCACCTGGAACACCACAACATAATGGTGTATCTGAAAGGAGGAATCGAACCTTATTGGATATGGTCCGATCTATGATGGCTAGAAGCACTTTGCCTCTATCTTTTAGGGTTTCGCTTTGCTCTTCGCGGCCCGTATTCTAAATATGGCCCCAACCAAAAAGGTGGAAAGGACACCTTTTGAGATATGGCATGGAAGAGTTCCATCCCTATCATACTTAAGGGTCTGGGGATGTGAGGCTTATGTTAAGACTCCCACCCTAAACAAATTGGAAGTCCGATCCACCATGTGTATCTTTATTGAATATCTAGAGATTCTATGGGATATTATTTCTATGATCCACTAGAACAAAAGGTGTTTGTTGCCAAAAAGGGTGAGTTCTTAGAAGCAAAGTTCCTTATGGATGGAGCTGGCAGTAGAACAGTGGATCTTGAAGAGGATCAAGAACCACAACCTATGCACATTTGGTTGAAACTAGCACTCAACATGAGGATGTGAGGATGATCAAGGGGTTGATCAATACACACAAGACATTCACAGAAGTGGTAGAACTAGTAATCCACCTGAAAGATACGGATTTTTCATGGATGGATGCTATGTGGTAGATTCAGATAAACCAACCACATACCATAATGCAGTGTCCAATTCGGATTGTGACAAATGGCTTGAAGCCATGAACGTTGAGATGCAATCATGTATGACAATCAAGTTTGGGAACTTGTTGTACCACCTCTTAATTCCAAGGTAGTTGGAAGTAAATGGGTTTTCAAGAAGACAACCGATATGCATGGAAACTTGGATACTTATTGTCACACCCCGGGCCCAGAGAGGCGGGACGTCACGATTAGTAAACAACAACCAAAATGCAGCGGAAACTAAATGGTTTAATACATACAACTTTCAACATTTACATTAGAATATTGGCTTTGTTTCAATTCACAAGGTGCCTAAATCTACAGTCTATAGGTGTCATGGTCAATCTTTTGGTAAAGGTTTCTTGATGCTTAAGTAACTAAAGCTTCTAGGTTCGACTTTTGTCTTCAACACCTACCCTCACTCTTGCCTCGGATTTAGGTATATTCTATAGCTCAACTATTCTCCCTAGCTGTACCTGAAGACATGCTCAAAAGATTTTGGGTCAACATAAAGTTGGTGAGTTCAAGTGGTTAAAGTTTCAGAAAACAAAAGTCTCTTTAGAATTCATTAGTAATTTCAAAACATTTGTGCTTTAAGTCTGAAAACAAAAGGGACTCTGAAAGTCCACATTTAATAGTTTAGAATCAAGTGAAAAAGCTTATGAAAAATCTCATTTGATTTTAAAAGCATCATCATAGTATGAATCATCGTGGGGTATCACAACGAACCCTGCACTTGGTCCCGGTTGGCCTCTTCTAAACTTGTGTTTAACCGGATATTCCCGAAGGATGGAACCAAGCCTCAAATCAGTGAACCATTCCTGCCAGGATGGTTCACCATAGTTTCTTATTCAAAACCTGTACATGCCACAAACGACCCCTCAGGATCTCAGTGGGGTACCTCCCTGTACGGGAGCCACTGTGCGTGGGGGATTCCCCAAATAGATCTATTCACATAAAACAAGTGTTTCACAAAAGAATTAATGATCATGACAAAAGTATCAGCAGGTATCCAAAAAGTCCCACATACAAGCATCAAATAAAGCACAATTATAGTTCATAACAAAGAGCATGTTCCATCCCAAAAACAGTAAGTAAAAAGGGATGACTAGAACTCACAAATAAAAGTTTCAGTTTAAAAGAGCATGCTTCATCCCCAAAACCAAGAGTTGTGTCTTAGTATGAAGAATGTCGAAAAATCAATTTTATATCATGAATTCCAAATCTTTATAAATAGCTTGCATTAACAATGTAGGTAATATATAATGCTTCAAACGATGTTATAATGCTTGCGTTATATCGTATTTGTTAATTTGATTGACGATAATTTGTATAAAAAGTGTGTTACCATTAATATTTATGTCAATAACAATGAGATGACCGACAATTAATAACAACACGATGATGGATCATTATAGCATTTTAGGTGTTTTAACTTAGATGAAACTTGTAGACACGGTTAAAACTAAATATCTATTGTATATATATATATACAATCGCACAATCGTATTTAAATGTATTTTATATCTCTAAGTTGGTAACGATCTAACGTGACATGAAATCAACTTATTTGTTTAATCATTGACATGTTATAACTACTTCCCAAAACTTATTTTTCCTATATTTTATCGAGGTTGACTTCTAGTAATTAACGTTGCTATCTAAATCTTGAGCCCGAACTATCCATTTAAATCAGATAATTATATCAAGTGATTTTTCATTCACGTTATAATTCATGTATTTTATATAATTAAAGCTCAAACAACACATGCAATTATAATTCAATTTCAATTGCGTTGCGCGTGCGATTATACCTTTCACTCGGTTACGTTCACTAACCCAACTCGAATTGCTCTTGATCTAATCGTGTTCGCGTTCCGTTGTCCGCTCGTTGACCAGGTTTGACCAGCTTTGACCGATGTTTTACCTAACCAAAACGTACCAAAATTATATACAAACACTAGTATATTGTTATCTAATGCCCAAACGCAACCATAATCTCAAACATACGTTACCAAACACCTCGGTTGTGTCTCTTACCATCACCATCCACCACATGCAGCAACTCTCCGCCATGGATCGCCACTAACCGCCACCGGTAGCCTCTTGGTTGGCCGGAATCCTTACCGAAATCAACCCATCGTAACCAATCCTATGGATCTCGTCTAGAACCCAACATGCAACCTCAAGAACAACGTCGAACGACTCTACTTTACCTCAAACAGCAGCATCCACTACAAATCACCATCAATCCCCACCTACAACAACCATCGCCACAATCACCAACCACGTCCGCCATCACCACTGTCGTTGGAACCCACCTACAACCATCGATAACCAGCCCTGCAACACCATCCATAATCCTTACTGCTGCTGCCTTAGGACAGTTGTTGGGAACCACCGATCGGCCCCCCCACCATCGGGACACCACCATCACCATAACCGCAGCTACAACCACCACCAACGCGATCCCAGCAGCCACAACCATCACTCGCGACCACCATCGACGTCCAAACCATCATCAGCCTCGTCGGTCTTCCAGATCCCACATGCTAGTCGTCGGAACCGAGAGCAACAAGATAGGGGCGGAACCCTAGCCGCCACCACTTTCATCCGCCGATAACTCTCAAACCACGACGAGTTAGACAACGCAACTAGCACAATTGGAGAGATCCCGTCGAGATGTAGAAGGGCACGGCCGGCACTCGCCAACACTCACCGGTTCCGGTGGCCGGAACCCCCGCTGGAACTCTAGCCGCCCGCCACCTTCTCTCCTTCATATCTCTCTCATCATTGTGAATCAGAAGAAACTAACACCTCCATCGTGATCAGGGGGTGGAATTAGTGGGGGTAGGTGACAGCTCGCCGGAACAACCGCCGCCACCGCGGCTCCGCCGTGCGCCGTCGCTGCTCCGCCGTGGAGCCTCCTGCTCCGGCGGTTGCGGCTGATGTTTCACTTGGGAGTATTTTTGTCTTGTTTTAGGGTTTGCAAATGAATTAAGTGAGGAAAGTTGTTTAAATACCTAGGGTTAAAGAAACGGTTCGTAAAACGGTTCGGTTCGCATGCGTTCGGATAACTTTTTCACGTAATTTTAAAACAACTTTCGTTAAATTATCGCGTATTTGACACGTTAAACGGTTTTACGCGTTTTTATCAAATGAGCGTTAATATTATCATTTTGGAATCAAAATATATGCAACTAAGTATTAAAATGATATTTTGTTCGTTAACTTCCCATGTCGGTCACGTTAACCCTTATCTGTCAAATTCTCGGGTTTCGACCTAATTCTAGATCCGGTCACGACACGGTCGCGTTTCGGAACGCATTTATTCCGGACAACGTAACACTCACCAAATTAATATGGTATGAAAATAAACAATGATTAGATAATTGTTTAAGGAATTAAGAGGCTTGGTGGTCATAACAAGCGTCAGTTAAATGCCGGCGGGAACCGGTATTCGCGTTTCGCTTACGCATTTCCATTGCTTATGCTTGTTTGATGAAAAATCTTTTAGCAAGCATTATTTATGATATTAGTTAAGGTTGGAAATGATTTAGATGGATGACATGCTATTTTAAGGATTTCTGATGGAAATTCAGACGCAGTACGTGGTAGATTGCCTGATTTTACCCGTATGGGTTCTGAATCTGTCTTTAGCTTGGATTTTTCCATAGTTATTTCAAATCACCTCATAATTCATTGTTTCATGGTTTCTTGTTTAATTAGTTCCTAAACGTGTATTTGAGCCTTAAATGGGCCTTTTTATAAGTTCGGGCCCTTATTGGGCTTATTGGGCCCAAAAGGCTAGTTTCGTTTTGCAAGATTTCTTTGGTAAGCCCAGATCAATCCGGACCTTTATTGGTTCCTATAATACATTAAGCTTTCTAAATGGGCTAGATTTCACAGGTGTTGCATTCTCCCCTCCTTTAAGAAATTTTGTCCTCGAAATTTTAGTATTGCTAACATTCTTTTCCGATGTGATACACTCAGAGTATGAGTCTTGAAGATTTAAAGTTATTTAGCTGAGCATCCCAGGACAAATGTTGATGATTAGGTGTCAAATAATCAGGTTTGATTTGGATTGGAGTAACTATCCGAATGTTAGAATCATGTTTGATAGGATCAGTGAGTCAAATTATGAACAGGTTTTTGGCTTCACAATCAGATCTTTTAACAATCGTACAGAATTAACAAGAAGAGACTTTCCACTGTGGTTCAATACACTAACTTAAAACTAGATCTAGCAAGGAGACGATTCCCAGAATCCTAATGGTGTTACCGTCCTCACTGAGAATCTTAAAAACGATTGAAAGAAGAGGATATTAGCGTGAATGCCATTAAATAGACAGGATAGTCGTGATATAATAGATAAAAGGTTTCAATCAAGAAGGATTTGGGTTTTCCCAACGAGTACAGATGAATATCTAGGCATCGCACGATCATTTCTATGAAGCTAAGACTAAAAAGTTTTCACGATTTCTAAGAATAGTGAGATTAGGTCATGCACAAAGGTCTTCAGCTTTCAAATCCTACTTTTTAGTTCTCAACTTCCTTCAAAAAAAATTAAATAAATTTCTTCGATCTCTTCCTTCTATGATTTCGTCTTAAGGGGTTAAGTCCTTTCTTCCACTACGTGCTTCTTCTAGTATGCATCCTTTTCCGGAACGGTTCTGTATATCAGAACCTCAGTCTTCGAGTAGATCCGTTCATCTTATCTGACGCATGACAAGAGTTTCCCCAAAATAGGATGTGCTATATATACATATTCACATGAACTAACACAGGTAGAATCACAAGTTCAAGAAATGATATAGTGTGGGTAATAGAAGGAAAGCCTAACTGTAGGCTATCTTTTGTCGACGAGGGTAAGCAGATACAAATGCGGTCAGTACTTGTTCTCTCGCATTTGGTAGTATGGATGTCTTAGGACAATGCGGATGATGGCCTCCTATTCGCACCGATAATGTATCCAGGTGCATCCTTTTATTTTACGAAAGTTTCCAGTTCATGCTTAATGTAGCTCCCTATACATTTTCTCAGCTTCACTCGGGCGACTAGAAAATTGTCTAGTACTGTGCATCACCCATATCTGAAACTTTCTTGTACGCGTCCAAACGAATTCCGCTTTTCTCCAAGGATAACGATGCCAGTCGTATAGCTACACGAATCAAGTTTTTGGTAATCCTTTTTACGACCTTCTCCTAACCCTAAGCATTGACGCGTCTCAATGGGGTTTTACTTCTTCCTGAAATTTTATAGCTTCAACTATAGCGATTTGTCTCGAATTTCATGCTTAGTAGTAGTGGCAAAGGATAGACATGTCTAATTATGTCTTACAGATCCTATCCATAAGACTCCTAACTACATGAGATGTGCAGGTCCTCCCACACGGGCTTGACCACAACCTTCGTACTTGCCATATCTGGTTTCAACTGTTATTTGTCTAATGTCGTTTTCCTTATAAACACGACTGATAACAATTAAGATGTAGGTAGCATCTTGAAATTGATTAAGTAGGTTATCATCTTTAGGAAGAGGATATCACTTATCCTTGGTGACTTTATTTAACTCTTAATAGTCCATCCATAACTGGAGCATTCTATTTTCCTTCCGCAAAGAGCATTAAGTTTCCTCAAGATGACATACTAGGTCTTATGAACTGTTTATCTAACAGCTATGGAATCTGCTTTCCTTCCACCAGCTCCTTTATATGAGCCTTAAGTCCAGTACCTCCATATATATATATATTTCACTTTCGACTTAATTTCCTTAAGAGCAACCTCAACTGTTGTCTTAAGCTATAGAATAGCTGCAAACGTTCCTACTAATTCCTTCATAGTGCCCTGTAGGGGTCCATTCATAAGCAGTAACTCTGTTTAGATTCTAATTTCTTATAAGCATATCGATTGTTCCACGAGATATGAGAGTGAGACTTTTAGCTCGAATTTCCGACGGTACGGAGCGCTCTAGGGTAAGGTGTTAGGGAATCACTTTAGGAGAGGTTTGAAAATTTAGAGAGGAATAACACCAATGCTTACGATCAAGGATGATTATGCAGACTTTCTTTGTCTACAATCTGCTGCATGTCTATCACTTTGTTGTAGTTGGATCTCAAGTGATTTAACACATGAGATTTCTTGTAGCTGATCTTCTATGCTTCTTAGTACATCTTTTGGAGCAACACCATAGTTTAAGTTCGACCATGAGTTCTTCCCATGAATTCTTCATTATTATCGACCGCATCGATTCGAACAAGTTTAGGACTTTATCAAGGTGCTCGCTAGCACAAGAAAGTTAACTACCCCTCTAATAACTTATCGTATAGTTCGAGATCGTATTCTACTTCAGATCTTGCGCTCGAATCACGAACTTATCACTCAAATAGTAGAGATCTCCAAGTAGAGATGCCTTACAAGGTTTTAAAGTTTTCCGCATCGCTATCACGCGTTTCCAAAGATGAGGGTTATGCTATAAGGCTTAAGGTAAATAGCACTACTTGTTAAGAGAATAAATCAGGACAGAGGGTGAGTGGGAAATCGGGTATCCAAAGAAGTCGTAAGTTCAGATTTTTGTCTTGAATCTCGAAGGTTAGCTTTTCTCAGCAATTAACCCTGGCACTTGGATCTTTATATCCGGAGAATCTGGATTTTAGAAGGAGGTTTCATTTCCTATATATTCTGGTGCTTAGAACTTTACCAACAACAAGGTCGGTTAAAGCATGGTTAAGATAACTCAACTTAAGTTTTGAGTGAAGATAGTCATTAGGTTACTGTTGGTTGAAAATGATTAAAGATTTCACGAGCATAGTATTAAGAAAGGCGATTATCAATCACAATCTGAGCTGATATTAAGAATATTCCTTTGAGTTAGGTGGTTCCATTACAATGAATCGGTAGAGAGAAGTCATATTCCTCAAAGGCTTTGAGAAAATGATCAGAGGAATTCTAGAATCCGAAAGATCCTATGAAGTGTGAACTACTAAGAAAGAAAGAAGTGATAAGTTTTCTAGGTCATTGACCACAAGAGGCGTTTCTCGGAAATTTATTACTCTGGTATGTTCTCCGTTGCACAAGTCTTGTTAGAGAGTCTTCCACTATGTTAAGGAAGTTTGACGAATTGAATGTCGGGTAGGAAGGAAATTTCAAGCATCACTAAAAATAGTATGGCTAAAGCACACGCACAACGAGGTGAAGTGCCATACTCAGCACGAGAACAGTTAAGTTTGAGAACATCATTTGATGATCCTCAGAGTCTGATGGTCTTATTATTATAATCCCAGTAGGAGAGTAGAATAAAGAAAAGAGAAGAAAAGAAAGGAATAGTTACTGCAACATCATCCTTGGTAGCTCTTCAAGTGTCAAATGGTTTTCGCCTAGCATGAAAGTTTTGAACGTGCAGTCATTGAGTATGTTCCGAATATTTGAATTTAAGTCTTGCATTTATTGGTTCTTTAAGTGTTATGCATTGATATTAGTTTACATGAAAGGGCCCACCAGAATTCAAGGGTACCTGTAAATTCACCATTACGTGTGCACCCGTAATCGTCAATTTACCTTACACTATCATTCTAGTCGTTCCCATCATAAGTTCTAAGTTTTGTGTATTCAGGTCCTGGAGTTAAAAATTTTCATTTAGTCATCATTTGCAATTAAGCACACTTAGATTCCAATTATGCTAATCATTCAAGTTAACCCAGAAATTGTTTCAAAGTAAGTTTAAGCAAATCCAGCAATAAGCGAGCATTCAGGTACATGCTATCCTAGGGAGCAGAACAAACAAAGGCATCATGGTTAATATCTTATCACTTAATTCCAACATGTATCATCTTACAAATGAGGCATAATAGCAAGTATCATCATTTCATACAAGTATCAGTATAACAGTTGTCTCAGGTAACGACACAAGTCGTATCAAGTGTATAGCTAACAACAGTTGTTTCATATAGTGACAAAAGTCAACTGTGCAATCAAATAAGTATCTCTCTAGGATTTAAGTCCTAATTTATATGCACACCTTTGGTTTCTAACATTCTTAGTACTTGACCTTCAGTAGTCCTAAGAGTCAACTCCAAAAGATTCCATACTTTCATGGTTTACTCGGGTGCACCTATTATAGGTAATACCCTAATGTATCAAGGTTTCTTATAGGGTAGAGAATTCTTAATGGGATATATGAAATCCTTAAGGTATCCAGGCTAAAGAAGGGTGTTCTTAAGGAAACCTATTTTTGCTGCAAACTTTGGATCACTGGGTCATGAAACAACCTACTAGGCTGGTCTTATTTATGGCTATAGCTTAGGTATTGCAAAGCTAACCCACATTTCTACACCATTGGTTCAGCAAAGCTCAGAAGAGCATCTTACTAAGGTGGTCCTATGAGGTTCATATGGTTGTAGTTTAGGCCTCGCGAAGCAGACCTACTTCTCTACACCTTTGGCTCTGATACCAATCTGTCACACCCCGGGCCCAGAGAGGCGGGACGTCACGATTAGTAAACAACAACCAAAATGCAGCGGAAACTAAATGGTTTAATACAATACAACTTTCAACATTTACATCAGAATATTGGCTTTGTTTCAATTCACAAGGTGCCTAAATCTACAGTCTATAGTGTCATGGTCAATCTTTTGGTAAAGGTTTCTTGATGCTTAAGTAACTAAAGCTTCTAGGCTCCACTTTTGTCTCCAACACCTACCCTCACTTCTGCCTCGGATTTAGGTATCTTCTATAGCTCAACTATTCTCCCTAGCTGTACCTGAAGACATGCTCAAAAGATTTTGGGTCAACATAAAGTTGGTGAGTTCAAGTGGTTAATGTTTCTGAAAACAAAATCTCTTTATAATTCATTAGTAAATTTCAAAACATTTGTGCTTTAAGTCTGAAAACAAAAGGGACTCTGAAAGTCCATATTTAATAGTTTAGAATCAAGTGAAAAAGCTTATTAAAAATCTCATTTGATTTTAAAAGCATCATCATAGTATGAATCATCATGGGGTATCACAACCAACCCTGCACTTGGTCCCCGGTTGGCCTCTTCTAAACTTGTGTTTAACCCGATATTCCCGAAGGAAGGAACCAATCCTCAAATTAGTGAACCAGTCCTGCCAGGATGGTTCACCATAGTTTCTTATTCAAAACCTGTTACATGCCACAAACGACCCCTCAGGATCTCAGTGGGGTACGTCCCTGTAGCGGGAGCCACTGTGCGTGGGGATTCCCCAAATAGATCTATTCACATAAAACAAGTGTTTCACAAAAGAATTAATGATCATGACAAAAGTATCAGCAGGTATCCAAAAAGTCCCACATACAAGCATCATATAAAGCACAATTATAGTTCATAACAAAGAGCATGTTCCATCCCAAAAACAGTAAGTAAAAAGGGATCACTAGAACTCACAAATAAAACTTTTAGTTTAAAAGAGCATGCTTCATCCCCAAAAATCAAGTAAAAAGGGAAACACGAGAACTCACCTGGTGTCCTTATATAAATTCAGGGCTCCATAAAGAAAAGTGATGACCATCAACAAAGCAATCCTAACTAGAACATATAAGATTCACGTTTAGAATTAGCATGATGTTATTACATGCGTGCGGTTGAGCTCTTTAGTTAAATTTAAGTTGGTGATTAGTATCCTTAATGCATCTTAGCTTCTTGTGTATTTGTTAATTGTTATGAATTAACTCGTGTACATTAGGTTAATTAATGCATTTAATCAAGAGTTGTGTCTTAGTATGAAGAATGTCGAAAAATCAATTTATATCATGAATTCCAAATCTTTATAAATAGCTTGCATTAACAATGTAGGTAATATATAATGCTTCAAACGATGTTTATAATGCTTGCGTTTATATCGTATTTGTTAATTTGATTGACGATAATTTGTATAAAAGTGTGTTACCATTAATATTTATGTCAATAACAATGAGATGACCGACAATTAATAACAACACGATGATGGATCATTATAGCATTTTAGGTGTTTTAACTTAGATGAAACTTGTAGACACCGGTTAAACTAAATATCTATTGTATATATATATATACAATCGCACAATCGTATTTAAATGTATTTTATATCTCTAAGTCTTGTAACGATCTAACGTGACATGAAATCAACTTATTTGTTTAATCATTGACATGTTATAACTACTTCCCAAAACTTAATTTTTCCTATATTTTATCGAGGTTGACTTCTAGTAATTAACGTTGCTATCTAAATCTTGAGCCCGAACTATCCATTTAAATCAGATAATTATATCAAGTGATTTTTCATTCACGTTATAATTCATGTATTTTATATAATTAAAGCTCAAACAACACATGCAATTTATAATTCAATTTCAATTGCGTTGCGCGTGCGATTATACCTTTCACTCGGTTACGTTCACTAACCCACTCGAATTGATCTTGATCTAATCGTGTTAGTGTTCCGTTGTCCGCTCGTTGACCAGGTTTGACCAGCTCTGACCGATGTTTTACCTAACCAAAACGTACCAAAATTATATACAAACACTAGTATATTGTTATCTAATACCCAAAAGCAACCATAATCTCAACATACGTTACCAAACACCTCGGTTGTGTCTCTTACCATCACCATCCACCACATGCAGCCACTCTCCGCCATGGATCGCCACTAACCGCCACCGCTAGCCTCTTGGTTGGCCGAAATCCTTGCCGAAATCAACCCGTCGAAACCAAATCCTATGGATCTCGTCTATAACCCAACATTTAACCTCAAGAACAACGTCGAACGGCTTTACTTTACCTCAAACAGCAGCATCCACTACAAATCACCATCAATCCCCACCTACAACAACCATCGCCACAATCACCGACCACGGCCACCATCACCACTGTCGTCGGAACCCACCTCCAACCATCGATAACCAGCCCTGCAACACCATCCACAATCATTACTGCTGCTGCCTTAGGACAGTTGTTGGGAACCACCGATCGCCCCCCCACCATCGGGACACCACCATCACCATAACCGCAGCTACAACCACCACCAACGCGATCCCAGCACCACAACCATCACCCGTGACCACCATCGACGTCCACAACCATCATCAGCCTCGACGGACTTCCAGATCCCACATGCTAGTCGCCGGAACCGAGAGGAATAAGATAGGGCGGAACCCTAGCCGCCACCACTTTCATCCGCCGATAACTCTCATCCAACGACGAGTTAGACAATGCAGCTAGCACCATTGGAGAGATCCCGTCGAGATGTAGAAGGGCACGGCCGGCACTCGCCACCACTCGCCGGTTGATGAGGAGGTAAAGAAATTTGGCTTCATCAAAAACGCTGATGAGGCATGTGTGTATAAGAAGGCTATTGGGAGCAGAATAACTTTCCTAGTATTCTATGTTAATGACATACTACTATTTGGAAATGACATTCCAACCTTGAAGGTGTAAAAACCTGGCTTGGAAGTTGTTTTTCCATTAAGGATCTTGGTGAAGCCGCCAATATTCTGGGAATAAAGATCTATAGGGATAGATCAAGATGGTTGATTGGTTTAAATCAAAGTGCATATATTGATAAAATCTTGAAAAGGTTCAAGATGGAGAACTATAAGAAAGGTACCGTACCTATTCAAAGAGGAATGATATTGAGTACGACTCAATGTCCTAGCTCAAAGGATGAGCAAGATAAAATTAAGGCAATCCCATACGCATCTGCTATTGGATCCATCATGTATGCGATGAGATGCACTCGACCGGACATGTTATGCGCTTTAAGCATGAGAAGCCGATACCAGCAAAATCCTAGAAACGGTCATTGGATGGCTGTTAAGAACATACTTAAGTACCTAAGGAGGACAAGAGATATGTTCCTAATCTATGGATCTGGTGATGAGGAACTCGTTGAAAAAGGTTACACGGATGCGAGTTTCCAAACCGATCGTGACGATTCACGGTCACAATCGGGATACATTTTCATTCTGAATGGAGGAGCGGTCTCTTAGAAGAGCTCCAAGCAGGATGTGGTGGCTCTATCAACTACAGAATCAGAATACGTCGCCTCCTCATTGGCATTGGCAGCTCAAGAAGCTGCATGGTTGAAGAAATTCATTGCCGATCTAGGGGTTGTCCCTTCCATTCAGGACCCCTTAGAGATCTTTTGTGATAACGAGGGTGCGATTGCTCAAATCAAGGAACCTCGTGCACATCAAAAGACCAGGCACATTGAGTGGAGATTCAACTACGTACGAGATGAAGTTGAAAAGGGAATGATATGTATTCGCAAAGTTCACACGGATCAAAACATTATGGTTCCTCTCACGAAGCTCCTTGAAAAGGCAAAGCATGAAGGTCATGCTTGTGCCATGGGACTTTGATATTCTAGTGATTGGATTTGATCTGTAAATTTTGTATTTGGATATTTGGAACTCTTTACTATTTGAATAAATTATTTGGTTATAATGCTTCAGTTAATATTCCAATTTAGCATGTTTAATCCATGAGTAAATTGTTTACTCTAAATGTCCGTAGTCGTTCATACTTATGGGAACAAGTGTGAAGGTAAGATTATTATGAACTTGGATTTGTTGATATTCAAAAGGATGAATATAGAGCAATGGGTTGCTACCAAGGTTCATAGATATTTGTGGGATACAAATATTGGACTAGCCTGCATCTCAAATCTTACTACATGGAATCTTATTGATTGATCATAAGTAAATTTGAGAAAAGGCAAATATCATTTGGTATCCTCCGCCCTGAGATACATATTGGGTTTTGATATTCACCGAGTATTATACCTTGAGCTAATTCTTCAATGTCCTGAAATAGTGGACAGTACATAAGGTATGTTCTGGTATGACACGAGGTGTTTGTGAGAAACGTATGTAGTCAAGATGGAATTTGTCCCTCTTATTCGTTGAGAGCAAGATGTCTAACGCCTGATTAAGTTAAATCAACAAGGAATGATCATTCTGTGTCCTTGGATTTAAAATGACATCTGTAACAAAAGGATAGATGATTAATTCACCTAAATCATTTCAAGTAAGTTACTTGAATGTGATGATGTTATTGAATGGCTATAAGTCATGCGTATTAAGGGATGTAAACTGTTGTTAGGCGGTATTTACTGCTTGCATCAATCTTCTATGAATCTTGGGCAAGTGGGAGATTGTAGGATTCTATGTGCCCAAGACACGTAGAATATTGATGCGGTTAGTATGTTATGATCCAAGTCGGGTTATACCCAATAACAAGCTTTGCAAACACAAACAATTATTTAATTGATGATATGATCATGCAATTAAATATTTACACCAAATTTAGAAAATAGGTTTTCTAAATAAGTTGCATATGAGATGGACCAAATTATTAGTACATTTTGTTCAATTATATTATTTGTATTGTTATTTAAGTGTGTTAAATAACATCACAAATTAATTATGGAGTGTATGGATGATACAATTAAAAGGTTAATTGAATTTCTAGGTGCAAGACTAGTTTAATATATTGTGTGATAGTTTTAAGGGGAAAGGACCCTTTCAAACTCAAATCGGCCGCCCCCCATAATATGATTGGCTCCTTAGCCTTCTTGAAACCACACACAAATAACTAGTGTTGGACTCCATCCTTTCACCACACACAACACATGCAACTTAGACAAAAATTAACCTCTCTCTCTCTAAAACTTACGGAACATAGTAGCATTTGGAGGAGTTTTTGAGTGGAAATTTGGTGTGCTCTACCTAGCAAGAGTGGTGTTTGATCAAGGGCTTGGGGTATACAAAGCTTGAGGACATCTACACTTGAAGTCTTGGCCGATCTAAGCATCCAAAATCCTTTTTCTTTGGTCGTTTTTTGCTGCTGAAGAAGTTAGTAATCACAGCTCATTGTAGCTGTGATTTTATGTACATATACATAAGTTCATAGCTTGTTTATTCACATATTATGATTCTTTGATTTTGGGTTTGTTTTAAAACATATGTATGTCATAAAAGGAACATGATTTTCAGCTTATAAACAAAGTTATAATGCTAAACTTCCACTGCGTTTTTTAGAAAGTTTAAAAGGTTAAACTCGTTTTGTGTTCTTGCAAACCCATCATTTTTATCTGTGTGAACTTTGCAAATACATATATTTCCTTTCTCAACTTCATATCGTATGTAGTTGAATATCCGCTTAATGTGCCTAGTCTTTTGATGAGCACGAGGTTCCTTGATTTGAGCAATCGCACCCTCGTTATCACAAAAGATCTCTAGGGATTTATGAATGGAAGGGACAACCCCTAGATCGGCAATGAATTTCTTCAACCATGCAGCTTCTTGAGCTGCCAATGAGGCACCGATGTATTCAGATTCTGTAGTTGATAAAGCCACCACATCCTGTTTAGAGCTCTTCCAAGAGACCGCTCCTCCCTTTAGAATGAAAATGTATCCTGCTGTGATCGTGAATCATCACGATCAGTTTGGAAACTCGCATCCGTGTAACCTTTTACAACGAGTTCCACATCACCAGATCCATAGATTAGGAACATATCTTTAGTCCTCCTCAGGTACTTAAGTATGTTCTTAACAGCCATCCAATGACTGTTTCCAGGATTTTGCTAGTATCGGCTTGTCATGCTTAAGGCACATGAAACATCCGGTCGAGTGCATATCATTGCATACATGATGGATCCAATAGCAGATGCGTATGGGATTGCCTTCATTTTATCTTGCTCATCCTTTGAGCTTGGACATTGAGTCGTACTCAATATCGTTCCTCTTTGAATAGGTACCGTACCTTTCTTAAAGTTCTCCATCTTGAACCTTTTCAAGATCTTATCAATGTATGCACCTTGATTTAAACCAATCAACCGCCTTGATCTATCCCTATAGATCTTTATTCCCAGAATATAGGCGGCTTCACCAAGATCCTTGATGGAAAAACAACTTCCAAGCCAGGTTTTTACACCTTCCAAGGTTGGAATATCATTTCCAAATAGTAGTATGTCATCAACATACAATACTAGGAAAGTGATGATGCTCCAAATAGTAGTATGTCATCAAAACACGCATCTTGATAGGTGGTTGGTTAATCGGAATCTACCACATAGCATCCATCTACGAAAAATCCATATCTTTCAGGTGGATTACTAATTCTACCAGATCTATGAACGTTTTGCGTGTTTTGATCAACCACTTGATCATTCTTAACATTCTCATGTTGAGTGCCAGCGTCAACCAAACGTGTATCGGTTTATGGTTCGTGATCCTCCTCAAGATCCACAGTTCTACTGCTATTTACTTCCGTAAGGAACTTAGCTTCTAAGAACTCAGCTTTTCTGGCAATAAACACTTTTTGTTCCAACGGATCATAGAAATAGTATCCCATAGAATCTCTAGGATATCCAATAAAGATACACTTAGTGGAACGGCCTTCTAGTTTGTTTGAGTTGGGAGTCTTAACATAAGCCTTACAACCCTATACTTTTAAATATGAAAGCGATGGAACCCTTCCATGCCATATTTCAAAAGGTGTTGTTTCCACTTTCTTGGTTGGGGCCATATTCAAAATACGGGCCGCAGAGGGCAGAGCAAAACCCCAAAATGACAGAGGTAATGAGCTTCTAGCCATCATAGATCAAACCATATCCAATTGAGTTCGATTTCTCCGCTCGGACACGCCATTATGTTATGGTGTTCCCGGTGGAGATAGTTGTGAGACAATCCCACAACTTCTAAGATGGTCCCTAAAAGCATCATTCAGTTATTCACATCCTCTATCGGTGAGAAGAATTTTAATTGATTTATTGAGTTGATTTTGTACATCATTTTGAAAGATCTTGAACATTTCAAAAGCTTCATCTTAGTGTCTTAACAAGTACACATACCCATATTGACTATAGTCGTCAGTAAAGGTAATGAAGTATCTCTCATCGTACCTTGTCATAGGTTTAAAAGGACCACATACATCCGAATGTATGATACCTAATAAATCCTTTGCCCTTTCGGCTTTGCCACTAAAAGGTGCATTGGTCATTTTTCCTTGTAAACAAGACTCACATACATCAAATGAATCATATTCATTTGTTTTTAAAAGACCATTCTTTTGTAGTGTTTGCATTCTTTTCTTTTTGATATGACCAAGATGGCAATGCCAAAGGTAAGTGTCACTCAAATCCGATTTGAGTTTCTTGGTACTAGTTTGGTACAATAAGCTATCATTCAATGTATTTTCATGAACCGATTCATAGATACCATTGATGGGAATAGCTTTAAAGTAAAACATGTCATTCAGAGTAACATGGATTTCATTTCCAATCAATGATAATACATATCCAAAATGTTTTAATAGGGCTATAGAAATAATGTTCCTAGTCAAACTAGGAGCATACAAAACATTATACGAAATTACTTCCAAACCATTTGGAAGTTTCAAGATGTAGTCACCACGGGCTTCAACTTGAACCTTAGCCCCATTGCCCATGTAGAGGGTAACATCCCCTTTGTTGAAGTTGCTACTTCTTTTGAACCCCTGCAACAAATTGCAAATGTGAGTTCCACATCCGGTATCCAATACCCATATGTTAGAGGATATTATATATAATCAATGTGGCTCATGTATATTGTACCTCAGGTTTGCCCGGCATCCCTCTTTGCTTTCAACTCTTGGAGATGGACAGGATAATTTGTTGCCCAATGCCCAATCTCCCCACACTTGAAGCATGGGTCATTAGTAGCAACCTTTTGCTTCTTCTCTTGTGGTTTGGGTGGCACCCTTGCCACCCCTTTCCCTTTTCCCCATACGGGTCCTTCTCCCTTGGCAACTTTTGCCTTGGGTGTGGGATGAGGCCTTTTCTTGTTCCCACCTTCATTGATGGTGAGAACGGATAAAACCCTTTTACCCATGGCCGCCTCGGCTGTTTTGAGAATTGAGTGAAGCTCACTAATGCTTTTGTCCCAAGCATTCATATTGTAGTTCAACATGCTGGTCCCTCCAATGTGCCGGAGGCGTACTTGACCCGATTTTCATTAGGACAGCTGCACATGGCAAACACTGACTCAAGTTTCTCGAGCCAGCGAAGCAGTGTGACAGCGCCCTCAGAGCCGCTGAAAGAATGAGGCTTGCAATCCATAAACATCTTGAAGGTACAAACTGTTGGACCTCCTTGATTCGGGTTCTGGTTGTTCTGGTCCTGATTGCGGGCCTGTTCATAAGCTGCCAGCGCATCAGCCACACGCTCGTTGATGATAGCATTCAGCTCGGCTTGGGTCAGTGTGATATTCCCTCGCCCACCTGGGCGTCCAGGTCTTCTTCCAGACATGATTTCTTCAATTCACAACACATATTAATCAATAACTGGATAATAATTATTGACAATAATATATATTGTATCATGCTAGTAAGAATGAGGGATTTGTGTCCTCAGATGGTGACTCCGGCCTACAAACGGATCGAAAAGTACATTGATGGCTTGGCTCCTCAGATCCAGGCTAGCGTGATGGCTGCTGATCCTGTCACCATTCAGCAGGCCATCCGGCTGGCCCATAAGCTCACTGACCAGGCAGTGGCACAAGGCACATTGCCCAAACGTGGCGCTGCTTCTGGTTCTTCTGATCACAAAAGGAAATGGGACGGCAATAACAACAACAAGTCATCAAGCTCCAACAACACCCCGCAACAACAGACCAAGAAGTTTGACCCTTCAAGAAGTTTCAACAATCAGAACAACAATAACTATGGCCAAGGATCGAGTGGCTACGCGGGCAAGAATCCTAAGTGTAACCGGTGCAACTTCCATCACCAAGGCCCATGTGACCGACTCCGTTGTCAGAGGTGTGGAAAGATGGTCACGTAGCCAAAGACTGCCGGGGTGAAATAACGACTCAGCAGCAACAACCCCAACAACAACGCCAGGGCGGAGCGACTAGAAGCTGTTATGAATGTGGTAAGGAGGGCCACTACAAGAAGGATTGCCTGCAACTGAAGGGTGGAAACAAGGGTAATAACGGGGGCAATGCTAAAGGTCGTGCATTCGTGATTGGGTCCGGTGAGGCAAGGGATGACCAGAACGTGGTTACTGGTACGTTTCCCCTGAATGGTTGTTTTGCTTCTATACTATTTGATACTGGAGCTGATAGGAGTTTTGTTTCCAACACATTCATTAAGTTCTTAGATGTAACCCTAGCTGTCATGGAACCTAGTTATGTGATAGAATTAGCTGACAGAAAACGAATCAAGGCAACTCATATCGCCAAGGGGTGCAGACTAGGATTATGCGGTCACGAGATAGATATAGATCTGATGCCTGTCACACTTGGTAGTTTCGACGTAGTTGTGGGTATGGACTGGCTATCCAAGAATCAAGCTGAGATCATTTGTAGAGAGAAAATCGTTCGTATCCCACTTCCTAGTGGTGAAATTCTATCGGTTCAGGGCGAAAGGAGTGGCATGGTCTCTGGAATCATCTCCTACATGAAAGCTCAGAAGTGTTTGCGTAAGGGTCATACAGCTTTCCTAGCCATGGTCACTGAGAAAGAACCCGAGGAAAAGAAAATTGAAGATATCCTTGTTGTACGCGATTATCCCGAGGTTTTCCCTGAAGACCTACCCGGTCTTCCACCGCATCGCCAAGTCGAGTTCCAAATTAATTTTGTTTCGGGAGCAGCCCCTATCGCGAGGGCACCGTACAGATTAGCTCCAAGGGAACTGCAAGAGCTGTCTACGCAATTGCAGGAACTATTGGACAAAGGCTTTATTAGACCTAGCTCATCACCGTGGGGAGCTCCAGTTCTGTTTGTCAAGAAGAAGGACGGAACTTTTCGTATGTGTATCGACTACAGAGAACTGAACAAGGCGACAGTTAAGAATCGTTATCCCCTCCCGCGCATCGATGATCTGTTCGACCAGCTACAAGGGTCAAGTTACTATTCAAAGATAGACCTAAGATCGGGTTATCACCAGCTAAGGATTCGAGAAGAAGACATTTCAAAGACTGCTTTCAGAACGAGGTATGGTCACTACGAGTTCTTGGTTATGCCATTCGGGTTGACCAATGCACCAGCGGTATTCATGGACTTAATGAACCGAGTGTGCAAACCCTACCTAGACAAGTTCGTTATTGTCTTCATCGATGACATCCTTATTTAGTCAAGGAATAAAGAAGAACACGAAGAACACCTTAGACTGATTCTGGAGCTGTTGAGACGAGAACGGTTGTACGCCAAATTTTCGAAGTGTGACTTCTGGATGCGAGAGGTCCACTTTTTGGGTCATGTGGTCAATGAGAATAGGATACACGTTGATCCAGCAAAGATAGCAGCTATCAAGAACTGGGCTACGCCAAAAACTCCGACCGAGGTACGACAGTTTCTCGGGTTAGCTGGCTATTATCGACGGTTCATCGAAGGGTTCTCGAAGATTGCTCAACCTCTCACCGCATTAACTCATAAGGGCATCACGTATGATTGGGGTGATAAACAAGAATCTGCATTCCAGATCCTGAAGCAGAAACTCTGTACAGCACCGATTCTATCCCTGCCTGAGGGGACAGATGATTTTGTAGTCTACTGTGATGCGTCGATACAAGGCCTCGGTTGCGTGCTAATGCAACGCAATAAGGTGATTGCCTATGCATCTCGTCAACTGAAGATACATGAGAAAAATTACACGACACACGACTTAGAGCTTGGAGCAGTGGTATTTGCACTCAAGATATGGAGACACTACTTGTACGGTACCAAGTGCACCATTTACACCGATCACAAGAGTCTCCAGCACATCTTTGAACAGAAGGAGCTAAATATGAGGCAACGTCGTTGGGTCGAGTTGTTGAACGACTACGACTGTACGATCAGGTATCATCCGGGCAAGGCAAATGTAGTAGCAGACGCCCTAAGCCGGAAGGAAACACCCAAGCCGAGACGAGTTCGGGCATTGCGACTCACCGTTCACACCGGTTTACCGGATCAGATTCGCAGTGCTCAACTTGAGGCGTTAAAAGGTGAGAACCTGAAAGCCGAATCGCTACGAGGCATG
Organism: Flaveria linearis; assembly: GCA_024085815.1. Classification (NCBI taxonomy): domain Eukaryota; kingdom Viridiplantae; phylum Streptophyta; class Magnoliopsida; order Asterales; family Asteraceae; genus Flaveria; species Flaveria linearis. The sequence continues at coordinate 94,298 of JABSNV010001393.1, read as the reverse complement.
GAAAAGCAACTAGAAACCAAGCCTGACAAAATCCGCTACTTCATGGATCGAACATGGATTCCCTTGTATGGAGGTCTACGAGAACTGGTGATGGACGAAGCTCACAAGTCCCAGTACTCCATCCACCCAGGTTCAGACAAGATGTATCACGATCTCAAAGTCCATTACTGGTGGCCGAATATGAAAGCTGACATTGCCACGTACGTAAGCAGATGCCTAACCTGTTCTAAGGTTAAGGTGGAGTATCAACGACCGTCTGGTCTACTCCAACAGCCAGAAATACCAGTATGGAAATGGGAACAGATTTCCATGGACTTTATCACGAAGCTTCCTCGAACTCCCAGCGGATGCGACACCATTTGGGTGATCGTGGATCGCTTGACGAAATCCGCACACTTCCTGGCAATCCGGGAGACTGATCGCATGGAAAAGTTAACTCGTATCTACCTCAGGGAAATAGTCTCTCGGCATGGTGTGCCGGTATCCATCATCTCTGATCGTGACGCTCGATTCACTTCACACTTCTGGCAGTCCTTACAACGAGCACTAGGAACGCGGCTGGATATGAGCACCGCGTACCACCCCCAAACTGATGGCCAAAGTGAGCGTACGATCCAGACTCTGGAAGACATGTTACGTGCCTGCGTCATAGATTTCGGCAGCAGTTGGGAAACTCACTTACCGTTAGTTGAGTTTTCCTACAACAATAGCTATCACACATCGATCAAAGCTGCTCCATTTGAGGCACTGTATGGGCGTAAGTGCCGATCACCTATCTGTTGGGCGGAAGTTGGGGAAAGTCAACTCACCGGCCCTGAACTAGTGCACGAGACGACTGAGAAGATCGTGCAAATCCGTAACCGTATGGCAGCAGCCCGTGACCGACAGAAGAGTTACGCTGATAAGCGTCGCCGACCGTTGGAATTTCAAATAGGTGACAGGGTGCTTTTGAAAGTGTCACCTTGGAAGGGTGTGATCCGTTTCGGGAAACGTGGGAAGCTAAGCCCTAGGTACGTGGGACCGTTTGAGATTGTCAAACGGGTTGGCCCAGTGGCCTATCAGTTGAACCTACCCGAAGAACTCCGTGGGGTACACGATGTGTTCCACGTCTCCAACTTGAGGAATGCCTTGCAGATGAAACTCTTATCGTCCCGTTGGACGAGATACATGTGGACGAACAGCTACATTTCGTAGAGGAACCAGTGGAAGTCATGGACCGAGAGGTCAAGACACTCAAACGCAGTCGTATCCCTATCGTTAAAATCCGCTGGAACTCGAATCGTGGACCAGAATTTACCTGGGAACGCGAGGATCAGATGAAGAGGAAGTACCCTCAACTGTTCCAAAACCAGGCATCCACTTCTTAGATACACAGGTACTCTATTCCACATCACAAACTGTTGAGTCTTGTACTACCCAGTAAAAACTACGTAACATGATGTACTAATTTTCGGGACGAAAATCCCTGCAACAAGGGGATGATGTGACACCCCGTAATTTTAGATTAACATTTTTCAAAATCGTTGTCGTTAACATTTACCCGTACACGCAAATACTCGAAACATATACAAACACCGCCACCGACATCGTTAAACTAATAGTAATTAATACTAATGCGGGTGTTTGTAGAGGATTCACATAAATGAGATTGCCTAAGGAGCCCTAGTGATTAATAGAGCTCGCTCATCAACGTCGTTATCAACCGAAACAAACTCGGGAACTCGGTACCTAAGTACAGGGACAAAATCTGACAATTGCCAAACTGGGGCTGGGTATAAATACCCACCCACCAGCCAAACACTCCCATTCTCTACTCTCTTTCTCTTCATCGCTCTCTACACCCAGATTGTTCATCCTAGCACCAAATCTCACCCGATTGAGCTCGTTTTCGCCGGATTAAACCACGCAACAGCTGAGGAATCACGTTCCTAGCAGGTAGGCGACCATTTTCATCCGTTTTATCACCCGTTTCACTGCTGCAAGTATGGGATTCGGGTGTTCGGGTTCAACCCGAATGCATGTGGTCGTGGGGGTGCGTGTGAGGCCAATCAGTGTGTGCATTACCCTTAGACATGTTAGGAGAGTGTTTCTGGAAGTTTTGATTGTGATAAAACCGAGCACGGAGCAGCCGAAGGCCGTTCGACCTGCCCAGCAGTCGCGACCTGCTGAAGTCCGCGACTGGGCCGACCGTGCGACTGAGTCATGCGATCGGTTCCTTCGCGCGATTGATCGGGGCGACTGGGGTGAAACGTGCGAATGAAAAGTGCGATTGAGTCAGCCGAATGAATGTGTGCGATTGAGTCAGCCGAATGAATGGGTGCGACTGAGTGACACCCGACTGAAGGCCCAACCGCACGAATGAAGGTTCATTCGTGCGATTGGTAACTGATTCGGGTGATTGGGGAATGCGTGGTACGACTGAACGCAGAGTCGCATGAATGAGGGTTCAATCGTACGAGGGAACTTGGTTCGTACGATTGAAGGCCTATTCATGCGAAAGAAGTGTCCAGTCGTGCGTCTAGCCTTGTTATGCGATTGGAGTCATTTCGAGTGAATTCTTCTGGTGTGCTAAGTGTCTATCGTGTGATGATAAGTCCACAACAATAAAAATGTCATTTCTCGACCACAAAGATTAAAGTCAACGCAATTAACAAGCTCATACTTTTCAATCTGAAACAACCTAACTGTTTGCAAATATCAACAACTCATTTGAAGTCTACATGAGGTCTAATACGTCTATGACTGCTTGTGTGTGTGACACCCCCGACCGAACCCATGCGACCCGACTCGACTAAACAGGTCTATTAACGCTAAACACAACATTAACGCTTAACACAACTGTCAATAGGTGTTTGACAGCGCATCGTAAACAACACTTGGGAGACTTTCATCCTACACACTTGCTACATCATCTGTGAGTTTCACGGCCCCTTTTTACATCTCTTTCCGTTTGGGGGAGAAAACATGCAAAACACATATACATAAATGGTTGTAGTAATATTGATATCGCTTGTTACGTTAGTGCAAACACACAACATGTCCTGACACACTCGAACCGTTAGTAATGGGATTAGCGAGGTAATTTTGAGTAGTTCTACTGGGTCTGACAAACCCCGCCCGGGCTAGTCGCGCTAGCTTGATTGGAGGTCAAACTGGCGCACAATTGACCTAACATACGATTGCCACGGTCGGTTAAGACGTGGAACACCCCGTCATGGTCTGATGAGACATGACGGAACGCTTACGATTGCCACGGTCGGTTAAGACGTGGAACACCCCGTCATGGTCTGATGAGACATGACGGAACGCTTACGATTGCCACGGTCGGTTAAGACGTGGAACTTACGATTGCCACGGTCGGTTAAGACGTGGAACGTACGATTGCCACAGTCGGTTAAGATGTGGAACAAACACTATAGGACGTAAACAGTCAGCTTCGGTTCGAAACGCTAAGTAACAAGAACATAGGCTAGCTACCCAACGATATGCTTTATGTACTAAACCATTGAAACGCATAACATGGAAACGCTTACGAATACATTTCTTGTTATATCAAACCTGTGAACTCACCAACTTTATGTTGACACACTTTAGCATGTTTTCTCAGGTCACAGGAACGCATAAGCTTTGAGGCACGCTTCAGGGAATGCACTCAGGACATGCATTCATCTAATATATATTTTATGCATTGAACATTTTGTCTAGACTTGGCATTTGTAACTGTCATGTAATGGATTCATGAATTACGAAAACGCTTCCGCATTATTGTAAACTCTGTTTATGTTCATTGAATGAAGTCAAATGTATGTTTTAAATTCATATAGTGTCGTTCGATATGACTGTGTCTGAGATCCTGGTATGTCACACGCCTAACGGTAAAACCCCGGTCGTGGAAATTGAGGGTGTGACATGAGTGAAGCTCACTATGCTTTTGTCCCAAGCATTCATGTTGTAGTTCAACACGAACGTCTTGAACTTCTTGGTAAGGCCATTGAGGATCAAATCCGTGGCCAATTCCTTTGAGACGGGACAATTAAGCCTTTCGAGGTGGTCAATGTGGCTTTTCATATTAAGTACATAAGATGAAACCGATTGGTTGTCGTCCATACGACATGCATGGAGTGCTCAAACCCTTTAGAATCGCTCAACCCTCGCTTGCTATTGGAATGTTTCCTTCAGCTGGGTTATCATGTCATATGTTCCGTGATGTTCATACTCCTTTTGGAGATCCGGAGTCATGCTTCCCAGCATGAGGCAAGACACTTGGATGGAGTCCTCAGTGTATTTTAGCCAATCGTTATAGGCCTCCTCATCATCCTTAGTAGGTTGATCGGGGATAGGGTCGTCTAAAACATATGATCGTCTCTCTTGCTTGAGAACGATTCACAAGTTTCGATACCAATCAATGAAATTGTTTTGATTTAGACGTTCCTTTTGTAGAATCGCTCGTAAAGATTGGGCGGACGTGGATGAATTATCATGATTATCATTATTGGTGGCCATCTATAAAATTTAACAAAGACCTATTTTAGTATTTTCGATATTGTTATTTTAATAATTAATACCTTTTAAGGTTATTTTCATATTAAAATCTAGAACCCAACATTACATTTAAATTGTGGTTAGGTGACATTTATCCCACGATTTAAATTAATAAGGTGGTCAACGATTGACGGTTGCAACCATTTACAACTTCTAGAGTTATGGGATTGACTTGAAACATCATATGTAAAGTCTGCATGTTAATCCCATCAACACCATTTGGAAACCATATTGTAGGTGATCCATTTAACATGGTTTGCAAATCAAGTTACCCTACTTGCACACACATGTGAGTTTTCCACCATAAGTGGTTAGGTGACCCATATAATAAACATAAACATTACAACCCAAATAATAAACATAAACATTACAACCCAGTTGAATGAAAAAAAACAACCATTCCATCATCCAAATAACATAAGGCCAAAGGCTAGGTTATGCACACCGATAACCAATGATCATATCATACAAAACTATAACGAAACCCCACTAAAACATGAAATTTCAGCCAACATAAACTGAAATTTAGGGTCTTATTTTTGTCCAAACAATCAACCAATACAACATGCATGTCTTTCAAAGTTTAATCACAAGCATGTGTGATATAACTTTGAAAGTTTGGGGATTCATAATATATGAACATAGCAGCCCCTAAAGGGGTTTTAAAGTCCGTGAAACGAATTTTTAAAAGACAAAACAAGCTAGCTATCCACATAACCGGCTCTAGATGCCAATGTTGGGTTTCTTAGAACATGAAGATAGTTGTTTAACCATTTAAACAAGAAAAACGCAGCAGAATAATAGATTTATAACCTTGTTTATAAGCTGAAAAATCAAGTTCTATTTGATGTTATAAGTTGTAAACATACCCAAGAACAAAAGGATCTTTTATATGCAAATGTAACTAGCTATGAAACATAAAACTAGCATTATGGACAGCCATACAGAAGCTGCCATAATCTACCTTTGAGCTGCCAAAAGTGATGTAATGAGAGGATGTTCTTGACCAAGAAACCGACCAAGGCACGAAAGGAGGTCCTCTCAAGCTTGTATACCCCAAGCTCTATAGCAAACACTTCTTGCTTGGGAGAATAGAACACCAAAAGAACTCAAAACCCTCTAAGAATGCTGCTGCCTGGCCGAGAATGAGAGAGGAGAGAAGAGCCCTTTTTTGTGTGAAGAATGTTGAATGCATGTGTTCAGAGTTGTACCCACTTCAAATGTGTGTTTTCAAGGCAAGTTAAAATCCTATTGGACCAAGGGGAGGCAGATTTTTCAGCCTTCTAGAAGGTTTTTTCCCTCCCAAACTTTAATTAAAACACACATTAGGAAGTCATGTACAATATTTAAATTAAACCTCTTTTAATTTAAATGACTCTCTCTTGTTTTATTATTTAATGTTACTTAAATCTATTTATATAACAATACAAATAATAAAATTCATCAACAAATTATCCTTATAATTTGTTCCACTACAAATGCAATTGTTTAGAAAACCTATTTTCTAAATTTGGTGTGATTATTTGATTTCATGCTCATATCATCACTTAAATAATTGTTTTTGTTTGCAAAGCTTGTTATTGGGTATAACCTGAGTTGGATCATAACGTACTAACTGCATCAACATTCTATGTGTCTTGGGCATATAGAATCCAACAACTTCAAGCTCTTGTGGTTCGTGAAAATGGTGCTCTTTGTCACGTATAAGTAGTGCCTCCAAATCTTCCAAATCATAGGTAGGTTGTTGACTTCGCGGGTTTTCAACTGTCAGGATGCGTAGTCTATTACCCTTCCACGTTGTATCAACACGCAACCTAGTCCCGAATAAGAAGCATCCAAATATACCACTAAGTCTTCACTCCCTTCAGGTAATGTCATGACAAGAGATTGAGTCAATCTCATCTTTAACTCCTTAAAAGCACATTGATGTTCCCAACCACACATAAGCTTCACATCCTTGCGGGTCAATTTAGTCAACGGTGAGGCTATCTTAGAAAAGTCCTGGAAGAACCTCCCGTAATAACCAGCCAAACCCAAGAAACTACCGATCTCGGATGGCGTCTTTGGAGACTTCCATTGCATGACCACCTCAACCTTTGTCGGGTCCACCATAATTCCTTTAACATTCACCACGTGACCGAAAAATTGAACTTCGCGCAACCAGAAAGTACACTTAGGGAATTTGGCATACACATCTCTTTTATAAGTGTCTTGAACACTTCGCGTATATGACCGGCATGTTCTCTTTACTCTATCAAAAAATCAGGATATCATCAATGAACACAATCACTGATTTATCTAACATGGGGCGACTTACTCGATTCATCAAATCCATAAAGGTAGCTAGCGTATTAGTCAAACCGAAAGACATAACGAGAAACTCACAGTGTCCATAACGCGTATGAAAAGCTATCTTAGGAATATCCTGTTCGTTCACCTTCAGCTGATGATAAACAAATTGAAGAGATATCCTCAAGAAACAGCTGGCACCTTGCAGCTAATCAAACAAGTCATCAATCCTCGGTAAAGGATTCCAATTCTTCAATGTCAACTTGTTCAGTTCTCGGTAGTCGATGCACATCCGCATATTACCGTGTTTCTTCTTATCAAAAAAGACCGGAGCACCCCAAGGAGAGATACTTGGTCGAATGAATCCTTTATCCATCAACCCTTTAAATTGTGCCATTAGTTCCCTCATCTCAGTCGGAGCTAATCGATACAATGCTTCGGCAACGGGTTAAGCACCGGGTATCAGATCAATCTAAAACTCAATCTCGTGATCCTGTGGCACACCTGGCAAATATTCTAGGAATACGTTTGGGAAGTCACATACCACTGATACATCAGACAATTGTGGTACTAATGCATCCACATCTTTCACATAGGCCAGGTAGGCACTACATCCACGTCGCATGTACTTCCCTGCCACCGCCATCGAAATCACCTTTTGAACCGTAGTGATGCGATCACCGTAGACTGTCATCGAACTTCCATCTTGCGTAACTAATCGAATCATCTTCTTGCGACATACAATGTTTGCTTCATAGGTTGCTAACCAATCCATCCCTAGTACCACATCAAATCTGACAGGATCTCAGCCTCTAGTTTGATTAATTAGGTTGTATTCGCAGCGGATTTAGCACGAGAATTAGCAATTACAGCAAGAACATAAAGGATTTTGCATGTAACAGTAAGTATAGAGAGAGAGAAGAATTCTGCCAGAAAGGTAATATTCTATTTGCTCACACGTTTCGGCAAAGAATACAATTAGGTCATCTACCTTTTATAGGCAAAATGACGTATGCTGATGTCACTTGATAGTGACATCAAACGGTTATTACAAACTACTGATAACTAACTAAACTACTAAAGATGTCACAACAGCTGACATCTTCTTACAAAATAAACAAGTGTTCTTCCTAGTACAATTACTGAAAAGGAAACTACTGAAAAGCGACAACGACTGAAGAACAAACTCTTCAGTCGTTTACAACTACTGAACTATAACAGCTGAAGAACAAACTCTTCAGCTGTTGTACAAACTACTGAAAAGGAAAAACATAAAACAACTAAAAAGTAAAACCGTCACTACAACTGAAGAAATCACAACAACTGAAGAAGACTTCTTCAGCTGTTGTGACAAACTCTGAAGCTTCAGCACTTTGGTCTTCAGACTTTGGTCTTCAGATGATTCATCAGCTAATGACTTCAGTAGTTGTCATCAGCTGATGTCTTCAGTCATTGTCTTCAGACTTTGTGCATCAGTTGTTGACCAGCTCTTCAGTTCTGCAGTTGTTGATCTTCAGCACTTGTCTTCAGTACTTGAAGTGTTCAGTACTTGTATTCATCAGTACTTTAGACTTCAGTACTTATCTTCAGTACTTGGGATCTTCAGCTGTTGTTCTTCAGATCTTGATCTTCAACTGTTGAGTCTTCAGTCTTTGTCAAACTGCTGATGAATCCTTCAGCGGTTGTTGTGATGTCATGTGGGACTTAGAGGTTTTCCTGATCTTTGCTCATTGGTTCTTTTGGTCCAACAAACTCCCCCTAAACCAATGTATCCAAAACCTCTAAGTTACTTATTGTCCCACTTATTGTTGGCAGAAATATTGGTCTATTTCCTTCTGGATCAGATCAAAAGTTGACCCTGATAAGCACTGGCCTGGGAGGAGGTCTCTGATATTTGTTTGGCTAAGTATGGATGGGAGCCCTGTCTTAGGGAACTGGACACAGGGCTGTTGTCCCATCCATGAGACTTACCTCCCACGCACGTGATGGGGTTTTAACATGTTTATCAAAGCTCATATAACTTTGTTTATATGAAAAGGCAGCGGATTTGTATTTTAAAACATGTTATTAAGTTAGTTGTTAAACCATTTTCTTAAGAACCCCAAGCCATGGATCATTATACACAATACATACAAATGAAAGAACACTAGATAGTTAAGAAACTACAACCTTTGTAGCTTCCTAAACCCGAAATTGTGAGATGAGGATGATGATATTTGTGGCTGAAACTTCAAGCAAGAAATCCTCAAGAGGTTGTACCCCAAGCTTCTTCAAACACCCTTGATTGCTAGGATACTTGGACACCAATTTTCAGCAATCAAAACCACCTTTTGAAAGCTGAAAATCCTCCTTCTTTGCTGCTCCAAAACCGTAAGAAAAAGAGGAGAGAAGGGAAGGATTTTTGCTTCTTGTGAAATGTGGAAGATGGAGTGTTCAAGAGAGTTGTGTGTTCCAATAACACATGCAACCGATATAAGCTAAAAGGACTTTCAAAACCCCAAAGGGGGCGGCCAAAACATGGCCCACTTGTTTTGTTTTCCCTCCATTTATAACTTATAATTTATACTCTCTTGTATTGCCATTTTATAAAATATAACCCTTACATTTTATAAAATTGTAACACACATGTTGTTTGTTATTACTTAACTAACTTAAATAATAAAACAACTAATTCCCACAAACAAATTATCCATATAATGTTGTTTATTTACAAAAGCAATGATTTAGAAAACCCATTTTCTAAATTGGTGTCATAATTTATTTGTATGATCTCATCACCGAATAAATTATCCATTTGTGTTTGTTTAGCTTGTTATTGGGTATGACCCGACTTGGATCATATCACACTAGCCACATCAATTTAATATGTATCTTGGGCAGATCAATTCCTTCAATCTCCCACTTGCACAAGATTCATAGAAGATTGATGCAAGCAGCAAATAACGCCTAGCAAAGGTTTGCTACCCCTAATGTATATGACTAAGTGCCATTCAATAACATCATCCCTTTCAAGTGCCTTACTTGAATATGATTTAGGTGAATCAATCATCTATCCTTTTGTTCAGATGTCATGTTAAATCTAAGAGACATAGAATTGTCATTCTCCGATGATTTAACTTTAATAGGCCTTAGACATCTAACTCTCAACGAATAAGAGGAACAAATTCCATCTTGACTACATACGTCTCTCACAATCACCTCATATCATACCTGAACTCAGCATTATGTACTGTCAATATTTCAGAACAGCAAAGTACTAAGTCAAAGTACAATACTTGGTGAATATCAAGACCCAATATGTATCTCAGGTCTGAGGATACAATGATATTCGCCTTTACTCAATATCTCTTATGACTAATCACAAAGATTCCATGCAGAAATAATTGAGTGCGGGTCATTCCAATATCTATATCCCATAGATATCAATGAACCTTGGTAGTAACCTCTTGCTCTATATTCATACCTTATGAACATCAACCAATCCAAGTTCATTATAGTCTTACATTCATAGTTGTTCCCACAAGTATGATCGACTACGGTCGTTTAGAATAACTTATTTCTTCACGGATTTAAACATGCTAAAATAGAAGAACAAATGAAAATTATAACCATATAATTAAGTCAAATAACATAAGTTCCAATATCCAAATACAAAGTACAACATTAAACCCAGTCACTAGAATATCTAAGTCCCATGGCACAAGCATGACCTTCATGCTTTGCCTTTTCAAGGAGTTTTGTGAGTGGATCCGCAATGTTTTTATCAGTGTGGACTTTGCGAATACATATCTTTCCTTTTTCAACTTCATCCCTTATGTAGTTGAATCTCCGTTCAATGTGCCGAGTCTTTTGATGAGCACGAAGTTCCTTGATTTGAGCAATCGCACCCTCGTTGTCACAAAAGATCTCTAGGGGATCCTGAATGGAAGGGACCACCCCTAGATCGGCTATGAATTTCTTCAGCCATGCAGCTTCCTGTGCTGCCATTGAAGCGGCGACGTATTCTGACTCTGTAGTGGACAACGCTACGACTTCTTGCATTGAGCTTTTCCAAGAAATAGCTCCGCCATTCAGAATAAAGATGTACCCCGATTGAGATCGTGAATCATCTCGATCGGTTTGGAAACTCGCATCCGTGTAACCTTTTACTACGAGTTCCTCTTCACCAGACCCGTAGATCAAGAACATATCCTTAGTCCTCCTTAGGTACTTCAGAATATTCTTGACAGCCATCCAATGACTATCACCAGGATTTTGCAGGTCTCTACTTGTCATGCTTAAAGCGCATGACACGTCCGGTCTAGTGCATATCATTGCATACATGATGGATCCTATAGCAGATGCATATGGGATGGCCTTCATTCTATTTTGCTCCTCCTTTGAGCTTGGACATTGAGTCGTACTCAGTATAGTCCCTCTCTGAATAGGTACACTACCCTTTTTAGAGTTTTCCATCTTGAACCTTTTCAAGATTTGTTCAATGTATGCACTTTGATTCAAACCAATCAGCCGCCTTGATCTATCCCTATAGATCTTTATTCCCAGAATATAGGTGGCTTCACCAAGATCCTTGATGGAAAAACAACTTCCAAGCCAGGTTTTACACCTTCCAAGGTTGGAATGTCATTTCCAAATAGTAGTATGTCATCAACATACAATACTAGGAAGGTTATTGTGCTCCCACTAGCCTTCTTATACACACAAGCCTCATCAGCGTTTTTGATGAAGCCAAATTTCTTTACTTCATCATCAAAATGGTGATTCCAGCTTCTCGATGCTTGTTTCAATCCATAGATTGATTTCTTTAACTTGCATACTTTGTTAGGATGTTTTGGATCGACAAAACCTTCAGGCTGAACCATATAGACATCTTCCTCAAGATATCCATTTAGGAAAGCGGTTTTGACATCCATTTCCCAAATCTCATAATCATAATGAGCTGCTATGGCAAACAATATCCTTATAGACTTAAGCATTGCAACAGGTGAGAAGGTTTCATCATAATTAACCCATGAGTTTGAGTGAAACCCTTTGCTACAAGTCTAGCTTTGTAAGTATCCAAGTTTCCATGCATATCGGTTTTCTTCTTGAAAACCCACTTACTTCCAACTACTTTGGAATTAAGAGGTGGTACAACAAGTTCCCAAACTTGATTGTCATACATGGATTGCATCTCAACGTTCATGGCCTCAAGCCATTTGTCACAATCCAAATTGGACACTGCATCATGATATGTGGTTGGTTCATCTGAATCTACCACGTAGCATCCATCCATGAAAAATCCGTATCTTTCAGGTGGATTACTAGTTCTACCACTTCTGTGAACGTTTTGTGTGTATTGATCAACCGCTTGATCATTCTCAACATCCTCATGTTGAGTGCTAGTTTCAACCAAGCGTGTATCGGGCTGTGGTTCTTGATCCTCCTCAAGATCCACTGTTCTACTGCTAGCTCCTTCCATAAGGAACTTGGCTTCTAAGAACTCACCCTTTCTGGCAACAAACACCTTTTGTTCCAGTGGATCATAGAAATAATATCCCATAGAATCTCTAGGATATCCAACAAAGATATACTTGGTGGATCGGACATCTAATTTGTTTGTGGTGGGGGTCTTAACATAAGCCTCACAACCCCAGACCCTTAAGTATGATAGGGATGGAACTCTTCCATGCCATATCTCAAAAGGTGTCCTTTTCACCTTCTTGGTTGGGGCCATGTTCAGAATACGAGCCGCGGAGAGCAAAGCGAAACCCCAAAATGATAGAGGTAATGTGCTTCTAGCCATCATAGATCGAACCATATCCAATAAGGTTCGATTCCTCCTCTCGGACACACCATTATGTTGTGGTGTTCCAGGTGGAGTGAGTTGTGAGACAATCCCACAACTCCTAAGATGGTCTTGAAAAACATCACTTAGGTATTCACCACCTCTATCGGTGCGGAGAACTTTAATTGTTTTGTTGAGTTGGTTTTCTACTTCATTCTTGAAGATTTTGAACATTTCAAAAGCTTCATCTTTGTGTCTTAATAAATACACATACCCATAGCGGCTATAATCGTCGGTAAAGGTAATGAAGTATCTCTCACCATTCCTAGTCATTCGCCCTTTCGTTAGTTCCACTAAAGGGCGCCTTAGTCATTTTTCCTTGTAAACAAGATTCACATACATCAAATGAATCACATTCATTTGTTTTTAAAAGACCATTCTTTTGAAGTGTTTGTATGCGTTTCTTGTTTATATGACCAAGACGATAATGCCAAAGGTAGGTATCACTCAAATCCAATTTGAGTCTTTGGTGGTTGCTTGGTATATTGAGCTATCATATGTTGCGTTTTTATGAACCAATTCATAAATACCATTACAAGGTATAGCCTTAAAATAAAATACATGATTTAAAGAAACATGAATATCATTGTCAACAAACTTGAAATCATAATCATATTGTCTTAAACGGGAAACAGAAATTATGTTCCTAGTCAAACTAGGAGCATATAATACATTACTTAAAATAACTTCCAAACCATTTGGAAGTTTCAAAATGTAGTCTCCTTAGGCTTCCACGTGTACCTTTGCACCATTGCCCATAAAGAGACTTATTTCCCCTTTTTCATAATGCTCATTTCTTTTGAACCCCTGCAACAAATTGCAAATGTGAGTTCCACATCCGGTATCTAATACCCATGTGTTGGAAGAAATATCATTTAGTTCAACATATATCATGTATATTATACCTGAGGTTTGCCCCGCAACCCTCTTTTCTCTCAACTCCTTGAGATAGACTGGACAATTTCTCATCCAATGCCCTATCTCACCACATTTGAAGCATGGGTCGTTCATAGCAACCTTTTGCTTCTTCTCCTTGGGCTTTGGAGGTTCCGCCCTAACAACCATCTTCCCCTTTCCCCCAACGTGCCCCTTTCCTTTGGCAACAATTGCCTTAGGAGGGGGTAGAGACCTTCTCCTTCTCCCACCTTCATTAATGGTGAGAACGGGTAAAACCCTCTTACCCATTCCCGCCTCAGCTAATTTGAGCATCGAATGGAGTTTATTTATGCTCTTGCCCCATCCGTTCATGTTGTAATTCATGACGAATGACTCAAACTTTCTAGTTAGGCCATTAAGGATCAAATCCGTGGCCAATTCCTTTGAGACGGGACAGTTCGGCCTTTGAAGGCGGTCGATGTGGCTTTTCATCTTAAGAACATAAGATGAAACTGATTGGGATTCCTCCATCCTACATGCATGAAGCGCTCAAACCATTTCGAAGCGCTCCACTCTAGCTTGTTGCTGGAACGTTTCCCGCAGCTGAGTGATCATGTTATAGGCTCCATGGAGCTCATACTCCTTTTGGAGTTCGGGTGTCATACTTGCCAACATTAAGCAAGAGACCTGGATGGAGTCCTCCACATATCTAACCCAATAATTATAGGCTTCCACATCCTCCTCGTTAGGTTTATCGGGGATGGGATCATCAAGGATATAGGCCCGCTTTTCCTTCTTGAGAACAATTCTCAAGTTGCGGTACCAATCCATGAAATTGTTAGGTGTTAGACGACCCCTTTGAAGGATCGCCCTTAGGGATTGGTTGCTTTGGTTTGGTACATCATTATTAGCGTTGTTGTTGTCGGCCATCTACAAGATTTTACAAAGTTCCATTTTAGTAATCGTTGATATAATTATATTTCATTTATTAATACCCTTTATGTCTCATAAACTATTAATAAACAAAATTTTAGAATCCAACGTTATATTTAAATATTGGTTAGGTGACCTTTATGTTGGGTTTGTTAGAACATAAAATCATAGTTTAACCATTTAAACTTTCTGAAAACGCAGCGGAATTATAGCTTTAAAACCATGTTTAAAAGCTGAATATTATGTTCTTTAAGTGACCATATTAATGTATAAAACAAACCCAAAGAACAAAGGATCATTTATGTGAATATGCAAGCTATGAACATATGTAAATGCACATAAAATCACAGCTTCAGTGAGCTGTGTAATACCTTACTGCAGCAGCAAAATTCAATCAAAATAAGATGTTTGATGAAGATGGAGATGCCCAAATATAGATAAGACTTCAAGGATAGAAGTCCTCAAGCTAGTATACCCAAAGCTCCTTGCAAACACACCTTCTTGTTAGGTAGAAAACACCAAAACACAGCTCAAAACTCAGCTAGAAAACCCTCTTTTCTTGCTGAAATTTCGTAACTTCTTAGAGAGAAGAGGAGAGCTTTGTTGTGTTGCATGCAAATGAGAATTGTGATCATGGAATGCAAGAACCCTTTTCTTGTTATTAGAACACTCCAAGAACAACATAAGAACACTTCAAGAACCTCAAGAACCAGCTCAAAATTCAGCTATATGCTGCTGAAAAATCCGTAGCATTAGAGAGAAAAAGAGAAGATTCTTGTTGTTCTTTGCATGTCTTGTTCTTTTTGATGAGAGCTGAATATATGCTTCTTAGTGGAACTAGTCAAGTGTGTGTTTATCAAGAGAATCCTTTGTGGAAAAACACACAAGCATGCAAGCATCACATGTTATGTCTCCCACTTGAAGCAAGTCCAAGGGGACGGTTTTGTGCTCATTTTAAAAGGAGGATTTCTTTTATAAATAATACATACACATATAACTAGTCTTTAAATGTTTATAAAAGAAAGATTCTTTTATAAACAATAAACACACATATATGCATTGTCTAGTATTTTAACTAGTTTATACAATTAACCAATTAATTGTATAAGTGGTATACTCTGATTATTATTTGGTGTTATACAACTAATTTAAATAACACTTCAAATAATATTATTGAACAAAATATCCTAATAAATTGTTCCATCTCATATGCAACTTATTTAGAAAACCCATTTTCTAAATTTGGTGTAAATATTTAATTGCATGATCATATCATCAATTAAATATTAATTGGTGTTTGCTAAGCTTGTTATTGGGTATAACCCGACTTGGATCATAACGTACTAACCACATCAATATTCTAAGTGTCTTGGGCACATAGAATCCTACAATCTCCCACTTGCCCAAGATTCATAGAAGATTGATGCAAGCAGTAAATACCGCCTAACAACGGTTTACTACCCTTAATACGCATGACTTATGGCCATTCAATAACATCATCTCTTTCAAGTACACTACTTGAAATGATTTAGGTGAATCAATCATCTATCCTTTTGTTACAGATGTCATGTGAAATCCAAGGACACAGAATGATCATTCCTTGTTGATTTAACTTAATCAGGCCTTAGACATCATACTCTCAACAAATAAGAGGAACAAATCCCATCTTGACTACATACTTTTCTCACAATCACCTTATGTCATACCTGAACTTAGCCTTATGTACTGACAATTATTTCATATCAGTGAAGAACTAGTTCAAGGTGTAACACTTGGTGAATATCAAAACCCAATATGTATTTCAGGTCGAAGGATACCAAATGATATTCGCCTTTACTCAAATTTACTTATGATCAATCGATAAGATTCCATGTAGTAAAATTTGAGATGCGGGTTAGTCCAATATTTGTATCCCACAAATATCTATGAACCTTGGTAGCAACCTATTGCTCTATATTCATCCTTATGAATATCAACCAATCCAAGTTCATAATAGTCTTACCCTCACACTTGTTCCCACAAGTATGAACGACTACGGACATTTAGAGTAAATAATTTACTCATGGATTAAACATGCTAAATCGGAACATTAATTGAGACATTATAACCAAATAATTTTACTCAAATAATAAAGAGTTCCACATATTCAAATACAAAATTTGATCAAGTCCAATCACTAGAATATCGAAGTCCTAAGGCATAGGTATGACTTTCATGCTTTGCCCTTTCAAGGAGCTTCGTGAGTGGATCCGCAATGTTTTAATCAAAGTGAACTTTGCGAATACATATCTTTCCCTTTTCAACTCCATCCCTTATGTAGTTGAATCTCCGCTCATTGTGCCTAATCTTTTGATGTGCACGGGGTTCCTTGATTTGAACAATCGCACCCTCGTCATCACAAAGATTTCTAAGGGGTCTTGAATGGTAGAGACCACCCTTAGATTGGTGATAAACCTTTTATTCATGCAGCTTCCAAAGCTGCTAATGAGGCGGCTATGTATTCGAATTCTGTAGTGGACAATGCTACCCTATTCATAATGGAGACGTACCCCGATTGTGATCGAGGATCATCTCGATCAGTTTGGAAACTAGCATTCGTGTAACCCTTTACAACTAGTTCCTCTTCATCAGATCCGTATATTAGAAACATATCCTTAGTCCTCCTAAGGTATTCCAATATACTTTCAACAGCCATCCAATGGGTGTTACATGGATTCTGCTGATATCTACTTGTCATGCTTAATGCGCATGACATGTCCAGTCTAGTGCATATCATCGCATTCATGATGGATCCTATAGCAGACGCATATGGGATGTCCTTCATGCGATCTTGCTCATCCTTTGAGCTTGGACATTGAGATGCACTCAATATTGTCCCTCTTTGAATAGGTACTATACCTTTCTTTAGAGTTTACCATCTTGAACCTTTTTCAAGATTTTATCTATATATGCACTTTGGTTTAACCCTATCAACCGCCTCGATTTATCCCTATAGATCTTTATTTCCAAAATATAGACGGCTTCACGGAGATCCCTTTTGGAAAACCAATTTCCAAGCCAGGTTTTAACACCTTCCATGGTTGGAATATCATTTCCATATAGTAATATGTCATCAACATACAATACTAAGATTGTGATTACACTCCCACTAGCCTTTTTATACACATGAGCTTTGTCAGTATCCAAGTTTCCATGCATATTTGTTTTCTTCTCGAAAACCCACTTGCATCCAACCGGTTTGGAGTTAAGTGGAGGGTCAACCAATTCCTAAACTTGGTTGTCATACATGGATTGCATCTCTACGTTCATGGCTTCCAGCCATTTGTCACAATCCGAATTGGACATAGCATTATGGTATGTAGTTGGCTCATCGGAGTCAATCTCATAGCATCCATCCATGAAAAATCCATATATTTCAGGTGGAATGCTAACTCTACCAGATCTATGAACGTTTTGTGTGTATTGATCAACCTCTTGATCATTTTCAACAACCTCTTGTTGACAGCTAGTGTCAACCAAACGTGTATCGGCTTGTGGATCTTGATCTTCATCAAATTCCATTGTTCTATGCGTCATTCCTTCCATAAGGAACTTGGCTTCCAAGAACTCTGCCTTTCGAGCAATAAATTCCTTTTGCTCTATTGGATCAAAGAAGTAGTATCTTATACAGTCTTTGGGATATCCAACAAATATACACGTAGTGGATCGACTTTCAAATTTGTTTAGGGTGTTAAGCTTAACATAAGCTTCACTACCCAATACCTTTTAAATATGATAGTGATGGAACTCTTTCTATGCCATATTTCAAAAGGGTGTCGAATCCACTTTCTTGGTTTGGGCCATATTCAAAATACGAGCCGTGGAGATTAGTGCGAAAACCCAAGATGATAAAGGTGGTAAGCTCATAGCCTTAATGAATTGAACCATATCCAAATAGGGTTCAGTTTCTCCTTTATCAGAATGAAGAACTTAGATAGTTATGTAGAGTTGATTTTCTACTTCATTATTGAAGATTTTGAACATTTCAAATTCTTCATGTTTATGTGCCATCAAGTACACATGACCATAGCGACCATAATCGTCGGTAAAGGTAATGAAGTAAGTTTCATCATACCTTGTCACTGTCTTAAAAGGACCACATACATCCAAATGTATGACTCCTAATAAGTCTTTTGTGTAGGATTCTATATGCCCAAGACACATAAAATATTGATGTGGTTAGTACGTCATGATCCAAGTCGGGTTATACCCAATAACAAGCTTAGCAAACACCAATTAATATTTAATTGATGATATGATCATGCAATTAAATATTTACAACAATTTAGAAAATGGGTTTTCTAAATAAGTTGCATATGAGATGGAACAATTTATTAGGATATTTTGTTCAATAATATTATTTGAAGTGTTATTTAAATTAGTTATATAACACCAAATAATAATGAGAGTATACTACTTATACAATTAATTGGTTAATTGTATAAACTAGTTACAAGGCTAGACAATATATGTGTGTGTTAAAATTTAATATTTATAAGAGACCCATTTGTTTTCTATACAATATAAATGTGTGTCTTATATTTTTCATACAATATAAGACAAATATATATTATAGAAGACTAGAAAAAACCAATTTTCAGCCATAAATGGCCGTCCACCATGAAGCATGCATGATGTGTGTGTGTAGTTTTCTATTCTTTTTGATTCTCTTGGTAAGAACAAGGGATTGCATGCTCCACTATCTTGTCTTTGGGAAGAACAAGCACATGCACCATTGTCTAGCACTAACTAGCATATTATACTCACATTCTCATCATTCAAACCAAGCAAGACACAAAACATTTTCAGCTCCAATTCTCTCTCTATCTTACGGAAATGGCAGCTGCATTGAATGTGGATTTAGAGCTGATTTTGAGCTGGTTTGATGTTGTTCTTGGTGTGAGATTCTTGCACTACATGATGATGATTCTCATTAGCATGCAACACAACAAAACTCCTCTCTTTCTCTCCCAAAAGCTACGGGTTTCTTCAGCTGAAAATAGGGTTTTCAGCAGCAAATTAGAGGGTTTTCAAGTTGTTCTTGGTGATTTCTACCTAACAAGAAGAGGTGTTTGCAAAGAGCTTGGGGTATACTAGCTTGAGGGTTCCTTCTTTGGATTCTTGGCCAAGTTCTTGAGCATCTAACAACTCTTTTCTGTCGAGTTTAGCTGCTGCAGAAAGGTATTAATCACAGCTCAATGAAGCTGTGATTTTATGTAGTTTTACATACGTTCATAGCTTGCTAATTCACTTAAATGATCCTTTGTTCTTTGGGTTTGTTTTATACACTTGAATGGTCACTTGAAGAACATAATTTTCAGCTTATAAACATGGTTATAATGCTTAACTTCCGCTGCGTTTTTCAGAAAGTTTAAATGGTTAAACTATGATTTTATATTCCAACAAACCCAACAATGGCATCAAGAGCCGGTTATGTGGATAGCTTGCTTGTACTTGTCCTTTAAAAATTAGTTTTAGAGGATGATTTTAAACTCATAATAGGTTGATTATGGGCTGCTACAATTTTGTTTTGATGAATCCCCAACTTTCAAGATTATATCATACATGCTTGTGATGAAATCTTGAAAGAAATACATGTTGATAAAATGTTGATTGTTTGGACAATATTTAAAACCAAAAATTTCAGTTTATGTTGGCTGAAATTTGGTGGTTTTAAGTGGGGTTTCATTATATGAATAAATGATATGATCATTGGTTGTTAAAGTGCATAACCTAGCTTAAGGCCTTGTGTGATTGGATGGTTTTAATGGTTGTTTTAATTCATTCAATTGGGTTGTAATATTTATGTTTATTATTTGGGTTGTAATTATTTATTCATTTGGTTATGTAATAAATAGATTAGGTGCATTTCTTTTATTAGAAAAATGTATTAGGATATAATTTTTGTAAAAGGAAGATGCACAAGATGAAGACCCAAAAATGGTCATCAAAGACACAAAAAAGGGACTTGAAGCATATGGATGCAAGTTCAAGTGGGAGTCTAAGGAGACCTCTATTTTGTGTTGTATTCAACCCTTAGGAAAGACCAAATGACCACACTTGTGATGGCAAACAAGTGTGGTCACAATAGTAGCTATGGTTATGCACATTGTGGTTGTTTATATTATGCTTGTTTGGTTGTTTGTTGTATGATTGTTGTTTGATATTTGGATATGCATAACAAACTCATTAGCAAACTTAACAAGCTGAAAATTTATGGTTTCTAAACATTATGTTGTTAATAAGAGGTTATTAAAAGGATTAATGATTTAATAAAAGAGGTTTTATTAAAAATAAACCATAAGATACCTTGCATCTATGGTTCTTAATCATTAAGTGATTAATAAGAGGTTATTAAAAGGATTGATGATTTAATAAAAGATGTTTTATTAAAATGAACCATAGGATACCTTGTATTTGAAAGCATGCAAATACAATGTACATAGAGTTTTCAAAACTAGAATTAATGAAAACTAAAAATCCCTTTTCAAACAAGTTTAACACCGTCCTTTTGCACAACACTTAAGTCATTTGGAAACTCTTAATGGGATAAAGGTCACCTAACCATTTTGAGGGAACTTATGACTTAAGGTGGGAATACCACATTGGTGGGATAAAGGTCACCTAACCACTTGTGTTGGTAAACTCACATGTGTGTGCAAGTAGGGTGACTTGATTTGCAAACCATGTTGAATGGATCACCTAAAATATGGTTTCCAAATGGTGTTGATGGGATTAACATGCCGACTTTGCATGTGATGTTTAAAGTCGATCCCATACCGCTAGAAGTTGCAAAAGGTTGCAATTGTCAAAAGTTGACTACCTTGTTAATTTGAATAATGGGATAAAGGTCACCTAACCATTATTTGAATGTAACGTTGGATTCTAGATTTTAATTATTAATTGTCTATGAGACGTAAAGGGTATTAATAATTAAAATGAAATTTTAACAAATACTAAAAAGAACTTTGTAAAATTTGTAGAATGGCCGCAAACAATAATGCTACCACCCCGACCGTCCATACCCTATCACTGAGAACTATTTTAGAGAGGGATCGTCTGTACCATAATAACCTTATGGACTGGTCTCGAAACTTGAGAATTGTTCTCAAGCAAGAGCAAAGGCAATGTCCTTGACGATCCTATTCCTAACCAACCCGACCCCAACGATGTTGAGGCCGCCTCGAGAGGCTTAGCAGTCCTGTCTCAAAGGAGTTGGCCAAGGATTTGATCCTTAATGGCCTAACTAAAAGTTTGAGACATTCATAATAAATTACAATATGAATGGATAGGACAAGAGCATTGGTGAGTTTCGCGCAATGCTCACAACAGCTAAGGCAGGAATGGGTAGAAAGGTTCTACCTATTCTCTAGATCAATAAGGGAGGCAATGGAAAGGCCATTCCCGATCCCAAGGCAAATGTTGCCAAAGGAGAGGGGCACATCAAAGGTAAAGGGGAAGGGAAGATCAAAGCGGAACCTCCAAAACCTAAGCTTATGAAGCCTAAGGTAACCAAAAAAACGATCCATGCTTTGAGTATGGTGAGATAGGTCATTTGAAAGGGAATCATCCAACCTATCTCAATGAGTTGAGAAATAAGAGGGATGCTGGGCAAACCTCAAGCACAACTTTTATAATCCATATTGACTTAAATGTTATTTCCTCAAAGCACATGGGTAATTGGATACCACATGTGGAACTCACTATTGCAATCTGTTGCAAGGGTTCAAAAGAAATAAGCACTTTAAGAAAGGAGACTATGTTTTGAAACTTTCAAAAGGTTTGGAAGTTGTTCAAAACATGTTATATGCTCCTAGTTTGATTAGGAACATGATCTATGTTTCCCTTTTAAAATGATATGGTTATGATTTAAAGTTAGTAAATGATGGTATTTATCTTTATATGGATGATGTATATTATTTCAAGGCTATGCCTTCTAATAATATTTATGAAATGGTTCATGATGATTCGTCCTATAATAACACATTATACCTATCATACACCAAGAGACTTAAAATGGTTTAAGTGACTCTTATTCTTGTCATTGTCATCTTGGTTACGTAAACAAGAATCGGATTTAAACACTTTAAAAGAATGGTCTTTTGAAAACAAATGAAAATTGTTCATTTGATAAGTGTGAATCTTGTTTACAAGGTAAGATGACCAACACGCCCTTTAGTGGTACTAATGAGTGGGCAAAAGACTTATTAGGAATCATACATTTGGATGTATGTGGTCCTTTTAAGAATGACAAGGTATGGTGAAACTTACTTCATTACCTTGACCGACGATTATAGTCGCTATGGTTATGTGTACTTGATGTCACATAAACATGAAGAATTTGAAAGGTTCAAAACTTCAAGAATGAAGTAGAAAATCAACTCGATAGAACTACCAAAGTTCTCTGTTTAGATAGAGAAGGTGAATACCTAAGTGCGACTTTTAGGGATCATCTAGGAAGTTGTAAGATTGTCTCACAACTTACTCCTCACCGAACACCATAACATAATGGTGTGTCTAAAAGGAGATCGGACCCTATTGGATATGGTTCGACCTATGATGGCTATAAGCTCACTATCTCTATAATTTTGGGGTTTCGCACTACTCTCCAAGGCTCGTATTTTGAATATGGCCCAAACCAAGAAAGTGGATTCGACGCCTTTTGAAATATGGAATGGAATAGTTGCATCGCTATCATATTTAAAATTATGGGTCATGAAGCTAATGTTAAGCTTAACACCCAAACCAACTGAAAGTCGATTCACTTAGTGTATATTTGTTGGATATCCAAAAGGACTGTATAGGATACTACTTCTTTGATCCAACAGAGCAAAAGGTATTTATTGCTCAAAAGGTAGAGTTCTTGTAAGCCAAGTTCCTTATGGAAGGAATGACGCATAGAACAGTGGAATTTGATGAGGATCAAGATCCACAAGCCGATACACGTTTGGTTGACACTAGTTGTCAACAAGAGGTTATTGATAATGATCAAGAGGTTGATCAATACACACAAAACGTTCATAGATCTGGTAGAGTTAGCATTCCACCTGAAATATATGGATTTTTCATGGACGGATGCTATGAGATTGACTCCGATGAGCCAACTACATACCATAATGCTATGTCCAATTCGGATTGTGACAAATGGCTGGAAGCCATGAACGTAGAGATGCAATCCATGTATGACAACCAAGTTTAGGAATTGGTCGACCCTCACTTAACTCCAAACCGGTTGGATGCAAGTGGGTTTTCGAGAAAAAACAAATATGCATGGAAACTTGGACACTGACAAGGCTTGTGTGTATAAAAGGCTAGTGGGAGTGTAATCATATTCCTAGTATTGTATGTTGACGACATAATACTATATGGAAAGGACATTCCAACCATGGAAGGTGTTAAAACCTGGCTTGGAAATTGTTTTTCCATAAAAGATCTCGTTGAAGCCGCCTATATTTTGAGAATAAAGATCTATAGGGATAGATCGAGGCGGTTGATAGGTCTAAACTAAAGTGCATATATTGATAAAATCTTGAAAAGGTTCAAGATGGAAAACTCTAAGAAAGGTATGGTACCTATTCAAAAGGGACAATATTGAGTGCATCTCAATGTCCAAGCTCAAAGGATGAGCAAGATTCCATGAAGGACATCCCATATGCGTCTGCTATAGGATCCATCATGAATGCGCTAGACTTGACATGTCATGCGCGTTAAGCATGACAAGTAGATATCAGCAGAATCCGTGTAACACCCATTGGATGGCTGTTGAAAGTATATTGGAATACCTTAGGAGGACTAAGGATATGTTTCTAATATACGGATCTGATGAAGAGGAACTAGATGTAAATGGTTACACGGATGCTAGTTTCGAAACTGATCGAGATGATCCTCGATCACAATCGGGGTATGTCTCCATTATGAATAGGGTAGCATTATCCACTACAGAATTCGAATACATAGCCGCCTCATTAGCAGCTTGGGAAGCTGCATGGATAAAAAGGTTTATCACCAATCTAAGGATGGTCTCTACCATTCAAGACTCCTTAGAAATCTTTGTGATGACAAGGGTGCGATTGTTCAAATCAAGGAACCCCGTGCACATCAAAAGATTAAGCACAATGAGCGGAGATTCAACTACATAAGGGATGAAGTTGAAAAGGGAAAGATATGTATTCGCAAAGTTCATTTTGATCAAAACATTGCGGATCCACTCACGAAGCTCCTTGAAAGGGCAAAGCATGAAAGTCATACCTATGCCTTAGGACTTCGATATTCTAGTGATTGGACTTGATCAAATTTTGTATTTGAATATGTGGAACTCTTTATTATTTGGGTAAAGTTATTTGGTTATAATGTCTCAATTAATGTTCCGATTTAGCATGTTTAATCCATGAGTAAATTATTTACTCTAAATGTCCGTAGTCGTTCATACTTGTGGGAACAAGTGTGAGGGTAAGACTATTATGAACTTGGATTGGTTGATATTCATAAGGATGAATATAGAGCAATAGGTTGCTACCAAGGATCATAGATATTTATGGGATACAAATATTGGACTAACCCGCATCTCAAATTTTACTACATGGAATCTTATCGATTGATCATAAGTAAATTTGAGTAAAGGCGAATATCATTTGGTATCCTTCGACCTGAGATACATATTGGGTTTTGATATTCACCAAGTGTTACACCTTGAACTAGTTCTTCACTGATATGAAATAATTGTCAGTACATAAGGCTATGTTCAGGTATGACATAAGGTGATTGTGAGAAACGTATGTAGTCAAGATGGGATTTGTTCCTCTTATTCGTTGAGAGTAAGGTGTCTAAGGCCTGATTAAGTTAAATCAACAAGGAATGATCATTCCGTGTCCTTGGATTTAACATGACATCTGTAACAAAAGGATAGATGATTGATTCACCTAAATCATTTCAAGTAGGGTACTTGAATGGGATGATGTTATTGAATGGCCATAAGTCATACGTATTAAGGGTAGTAAACCGTTGTTAGGCGTTATTTACTGCTTGCATCAATCTTCTATGAATCTTGGGCAAGTGGGAGATTGTAGGATTCTATATGCCCAAGACACATAAAATATTGATGTGGTTAGTACGTCATGATCCAAGTCGGGTTATACCCAATAACAAGCTTAGCAAACACCAATTAATATTTAATTGATGATATGATCATGCAATTAAATATTTACACCAATTTAGAAATGGGTTTTCTAAATAAGTTGCATATGAGATGGAACAATTTATTAGGATATTTTGTTCAATAATATTATTTGAAGTGTTATTTAAATTAGTTATATAACACCAAATAATAATGAGAGTATACTACTTATACAATTAATTGGTTAATTGTATAAACTAGTACAAGGCTAGACAATATATGTGTGTGTTAAAATTTAATATTTATAAGAGACCCATTTGTTTTCTATACAATATAAATGTGTGTCTTATATTTTTCATACAATATAAGACAATATATATATTATAGAAGACTAGAAAAAACCAATTTTCAGCCATAAATGGCCGTCCACCATGAAGCATGCATGATGTGTGTGTGTAGTTTTCTATTCTTTTTGATTCTCTTGGTAAGAACAAGGGATTGCATGCTCCACTATCTTGTCTTTGGGAAGAACAAGCACATGCACCATTGTCTAGCACTAACTAGCATATTATACTCACATTCTCATCATTCAAACCAAGCAAGACACAAAACATTTTCAGCTCCAATTCTCTCTCTATCTTACGGAAATGGCAGCTGCATTGAATGTGGATTTAGAGCTGATTTGAGCTGGTTTGATGTTGTTCTTGGTGTGAGATTCTTGCACTACATGATGATGATTCTCATTAGCATGCAACACAACAAAACTCCTCTCTTTCTCTCCCAAAAGCTACGGGTTTCTTCAGCTGAAAATAGGGTTTTCAGCAGCAAATTAGAGGGTTTTCAAGTTGTTCTTGGTGATTTCTACCTAACAAGAAGAGGTGTTTGCAAAGAGCTTGGGGTATACTAGCTTGAGGGTTCCTTCTTTGGAGTCTTGGCCAAGTTCTTGAGCATCTAACAACTCTTTTCTGTCGAGTTTAGCTGCTGCAGAAAGGTATTAATCACAGCTCAATGAAGCTGCGATTTTATGTAGTTTTACATACGTCATAGCTTGCTAATTCACATAAATGATCCTTTGTTCTTTGGGTTTGTTTTATACACTTGAATGGTCACTTGAAGAACATAATTTTCAGCTTATAAACATGGTTATAATGCTTAACTTCCGCTGCGTTTTTCAGAAAGTTTAAATGGTTAAACTATGATTTTATGTTCCAACAAACCCAACATTTTGCCCTCTCATTAGTGCCATTAAAGGGCGTGTTGGTCATCTTACCTTGTAAACAAGATTCACACTTATCAAATGAATAATTTTCATTTGCTTTTAAAAGACCATTCTTTTAAAGTGTTTAAGTCCGATTCTTGTTTATGTAACCAAGATGACAATGACAAGGATAAGAGTTACTTAAACCATTTTAAGTCTCTTGGTGTATAATAGGTATAATGTGTTATTATAGAACGAATCATCATGAACCAATTCATAAATATCATTAGAAGGCATAGCCTTGAAATAATATACATCATCCATATAAACATAAATACCATCATTTACAAACTTTAAATCATAACCATATCGTTTTAAAAGGGAAACTTAAATCATGTTCCTAGTCAAACTAGGAGCATATAACATGTTTTGAACAACTTCCAAGCCTTTTGAAAGTTTCAAAACATAGTCTCCTTTCTTAAAGTGCTTATTCCTTTTGATCCTTTGCAACAGATTGCAATAGTGAGTTGCACATGTAGTATCCAATTACCCATGTGCTTTGAGGAAATAACATTTAAGTCAATATGGATTATGAAAGTTGTGCTTGAGGTTTGCCCAGCATCCCTCTTATTTCTCAACTCATTGAGATAGGTTGGACAATTCCCTTTCAAATGACCTATCTCACCATACTCAAAGCATGTATCGTTTTCGGTTACCTTAGGCTCATAAGCTTAGGTTTTGGAGGTTCCTCTTTGATCTTCCCTTCCCCTTTGCCTTTGATCTGCCCCTCTCCTTTGGTAACATTTGCCTTGGGATCGGGAATGGCCTTTCCATTGCCTCCCTTATTGATCTAGAGAATAGGTAGAACCTTTCTACCCATCCCTGCCTTAGCTGTTGTGAGCATTGCGTGAAACTCACCAATGCTCTTGTCCTATCCATTCATATTGTAATTCATTATGAATGTCTCAAACTTTTAGTTAGGCCATTAAGGATCAAATCCTTGGCCAACTCCTTTGAGACAGGACAGCTAAGCCTCTCGAGGCGGCCTCAACATCGTCGGGGTCGGGTTGGTTAGGAATAGGATCGTCAAGGACATTGCCTTTGCTTTTGCTTGAGAACAATTCTCAAGTTTCGAGACCAGTCCATAAGGTTATTATGGTACAGACGATCCCTCTCTAAAATAGTTCTCAGTGATAGGGTATGGACGGTCGGGGTGGTAGCATTATTGTTTGCGGCCATTCTACAAATTTTACAAAGTTCTTTTTAGTATTTCTTAAAATTTCATTTTAATTATTAATACCCTTTATGTCTCATAGACAATTAATAATTAAAATCTAGAATCCAACGTTACATTCAAATAATGGTTAGGTGACCTTTATCCCATTATTCAAATTAACAAGGTAGTCAACTTTTGACAATTGCAACCTTTTGCAACTTCTAGCGGTATGGGATCGACTTTAAACATCATATGTAAAGTCGGCATGTTAATCCCATCAACACCATTTGGAAACCATATTTTAGGTGATCCATTCACCATGGTTTGCAAATCAAGTCACCCTACTTGCACACACATGTGAGTTTACCAACACAAGTGGTTAGGTGACCTTTATCCACCAATGTGGTATTCCCACCTTAAGTCATAAGTTCCCTCAAAATGGTTAGGTGACCTTTATCCCTTTAAGAGTTTCCAAATGACTTAAGTGTTGTGCAAAAGGATGGTATTAAACTTGTTTGAAAAGGGATTTTTAGTTTTCATTAATTCTAGTTTTGAAAACTCTATGCACCTTGTATTTGCATGCTTTCAAATACAAGGTATCCTATGGTTCATTTTTAATAAAACCTCTTTTATTAAATTATCAATCCTTTTAATAACCTCTTATTAATCACTTAATGATTAAGAACCATAGATGCAAGGTATCTTATGGTTTATTTTAATAAAACCTCTTTTATTAAATCATTAATCCTTTTAATAACCTCTTATTAATCACTTAATGATTAAGAACCATAGATGCAAGGTATCTTATGGTTTATTTTTAATAAAACCTCTTTTATTAAATCATTAATCCTTTTAATAACCTCTTATTAATCACTTAATGATTAAAAACCATAAATTTCCAGCTTGTTAAGTTTGCTAATGAGTTTGTTATGCATATCCAAATATCAAACAACAATCATACAACAAACAACCAAACAAGCATAATATAAACAACCACAATGTGTATAACCATAGCTACTATTGTGACCACACTTGTTTGCCATCACAAGTGTGGTCATTTGGTCTTTCCTAAGGGTTGAATACAACACAAAATAGAGGTCTCCTTAGACTCCCACTTGAACTTACATCCATATGCTTCAAGTCCCTTTTTTGTGTCTTTGATGTCCATCTTTGGGTCTTCATCTTGTGCATCTTCCTTTTACAAAAATTATATCCTAATACATTTTTCTAATAAAAGAAATGCACCTAATCGATTTATTACATAACCAAATAAATAAATAATTACAACCCAAATAATAAACACAAATATTACAACCCAATTGAATGAATTAAAACAACCATTAAAACCATCCAAATCATACAAGGCCTTAAGCTAGGTTATGCACTTTAACAACCAATGATCATATCATTTATTCATATAATGAAACCCCACTTAAAACCACCAAATTTCAGCCAACATAAACTGAAATTTTGGTTTTAAATATTGTCCAAACAATCAACATTTCATAATATGTTTCTTTCAAGGTCTAATCACTAGCATGTGTGATATGACCTTGGAAGTTTGGGGAATCATTCAAACAAACTATAACAGCCCAAAATCAGCCTATAATGATTTTATAATCATCCTCTAAAACTAATTTTAAAGGACAAGAACAAGCAAGCTATCCACATAACCGGCTCTTGATGCCATTGTTGGGTTTGTTAGAACATAAAATCATAGTTTAACCATTTAAACTTTCTGAAAACGCAGCGGAATTATAGCTTTAAAACCATGTTTATAAGCTGAATATTATGTTCTTTAAGTGACCATATTAATGTATAAAACAAACCCAAAGAACAAAGGATCATTTATGTGAATATGCAAGCTATGAACATATGTAAATGCACATAAAATCACAGCTTCAGTGAGCTGTGTAATACCTTACTGCAGCAGCAAAATTCAATCAAAATAAGATGTTTGATGAAGATGGAGATGCCCAAAATATAGCCAAGACTTCAAGGATAGAAGTCCTCAAGCTAGTATACCCCAAGCTCCTTGCAAACACACCTTCTTGTTAGGTAGAAAACACCAAAACGCAGCACAAAACTCAGCTAGAAAACCCTCTTTTCTTGCTGAAATTTCGTAACTTCTTAGAGAGAAGAGGAGAGCTTTGTTGTGTTGCATGCAAATGAGAATTATGATCATGGAATGCAAGAACCTTTTCTTGTTATTAGAACACTCCAAGAACAACATAAGAACACTTCAAGAACCTCAAGAACCAGCTCAAAATTCAGCTATATGCTGCTGAAAAATCCGTAGCATTAGAGAGAAAAAGAGAAGATTCTTGTTGTTCTTTGCATGTCTTGTTCTTTTTGATGAGAGCTGAATATATGCTTCTTAGTGGAACTAGTCAAGTGTGTGTTTATCAAGAGAATCCTTTGTGGAAAAACACACAAGCATGCAAGCATCACATGTTATGTCTCCCACTTGAAGCAAGTCCAAGGGGACGGTTTTGTGCTCATTTTAAAAGGAGGATTTCTTTTATAAATAATACACACACATATAACTAGTCTTTAAATGTTTATAAAAGAAAGATTTCTTTTATAAACAATAAACACACATATATGCATTGTCTAGTATTTTAACTAGTTTATACAATTAACCAATTAATTGTATAAGTGGTATACTCTCATTATTATTTGGTGTTATACAACTAATTTAAATAACACTTCAAATAATATTATTGAACAAAATATCCTAATAAATTGTTCCATCTCATATGCAACTTATTTAGAAAACCCATTTTCTAAATTTGGTGTAAATATTAATTGCATGATCATATCATCAATTAAATATTAATTGGTGTTTGCTAAGCTTGTTATTGGGTATAACCCGACTTGGATCATTACGTACTAACCACATCAATATTCTAAGTGTCTTGGGCACATAGAATCCTACACTTTATCCCATTATTTAAATAAACAAGGTAGTCATAAATGACAATTGCAACCTATTGCAACTTCTAGTGGTATGGGATCGTTTGAACATCTTATGTTTATAACGGCATGTTTATCCCATCAATACCTTTTGTAAAACATATTTTAGGTGATCAATTCAATATATTTTACAAATCAAGTCGTCCTACTTACACACACTTGGAGAGTACTACATAAGTGGTTAGGTGGCCTTTTTCCCACAAACATGGTATTCTCACCTCAAGTTACAAGTTCCCTCAAAGTGGTTAGGTGACCTTTATCCCACTAAGAGTTTGCAAGTAACCTAAGTGTTGTGTAAAAGGATGGTGTTTAACTTGTTTTCAAAAGGGATTTTGTAATTTCACAATTCTTGTTTTAGAAAAGTCTGTGTATCATATGATGTATGCATTCAACCATACGATACCCTATTGGTTCTTTTAAATAAAACCCATTTTATTTTGCAAACCATTAACTCCTTTTATAGAACCATTCTATTTATGCTTAATGATTTAAGAACCAATTACTTGTTTATAGTTTGTTTAAGTTGACGGTTTGTTAATCACATCCAAATATTCAAAACAAACATCATCATATGCATTCAACCAAACAAAAACTAAACATTCACATATGCATAACAAAGCATACTAAGTTGATCACACTTGTTTAGCCAAAACAAGTGTGTCAAATGGTCTTGTCCTAAGGGTTAAGAATCATGACACATGGTTGACCAAAGGGACTCCCACTTGAAACCACATCTTCAAGCATCCTCTTTGTCTTATCTTTTCTTCAATTCTTGATCTTGACCATCATTTACAAAATATGTATCCTAATACATTTTTCTAGTAAAGAAAAACTCCTAATCTATTTATTACAAACCATATGAACGAATAGATTACAAAACAAAACTTGAAACCAAAGATAAATCATTACATGCCCAAATGAATATAACTAGACAACCAATCAACCAATCAATCCATATGGTCAAGGCTTGTTATGCATAATCAACAAACAACATATTAAAACATATCATAAGTCACGGTTTTTGGCAGCCCCTTTTAACCCATTTTCTTGGCCAACATTAACCAAGAACATATGGGTTTTGTCCAAACAAACAAACATCTTATGTTTTAGATTTTTAAAGATCATTACATGCATAAAGTAACATCTTTAAAACATCAAAAGGGGGGCACATTTCAGCCCACTAACTCACGGATTTGTGGTGTCTAGCACCAAAAAAACGTGAACTAGTAAGTGTAATATATGTATGCATATGTATAAGTGGCTCTTGATGCCATTGATGGGGTTTTAACATGTTTATCAAAGCTCATATAACTTAGTTTATATGAAAACGCAGCGGATTTGTATTTTAAAACATGTTATTAAGTTAGTTGTTAAACCATTTTCTTAAGAATCCCAAGCCATGGATCATTATACACAATACATACAAATGAAAGAACACTAGATAGTTAAGAAACTACAACCTTTGTAGCTTCCTAAACCTGAAATTGTGAGATGAGGATGATGATATTTGTGGCTGAAATTTCAAGCAAGAAATCCTCAAGAGGTTGTACCCCAAGCTTCTTCAAACACCCTTGATTGCTAGGATACTTGGACACCAATTTTCAGCAATCAAAACCACCTTTTGAAAGCTGAAAATCCTCCTTCTTTGCTGCTCCAAAACCGTAAGAAAAAGAGGAGAGAAGGGAAGGATTTTTGCTTCTTGTGAAATGTGGAAGATAGAGTGTTCAAGAGAGTTGTGTGTTCCAATAACACATGCAACCAATATAAGCTAAAAGGACTTTCAAAGCCCCAAAGGGGGCGCCAAAACATGGCCCACTTGTTTTGTTTTCCCTTGTATTGCCATTTTATTAAATATAACCCTTACATTTATAAAATTGTAACACACATGTTGTTTGTTATTACTTAACTAACTTAAATAATAAAACAACTAATTCCCACAAACAAATTATCCATATAATGTTGTTTATTTACAAAAGCAATGATTTAGAAAACCCATTTTCTAAATTAGTGTCATAATTTATTTGTATGATCTCATCACCGAATAAATTATCCATTGGTGTTTGTTTAGCTTGTGATTGGGTATGACCCGACTTGGATCATATCACACTAGCCATATCAATTTAATATGTATCTTGGGCAGATCAATTCCTTCAGTAGGAGCCTGTAGGATTCTCTGGTGTAGGCTCTGAGGAATGTGATTTGTTCTTCTTTGGATAGGTCCTCAGCCGCACCTTCTAATAATCCTTCACGACCGTACAGCTCTGAGACAAACTTGGCCTGTTTGCCATTTTTGAGCTCAACAGTTGTGATCTGCCTATAGGCGAATTCATCTGGATGTCTACCTTCTAGTAGCAGGTTGAGCTCATCCTTTCTGAAGTTCTCAGGCCTCTTATAGACTAAGCCTTTCCTAACCACCCTATTCTCCAACATTTTTTGGATGATTGCTTAGTCTTATAAGCCTTCTCGAACTCATCTACAATCTCCCAGGGTGTTATTACAAGAGCCACTGTGATCACTTCATCTACGATCCTCTTCATCTGGCTCTTGTATCTCACAGGAATGTCTTTCTTAGTGATCCGGTGAGCCACCCTAGGATCAGGCCAAGTCTTCACTCTCTCTTTATCATATTGGAAGGTTTGTTTGAGAGTGAAGAGTCTCAGAGCTTCCTTCTTCATGTTAAGTATAGAAGAAGTAGCAGTATAAGCTTTGTCAATGCTTTTCAGCATCTCTTCATCATGTAATCTTTGTTGCTCCTCTTCTTCTATCTTAACCCTCACAGTATCCATCTGTGAGGTGGGAGTAATGGTTTTAGGTTTGGCTTTAGATAGAGGAATGACTGCAGAAAGAGACAGTCTATCCTCCTCATCCTCCTCTTCTTGTTCCTCTTGCAGCCTCAACACCCTTCTCTTCTTCTGCAAGGGTGGATCATCGGCTGTAGGTTTCGATGGTGAAAGGGTTGGTTTTGTGGGTTGTGTTTGGGTTGTTGGTGTGGGAATGTGGGCAGGCTTTGCTAGCAACCTAGAGATAAGTGCAGGTTTAGTCTGTTTAACTAGCAAAGTCCTGTTCCCAGCACCGGCTTCAGAAAGGGCTTCAGCGACCAGCCCCATGGTAAAATCACCAGCTGAACAGATCTTGGTGGCTATAGCCAAGAGTATGTCCCTAGTCCAAGCCTTCACATCAAGGACTGGTCTCCCCAGATACTTCGAAATAAACCTACTCATAGCCTCGAGTCTCTTTCTTTCCTCTTGGCTATAAGTGGTGCATCGGTATTCAATCTCTTTTCTCTCCATATTCCTAATCTCCTGATCTAGCATGCCAGTGTCCTTGTCAAAGCCTTGCCTGAACAGCTGATCAATGACAGAGTCCATTGATCGGCTATGCTCAGCATCAGCCTCCTTGATAAGGGCTGCTAGATCAGTATCCACCTCTACCTTCTCTACCTTCTCTCCCTCCTTTTCTCCTCTCTTCTTGTGTAAGTGACATGAAAATCCTTTGGATTTCAGCCACTGTAATCGGTTCAGCTCTCTCCTCCCTCACCTTCTCTTTCTCCTTCACCCTCTCAGTCTCCTCAGCCAACACCCTCTCATTTTCCACCTCTTTCCTCACTTCTTTCTCCTCCTCTACCCTCTTCCTCTTATCTTGCACTCATGTCTCCCCCTTTTTGGGTGCATTGGTTGGGGTTTGACTATCAGCAAGCGCCTTAGCAACAGCAACCTCCACCATGGTTATATTTGTGAGGCAGGGTTTTCATCACAATGTCTGTGATTATTGGTGTGATAAGAGGCAGGGATTGTTAGAACACAACAACTAGTTGCTAAGGAGGATTCTGTTCCTGAGAACCAGTGCAAGAAGCAGAGGCAGGTGGCTGAGTTTATGGGAGTGGCTGAGTGTCTGTGAGACCTTCAGGTGAAGGTGCCATCTGTGGGTCAATGGTGGCAGATGGACTTCTATCCTGAGACATTTTGGCAAGCAGCTCTTTGAGTCTGCTTACCTCATCCTCTAGGATAGTGTTTTGAGCAACTACATCATAGAAGAAGCTCAGGTCATCATCAGTTTGCACTGAATCACCTGACCTCCTGACAGTGTCAGGATGTACATGCACTAAGTGTGGCTCAGTAGTTGCATGTGCCACTTTTTCTTGGTTCTGGGGACTTCCAGCCTCCGGATTGTATCCATCATCGGCAGTTGCCTCTGGTGAGGTCTTATTGCTGGTACCAGCTTCTTCCTGCTCATATGTTGATGCAGGGGAAGTGGCAGCCTCACCAGATTGCCTTCTCTCCATGGCCACACTTGGAGATATGACATTTGATTCTCTGTGTTGTGGGCTCCATCAACACTTGGTTCCACCCTCTCTTTGGTTGGAGATACCCCAGTTGTGATTGGTTTCTGGGGAGAGGGTGGAGTGTTTAGATGGGTCAACACTTGGTTCCACGCTCACTTTGGCGATTATGAGGGTAGGGCTTTATGGGGCGGTTTTAGTGGGAGATGGGCTTGAAGCAGTGTGCACATGGGGAGGAGGGTGCATTTCAATGGCAGTCTCCTCAAGTGAGAAAGACTCCAGATGTGTGGCAGCCCCTGAAGTGGTTGCATCAGGCTCCAGTTGAGAGGAAACCTGTGCGGTTGTGGTAGATGGAGTCATGGTGACTGCTGGGAGAATCTGACCAGCCGTCACTTCCTGCATTTGTGTTGCAGGGGCATCCTCAGGGGACTCATCTCCCTGAGTAGCCTTTTTGGGTTTTCTTTTGGGTTTGGGTTTGGTGGGCACTTTGGATTATGAGGAGGAGGCTATGGGTTCCAGCTGCGCGGGTTTTCGCAGCTTGGCAGCCTGTTTTAGGGTTTGGTCGGTGTTGTGCCTGGAGCATACCTCAGCTAAAACAGCCGTGGGAGGGACCCCAGTGCCAACAAGTCCCTCAGCATTAAGCTGGTTCTCGATGATGACCATAATGAACCGAGGATACAAAATCCAACGGTTAGAAATAGGTTTTGTGGCCATATCCTTGATTTCCAAAAATATTATTTCAGTGAAGTTCAAAGGTTGTTTTTCAAGGATGGAATACAATACTTGTTGCCACCTTGTCGACATCTAGTCCCATGAGGATGTTTTGGGGGCCAGACACATATTCACCATATGGAAGATGAGTCGTTGGGGATCGGGAAAATGTTTCTTTAACAGGGTTGAGGCAGAGAGGTCACCCTGATAGTCATTGGCAGTGAAACAGAGATCAAGGGCGCCTTTGGGGTTGTTGGTAGGGAAGGTGGCATCCTCCAGCTTTAGGGTTTATCGAATAGTAGCTGGAGTGATAACCACCGGATGGTTGTTCACGGATGATCGGAGAGAGACCTCGCCATCGTTCTCTCCGGTTTGAATGGTAATGTTCGTCCAGAACTCAGATAGGGAGTCGGTGTATATGGTGGGGTTGAGTAAGAAGGCCGTTTGGTATGGGGAGTCGTTCATCAGATCGACGGCATTGTGGAATTTGGACCAGAATGGCGATTTAGTGAGATGTGGGACACAGTTGTGTCGAGGTTTGATTTGCATGGCCACCATTAATGGTGTATGGGAAGTTTCAGAGGTTTTTGAAAGTTAGGTCAAGTGAGAATGAAAAGCTCTAAAGGTTGGGTATTTATAGGGTATGGCAAAGGCTGAAAGAAAACGACTGAAGGTTTTGGTGTTAGTCATCAGTTGTTGAAACAACTGATGACGTGGTTTGAACCTTCAGTGGTTATAACATCTGAGGACTTGGTGTTAGTCGTTAGTAGTGGAATCTACTGAAACCTTGGCTTTGTCCTTCAGATGTTGTAAATGGCTAAAGACTTGTTGTTAGTCATCAGTAGTTATAAACTACTAAAGACATGGTTTTCATCTTCAGACGTTGTAACAACTGAAGACTTGGTGTTAGTCTTCAGTAGTTGTAAACTACTGACATCAGTAGTTATGGACTACTAAAGACATGGTATTGCTTCAATTGTTGTAAACAACTGAGGACTTGGTGTTAATCGTCAGTAGTTGTGAAACTACTAAAGACATGGTTTTGTCCTTCAGTTGTTTGGGTATGAAATAGCAGATGTAGGTATCAGCTGAAGAGTAAAGTTACACATCAGCTGTTTCCGTCAATTCAGTTGCTTCATTCTGACCTCCACATATACTCATTAGCTCTTTGGCTTGACTTTCAGATGTTTCATTGGCCCTTCAGCTCTTGTGAATACTTTATTCCTCAGCTCTTGTGATCAGATGTTCACAAGTGCTGATAAATTCCTCAGAGCTGGTGAACAAATTTTGTCTTTCAGTACTTAAGATTTCACATCAGTAGTTGTGAACAAAATTTGTTCTTCAGTACTTATTTGTTTGAAAATTATACATCAGTAGTTGTAATCCACCTCACTACATCAGTTGTTTTCAACAAATAATGTACATCAGTACTTTGAAGCATTTTGGTCTTTAGTAGTTGTGAAAATACTGAAGACTCAATTACTCATCAGTACTTATATTTGACCTTTGCATACTAATGCTCATCAGTACTTGTGAACTGAGAGCATCAGTATTGGTTAAATTATTCTAGCTGCAGCATACCAAGCCTTAGTACCAAGTTTTGAAATGTGGCACTATCTAAAGGCTTAGTAAATATATCTACAAGCTTATCAGCACTAGGCACAAACTTTGGATCAATCAGACCTTTTTCATAGCAATCCCTAATAAAATGATGTCTGATCTCTATATGTTTGGTCCTAGAGTGCTGGACTGGATTTTTAACAATGCAAAGAGCTGAAGCACTATCCATTAACAATGGAGTCTTAGTCTCTGTAATGCCATAATCTAAAAGTTGGTTCTGAAGCCAAAGTACCTGAGATGTACAACTTGCAGCAGCAATGTACTCAGCTTCAGCAGTGGATGTAGCAATTGATGTTTGTTTCTTACTCTGCCAAGAAACTAAACAATTGCCTAGAAATTGGCAACCACCAGAAGTGGATGTTCTGGTGACTTTGCATCCTGCATAGTCACTATCATAGAAAGCAACTAATTTGCAAGAATGCCCAGTTGAATACCAAAGACCTAGTGATTGGGT
Organism: Flaveria linearis; assembly: GCA_024085815.1. NCBI lineage: Eukaryota > Viridiplantae > Streptophyta > Magnoliopsida > Asterales > Asteraceae > Flaveria > Flaveria linearis. The sequence goes on along the minus strand of JABSNV010001393.1, from coordinate 56,225 downwards.
ACCTTGCAGATATCTAAAGATCCTTTTGACTGCAATCAAATGGGATTCTTTAGGTGCAGCCTGAAATCTAGCACAGGCACATGTTGCAAACATGATGTCTGGTCTAGAAGCTGTAAGGTACATCAAGGACCCAATCATACATCTGTAAAGGGTTTCATCAACCGCTTTACCTTTTTGATCTACATCCAGTTGTGTGATGCTGCTCATGGGAGTAGAACAGGGCTTACATGTTTGTAAATCAAACTTATTCAACAACTCTTTGGTGTATTTGGACTGATGGATAAAGATTCAATCATCCCTTTGTTTGATTTGCAAACCTAGAAAGAATTGTAATTCTCCCATTGCACTCATTTCAAACTTTTGCTTCATAGCATTGTAAATTCATCACACAACTTTGGATCAGAGGATGCAAAAATGATGTCATCTACATAAATTTGAACAAGGAGCTTATACTGTCCCACAGTCTTAATGAACAAGGTTTTATCAATGGTGCCTCTAGTGAACTTATTTTGGAGAAGAAAGGTTGATAGTGTCTCATACCAGGCTCTAGGAGCTTGTTTTAGCCTATAAAGAGCCTTATCAAGCTTGCATACCCAATCAGGATGTTTATTGTCCTTAAAGCCTGGTGGTTGACACACATAAACTTCCCCTTTTATTTTACCATATAAGAAGGCACTTTTGACATCCATTTGATAAACCTTAAGACTGTGAAAGGCAGCATAAGCTAAAAACAATCTTATTGCCTCCAGTCTGGCTACAGGGGCAAAGGTCTCATCATAATTGATGCCTTCCTCTTGTGCAAACCCCTGGACAACCAGCCTAGCCTTGTTCTTAACTATTTGGCCCTTTTCATCTGTTTTGTTCCTGAATACCCATTTAGTGCCTATTGCACACTGCCCTTGGGGTAAAGGAACAAGCTCCCACACTTGCTGTTTCTTGAACTGAAGAAGCTTAAGCTGCATTGCTTCAACCCATCCATTGTCTCTGAGTGCAACATGGTAGTTCTTTGGCTCTTGCTGACTGATGAAGAGAGCATAGAAGCAGAAATTGGACAATTGACTCCTAGTTGAAACTCCAACATTGATATCACCAATGATTAGAGATGTGGGGTGATTCTTCAGTTCTTGATAAGACTATAATATCAGTGCAAGTGTTTGTAGGACTTTCAGCAGCAGCAGATGGTGATGAAGATTCTTGAAACCATGTAGGAGATGGCAGCTCAAATGAAGTAGAGCATGCAGAAATCTCATCAGCATTTGTTATGGATGGGGCTGCTGAAGCTACAGGAGCATCAGGTTTAGTGGACTCAGGCAGGTTGTCACTAAACCTGAAAAGGTTAGTACTGGTTACATCATCATCAGTACCACCAGGTGGAGAACTGTTGACAGGCTCAACAGCTGGAGGTTGATAAGAAACATATTGCAGTATGTCCAGATCAAACAACTCCACAGGGTTTTGTGGAATCTAGTCCTTTGGAGATTCATTGAACCTGACATGCAGAGTTTCTTCAACCGCCTTTGTCCTACAGTTGAAAACTCTGTATGCCTTGCAAGTTGATGAGTAACCAACAAAATACCCTGCATCCACCTTACTAGCAAACTTCTGGAGTGGATTGCTAGTGTTGAGAATGAAACAAGGACACCCACTCTAAAGAAGGAAATCAGAGGGGCCAAATGATGAAGGACTTCATAAGGAGTCTTCATCAACCTCTTATTCACTAATGCTCTATTCTGCATATAGCAAGCTGTGTTGACAGCTTCAGCCCAAAAGGTCAGTGGCAACCCTGAGTCAGCCAGCATTGACCTTGCAGCTTCAATGAGAGTCCTGTTCTTTCTCTCAACCACTACATTCTGTTCAGGAGTTTTGGGAATACTGAACTACCGTTTAATTCCCTTGGACAGGTAGAAGTCATCAAGTGTGTGGTTTCTAAACTCTGTTCCATTGTCACTCCTCACACACTTGACCTGCAGGGAATACTGCTTCTCCACAAATAGCACAAAGTTCATAATAGCCTTGGCAGCTTCATCCTTGGAGTGCAAGAAGAAAGTCCATACAAACCTGGAGTAATCATCCACAATTACCAGGCAGTATTTCTTCTTTGCCATGCTCATTACCCTGACAAGACCAAAGAGATCCATGTGCAGGAGTTGCAAGCAGGCAGTGGACTTTGGTTCTTCTATTGGAGGGAATGAAACTCTGTGTTGTTTTCCCTTTAAGCAAGCAGTGCCGTTGTCTTCACACTTGAACTCCTTCAAAGGCAATCCTCTTACTAAACCATGGCTTATCAGCTGATTCATGTTCTTGAAATTAACATGCCCCAGCCTTCTATGCCATAGAGTAGACTCTTGAGGAGATGCCTTGGAGAATAGGCAAGGATGGCCCTTTAGATCAATTTTCTTGGAAAGATCTAAGGCATATACTCTTCCTGTCCTGTTGGCCTTCAGGAGAGTATATTCATCCAACACCTTGTCAATCAAACTCAGAACTTGGATGACAGAATCCGACAGTTCTGGTTGGTGAAAAAGGCAACATGGCCTTTATCACACATTTGCCTGACACTCAAGAGATTGTACTTGAGATTCTCCACATGGTTAACATCATTAAACCTTATTTCCCCATTGGAAACAAAGCCTTTTCCGATGATGTAACCCTTTGCATCATTGCCAAAGGAGACAAATCCCTTCTTTCCTTGAGAGTAGTCATTTAGAAGGGATCTGCTTCCTGTCATGTGCATAGATCCTCCACTGTCTACATACCAGATGCTTCTTTGGCATGGTGAAGAACCCTGCAAACACAACAACCAGTTAGTTAGTTTTAGAGACCCAAATATTTTTGGTTTTGGGTCTGTTCTCAACAACATGTGCAACACTAACAGGTGTGTTATGTGTGACAGCCTGAGGTGAAGAAGATGGTGTAGAAGAGGAACCCTTTGGCTTGGATTTCCTTTTCTGTGGTTTCAACACAGGAGCATCTAATTGGTTGACTCTTCCCATTAGATGCTGAACCATCATTACCAGTTGTGTCTGACTTTGTGATAAAGCTTTCAGCTCTTCATTAATTAGGGCTTGCAGATGATGGTTTCCCATGTTGCACCATCTTCTTTTGAGCAACCTCAGCTGTTGCCTGAGTAACCCCTACCTTCTTTTTGGATTTGCTTTTGGGCTTAGGGGTTTCAGGCTATGATGTTGCTAGTACAAACTTGGTTTCAAACTCATTTTTCATTTTATTCATTTGCTCTTTAACTTTCTCTTTTTCTTTGAGTTTGGATCCCCTTTTGTACCAACAATCATCAGTAAGATGATTGAACAAGCTACATACTTCACATGGCTTCTTCTTCATCTTTTGTTGATCATCAACTAAAGAAGATGAAGTTGCTGAAGACTTGTTCTTCAGCTGTTTGTTATCAGTACTAACAGTTTTCTTCCTTGTAGTACCTGCTTTCCTGACCTCTTCTTTAGTTGTCTTCAAACCTTTTCTACTGTCGGTTTTCTTCTCTTCAGCGCTAGCAGTAGTTGAGGTTTGAACTTCAGGTGTTATCACTTGCTCTCTAGTACTTTCAGTACTTATAGAGACAACACCTGAGTTGATCAACTTTTTAATCATGTGACAGTCAGCATTTGAACCATCAGCTGTTTTAGCATCAGCTGATTGGTTTTGGTAGGAGTTAATGCTGACTTCTATCTCTGAGGATGCTGAATCAGAAGATAGGAGGTCACATGATGACAAGGATTGGTTATTACTCTCTCCATCAGATTCCACTTCTGCTCTTGGAGTAAAATCTGTGGGAGGGCAGTGTGATTATAACCAATGCCAAACTTCACATTGGAAGCAGATTGCTTACTAAGAAGCATTTCAAAACCCTTGCATGATTGCACCCACCGATCACACTCTACCTGGGTGGTTGCAAGAGTTTCTTTGAGGTCTCTGTACTTCTCTAGAAGTACCTCTTCCCTAGCCTTATCCTCTTTGATTTGGCATTTAAGCTTATAAATCTCATCATTTTTATCAGTAAGCACAACCTCAAATTCAGCTTTTCTTTTAGAAATGGTTTGCTCTAGCTCAAAGTTTTTATCAATTAAAGCCATATTTGCCTCTCTAATAGAAGCAAATGCTGCTATGCATGAATCAGAACAAAGTTTGGCTTTAGCCTCAGAGGATACCTGTGATGACGCATTGGATGATGACCCATCAACAGACTCAAAGGCCATTAGAGCAAGATTCCCAAATGGATGATCACCACCATGTTGACTAGCGCCTTAGAATAGTTGTTCCTGACCAGATAGATCATCTGGCAGACTACTCCAGTCAACAACTCCTAGGGTGAAGAAGCTGTGTTGTTGAGGTTGGGGTTGATGATGAGATTGGGAAGGTTGAGGCTCAGGGAGAGCATGTGGTGGCTGAGCAGAATGTCCTTGAGCTTGACTGGGCTGAGGCATATAGTAGCAGGGGTATGGGTATGGCATATGACCCTGAGGCACAAAATAAGCAGGTGATTCCTGTGCTGGTGATGGATGACTTGAACTGGTGGAATGTTGCCCTCTGTGCTGTGAGCTACTGCTTGGAAAGGTCACAATGGGTGCAGAGGAGTTAGATCCAGATGATCTACACTCTCTAGCAAAGTGTCCAAGCCTATGGAACTTGTGACACCTCAACTTGCTCTTGTCAAAACCAACTTTGGTTTTGCCAGAGAGACCAGGAAATTTCCTACCAGTTCTCTTGTAGAACTTTTGAGATCGAATATTTATCATAGCCATCTGACTCAAAATATCCATCTCTTCCAGATCATCATCTGGAATGCCCTTGAAGTCCTCCATCAGGAAACATAGGTTATCACTGCTACCCCTTGAACTACTATCAACACCAACAAAAGCATGTTCAGAGTTGGTATAGAAATCAATATGCTCATCATAAGAACCCTCTGATGCAGCATATTCCGACTCCTGACCTATCAAGGCAGCATTGCCAGTGACAAAGTCATCAGTGAGCTTGCCAGAGTTGGACAACTTCCTCTTTTGCTCAATCTCTCTCTCAAATGTGAGCAGTTTCCCATGAAGTTGGGTGAGAGATAGAGTATCCAGATTTGCACTGGAGCGTAGGACAATGGTATAAGTGTCTCATCTCTCAGGCAGTGATCTGAGGAATCTATTGTTCATCTGGCTATTAGAGTACTCTTGTTTGACCATCTTTAACTCAGAGATCAAACAAGAGAACCGCTCATACTGTTGAGTCAGAGTCTCGCCCTTCCAATGACAGAATGTCTCATATTGTTGGGCGAGGATTTCGCTAGTGTTTACTAAGACCTCATTGGTTCCTTCGTATTGTTCCTTTAGAGCAACCCAGAGATCATGAGCAGTTTCATGATGCAAAAGCCCTGAGTAGATCTCATTTGGAATAGCCATGGCCAAAATTCCATGGGCTTTAGCATCAATCTCGAACAGCTTAAGATCTTCGTCCGAATATTGTTCAGGTTTCTTCGGAACCTTCTCATTGGATTCAGGGATGCTCACCATAGGCATGTGCGGTCCATGCACCACTGACTTCCAACAACCAGAACTGTTGACAGACAAGTGATGAAGCATACGATGCTGCCATATGTTATACTCGTTCCTCACAAGCATCGGAGGCTTGGTAGAGGAACCAATATTGTGAGGATCGTTCGATGGTGTCGTCATCTCAGATTTCAGTCAAAATCAAGTTAAACAAAACAAATGTAGCTCAAAACATAGAGAACCTCAAGTTTAACGGCCCGAAACAGCAGATTCTCAATCTCTATAGCTAATTCTTGCAATTGCTAATTCGATCAAATGTGGAGATCAAAATAGCAGTTTCAATGATCAATGATGAAATTGATCAATGATTTACCTGCTCCGATACCATTTGACAGGATCTCAGCCTCTAGTTTGATCAATTAGGTTGTATTCGCAACGGATTTAGCACGAGAATTAGCAATTACAGCAAGAACATAAAGGATTTGCATGTAACAGTAAGTATAGAGAGAGAGAACAATTCTGCCAAAAAGGTAATATTCTATTTGCTCACACGTTTCGGCAAGGAATACAATTAGGTCATCTACCTTTTATAGGCAAAATGACGTATACTGATGTTACTGATAGTGATATCAAACGGTTATTAACAAACTACTGATAACTAACTAAACTACTGAAGATGTCACAATAGCTGACATCTTCTTACAAAATAAACAAGTGTTCTTCCTAGTACAATTACTGAAAAGGAAACTACTGAAAAGCTACAACGACTGAAGAACAAACTCTTCAGTCGTTTACAACTACTGAACTATATTAGCTGAAGAACCAACTCTTCAGCTGTTGTACAAACTACTGAAAAGGAAAAACATAAAACAACTGAAAAGTAAAACCATCACAACAACTGAAGAAGACTTCTTCAGCTATTGTGACAAACTCTAAAGCTTCAGCACTTTGGTCTTCAGACTTTGGTCTTCAGATGATTCATCAGCTGATGACTTCAGTAGTTGTTATCAGTTGATGTCTTCAGTCATTGTCTTCAGACTTTGTGCGTCAGTTGTTGATCAGCTCTTCAGTTCTGCAGTTGTTGATCTTCAGCACTTGTCTTCAGTACTTGAAGTCTTCAGTACTTGTATTCATCAGTACTTCAGACTTCAGTACTTATCTTCAGTACTTGGATCTTCAGCTGTTGTTCTTCAGATCTTGATCTTCAGCTGTTGAGTCTTCAGTCTTTGTCAAACTGCTGATGAATCCTTCAGAAGTTGTTATGATGTCATGTGAGACTTAGAGGTTTTCCTGATCTTGGCTCATTGGTTCTTTTGGTCCAACAAAATCCACCTAGGGGCATCGCATGTAATTTTGTAGAAAACCTATGACCTTCTAGTTCTATGGCACAGTCCTCTATTATATTAGTAATTATAGTAGTGTTACCAATAGTAGTTTCTACATCAAATGGCTTATCAATACTCCTACTACTAACAAGAAAATTAGCACATAAAGCAGAAGAAATAAAACTCCTACTAGAACCCAAGTCAAATAACACAGAGACACAAGTTTGGATTAATAGAAACATACCTCAAACAACATCGGGATCCTCTCTGGCCTCCTCTCAAGTCATCTTGAAGGCTCTAGCTCTAACCCTCTGTCCTCCTTCCTCTGGCTTCTTTTCATCCTAGAACTCTCGGCCCATGGCTTTTTACAGTCTCTACTGACATGACCTTCCCCACCGCAGTTATAACACCGTATAAGTCCACACATTTTCGCCACATGACCAGGTTTCCCACACTTGAAGCACATATTCATCCCCCACTTACACTCACCGACGTGCTCTCTCCTACATTTACCACATTTTTTTATCCCTAAAGTTGATGACCCCACTCTAAGGTCATCCACCTTCATCCTCTTGTTGTTTGGAGTGAAACCGCCACGTCCAAACCTCTTCCCACTCCAGTACTTGTCACCACCACCTGTCTTATTCACCTCGACTACTGCGAACTCCCTCTCATCATACAACCTACAGCCAGAGCCACTGTCGACAAGAAAGTGTTTGGTCAGCAATCCGATGCCTGCGAACATCAGCTGCCAATCCCTGGATATACTTCTTAATCTTTTTCGACACCGGCATCACCTGATCAGGGTACCAGCATCGTGATCTCATTAAATTTGGGGGTGTATTGCTGGTGTGTCATGGTTCCCGTATCCAGCTCCAGGAACTCCCTTTTAATCTTCTATAATTCTCTATGAGGATAGAACTCCTTGATCACAAGTTTCTTCAGTTCCGACCACCTCATTCTATTAATAGCCCTACTACCATTAGCCTGGACAATATTTTCCCACCAACATAAGGGCAAGTCCATAAATGAGTGGGTAGAAAACTTCACCTTTTGATCTTCTTGGCACTTACTGATATCAAGCACCGCCTCCATCATCTCTCGCCCATCGGTGAGCAGCAGCAGCAGCACTACAATTCCCATCAAAAGTTAGGGGCTTGTATCTTTGAAACGCCCCAAAGTTACAGAATCGTGCAGTTTCCTGCACCGCCTCTTCTTCCTCCTACTCACTTGAGATAACCATCTCAGTCTCTGGCTGTTCTCCTTCTCTCCCGGTGGTACTTCTCTTTTCTCTCCTTTCATCCTCCCTCACCGCCTTAATCACCTCAGTTACCACAGACGGCAGAATCGTCAGCATCACTTGATGTACCTCTTCTACTATAACCTCCTTCAATGTGGCCCTCAAATTCGCACTCTTATTGACGCCCTCATGCTGATGAACTCCAGGATCAACAGGGGTCGTCTCAGTATCTCTAGCCTGGTTCCTCGTAACACGCGGTTTAGCACCACGTCCACCCCTTGCTCCACCTCTTGAAGCCTTAGAAGATCTACCTCCAGCCATCTCTAATCACTATAAGATTCAAACACTAACACGGTCAGTCAAACTAGTAGCTCACTATAAGATTCAAACACTAACACGGTCATTCAAATTCTCTATGAGGATAGAACTCCTTGATCACAAGTTTCTTCAGTTCCGACCACCTCATTCTATTAATAGCCCTACTACCATTAGCCTGGACAATATTTTCCCACCAACATAAGGGCAAGTCCATAAATGAGTGGGTAGAAAACTTCACCTTTTGATCTTCTTGGCACTTACTGATATCAAGCACCGCCTCCATCATCTCTCGCCCATTGGTGAGCAGCAGCAGCACTACAATTCCCATCAAAAGTTAGGGGCTTGTATCTTTGAAACGCCCCAAAGTTACAGAATCGTGCAGTTTCCTGCACCGCCTCTTCTTCCTCCTACTCACTTGAGATAACCATCTCAGTCTCTGGCTATTCTCCTTCTCTCCCGGTGGTACTTCTCTTTTCTCTCCTTTCATCCTCCCTCACCGCCTTAATCACCTCAGTTACCACAGACGGCAGAATCGTCAGCATCACTTGATGTACCTCTTCTACTACAACCTCCTTCAATGTGGCCCTCAAATTCGCACTCTTATTGACGCCCTCATGCTGATGAACTCCAGGATCAACAGGGGTCGTCTCAGTATCTCTAGCCTGGTTCCTCGTAACACGCGGTTTAGCACCACGTCCACACCTTGCTCCACCTCTTGAAGCCTTAGAAGATCTACCTCCAGCCATCTCTAATCACTATAAGATTCAAACACTAACACGGTCAGTCAAACTAGTAGCTCAGTTTATGTTGAGTATAGTAAGTCCCTAAATACAGTGGCTAGTTATGATTTGCCACTTACCTTACTCTCCACACCCCAAGCATTTCCTATCCTGACCATATCAGTATCTAAATCTACTAAGAACACATAAGTCAAATAGCACACACATAGAATATTGATTGACTTTAAGAAAAGAAATACCTGATGGCACGTAGCTACACGGCTGGCATCCCCTTCCCTTGTAACTATTCTCAGTTTAAGTTTAGGTTTTGAAAATATTTACCCAATTCACTTAAACTTCCACTCTGATACCAACTTGTAAGGCCCCGTTCTAGGAGACCTCATAGTTGGTCATTCATACCACTAAACATATGTAATAATATACCTTTAATAAAATATGGTAGCAAAATTCATTAGCAAAAGCCATTCATTTTATTAATAATTACTGTTGTCATGCAATACAACATGATTAAACTACAAAGAAAACATCAATTAATTCCATTACAAAACAACAATAATAACATATATGAATCGATGCCAGTCTTGCCCCGCCAAGCAGCCTTCCCGTGTGGCATCCTCAGCAACCATTGCCAACCAACTGAAAATGCATAAAAGTCAGTGTTGTTGAGTGAGTTTTAGATTTAAAGTATTAAAATACTTTATACATTTCGTATATGAATATACTCTTCTCGATCATAAAAATACTCCCTTTACTTTCGCACGTGATCATTAATTATCGCACGTATTAGTTCGTTTCATACTTTATCATTTTGTTTGTTTTGTACTTTATCTTTATCATTCATTTCGTACTTTATCTTGATCGTTTGTTTCGTACTTTATCTTTATCTTTCATCGATTCTAGATCCTGTCAAGCTTTCCCCTATCATGGCCCGAAGCCCCATTCCGAGCACAAAGCCTCATTACTATTTGGCATAAAGCCGTATCATATCTAGGCGCAAAGCCATATCATATCCGGGGTCAAATGACAAGGATCCCGTTTTCTACTATGGATAAGTCAGCAAGATTGATCCCTCTGTGTGTGAACCCTTATGGGTTAACCAAAATCACATGCTAAAACACACAGTAGAGCTGACAACTCTTAAAGAGTTGTGATCCTCCTTTTAATCTGCTTGCAATCCTTTTCTTTCTTTCATTACGTTTCACTTTTCATCTTGGTTATGTTTCACTTCGTTATGTTATACTTTACATTCATTCATACACACATCATATTATGTAAAGTCATAACAAAATACTTAACGTATATTATAATATAATATATACGTTTTAAAAATCATTAAAAGATAACACTTTATGGACATATGCAGGTCAAACGTTCATCATAACATTATGCATATTCTATCCATAGACCCTCACATATTCATGCTCAAAATAGGCCAAAACAGTCCATAAGTTAAACTATGGTCAAACCCTAAAATTCTGTTTTTCTAAAAATTCAGGAAAATTTTCTAAGTCTTTGGGCGCATGAGCACTATTTGGGCGCATGAGCACTATTTGGGCGCATGAGAACTATTTGGGCGTTTCTCCACTATGTAGGTGCAACAGCCTCACTTAGGCGTTTGAACACTTAGGAGCATGAGCCTCTTGGGCGCATGGGCACTATTAAGGTGTTTTACCTTACACTTGGGTGTTTCAGTAACACTTAGGCGCATGAGGAACAGTTTAGGCGCATGAACATACACTTAAAATTCCAAGACAACTTTGGGCGCATGAGCTACTATTTGGGTGCATCATCATATAATTTACTTTGAAGTCCATTTTTCAGGCACATGGGCCCTGTTTGGGCGCATGATCTTACTTAAAACTATTCTAAGGTAAATAACTAGGCACATGGACCCTGTTTAGGAGCATGACCACCAACTTATACAATTCTAATATATTTTCTGTCCCGAACAACATCTTAACATGTTCTAAACTTCTTACAACCATTCTATGCCTTAACAAAAAACGCACAACCATAAAATACCAAAATACAAGCATAATACATACGGTCATACATACAAAAGTTTTAATCTTGTCTAATTCTCTATGAGGATAGAACTCCTCGATCACAAGTTTCTTCAGTTTCGAGCACCTCATTCTATTAATAGCCCTACTACCCTTTGTAGGATTCTATGTGCCCAAGACACTTAGAATATTGATGTGGTTAGTACGTTATGATCCAAGTCGGGTTATACCCAATAACAAGCTTAGCAAACACCAATTAATATTTAATTGATGATATGATCATGCAATTAAACATTTACACCAATTTTAGAAAATGGGTTTTCTAAATAAGTTGCATATGAGATGGAACAATTTATTAGGATATTTTGTTCAATGATATTATTTGAAGTGTTATTTAAATTAGTTGTATAACACCAAATAATAATGAGAGTATACTACTTATACAATTAAATGGTTAATTGCATAAACTAGTTACAAGACTAGACAATATATATGTGTGTGTTAATATTTGACATTTATAAAATATAACCACCTATTTTATAAATATCAAATATTATTGAAAAGAGAATAAAACCACTAATTCAGCCCTCTTGGCCGTCCACCATGCATGGCTTTTATTCCTTGACAACACACACACATGCATGTGTGAGAATGTGTTATTCTCTTGGTAAGAACATTTACATGCTTTGGTCTTCCACTATCTCATTCCACTAACTAGTTTTTGGAAAGAGTAAACACATGCACATGTGTAGCTCCACTACAAATCCAAGTGTGACTCTTATTTCTCATTGATTCTTGCATGCAAACAACAACTAAGATTCTCTCTTCTCTCTCTCAAAGCTACGAATTCAGCAGCAAAATTAGAGGGTTTTCAGCAGAAAATTAGAGGGTTTTCAAGTTGTTCTTGGTGTTTTCTACCTAACAAGAAGGTGTGTTTGCAAGGAGCTTGGGGTATACTAGCTTGAGGGTTCCTTCCTTGGAGCCTTGGCCGAGTTCTTGAGCATCTAACAACCTTTTTCTGTCGAGTTTAGCTGCTGCAGAAAGGTATTAATCACAGCCCTATGTAGTTGTGATTTTATGTAGTTTTACATATGTTCATAGCTTGCTAATTCAGATAAATGATCCTTTGTTCTTTGGGTTTGTTTCATACATCAATATGGTCATCTAATGAACATATTTTTCAGCTTATAAACAAGGTATAATGCTATACTTCCTCTGCGTTTTCAGAAAGTTTAAGAGGTTAAACTATCATTTTATGTTCTAACAAACCCAACACCCTTAGATTGCACAATAGTGTCCCACCAACATAAGGGCAAGTCCATAAATGAGTGGGTAGAAAACTTCACCTTCTGATCTTCTTGGCACTTACTAATATCAAGCACCGCCTCCATCATCTCTCGCCTATCGGTGAGCAGCAACAGCACTACCATTCCCATCAAAAGTTGGGGGCTTGTATCTTTGAAACGCTCCGTAGTTATTGCCTCGTGCAGTTTCCTGCACCGCCTCTTCCTCCTCCTCCTCCTCACTTGAGATAACCATCTTAGTCTCTGGCTGTTCTTCTTCTCTCCCGGTGGTACATCTCTTTTCTCTCCTTTCATCCTCCCTCACCGCCTTAATCACCTCAGTTACCACAGACCGCAAAATCGTCAGCATGACTTGATGTACCTCTTTTACTACTGCCTCTTTCAATGTGGCCCTCAAATTCACACTCTTATTGACACCCTCATGCTGATGAACTCCAGGATCAACAGTGGTCGTCTCAGTATCTCTAGCCTGGTTTGTCGTAATACGCGGTTTAGCACCACGTCCACCCCTTGCTCCACCTCTTGAAGCCTTAGAAGATCTACCTCCAGCCATCTCTAATCACTATAAGATTCAAACACTAGCACAGTCAGTCAAGGTAATAGCTCAGTTTATGTTGAGTATAGTAAGTCCCTAAATACAGTGGCTAGTTTTGATTAGCCACTTACTTTACTCTTCACACCCCAAGCATTTCCTATCCTGACCATATCAGTATCTAAATCAACTAAGAACACATAAGTCAAATAGCACACACATATAATATTGATTAACTTTAAGAAAAGAAATACCTGATGGCACGTAGCTACTCGGCTGGCATCCCCTTCCCTTATAACTATTCTCAATATAAGTTTAGGTTTTGAAAATATTTACCCAATTCACTTAAACTTTCACTCTGATACCGACTTGTAAGGCCCCGTTCCAGGAGACCTCATAGTTGGTCATTCATACCACTAAACTTACGTAATAATATACATTTAATAAAATATGGTAGCAAAATTCATTAACAAAAGCTACTCATTTTATTAATAATTACTGTTGTCATGCAATACAACATCGTTAAAAAAAAAACATCAATTAATTGCATTACAAAACAACAATAATAACATGTGCTAATCGATGCCAGTCTTGCCCCGCCAAGTAGCCTTCCTGCGTGCCATCCTTAGTAACCATTGCCTACCAACTGAAAATGCATAAAAGTCCAAGTGTTGAGTGAGTTCTAGATTTAAAGTATTAAAATACTTTATACATTTCGTATATGAATATACTCTTCTCGATCATAAAAATACTCCCTTTACTTTCGCACGTGATCAATCATTATCGCACGTATTCGTTCGTTTAATACTTTATCATTTCGTTTGTTTTGTACTTTATCTTTATCATTCTTTTCGTACTTTATCTTGATCGTTCGTTTCGTACTTTATCTTTATCTTTCACCGATTCTAGATCCTGTCAAGCTTTCCCCCATCATTTCCCGAAGCCACCATTCCGGGTACAAAGCCTCATTACTATCTGGCATAAAGCCGTATCGTATCTAGGCCCAAAGCCATATCATATCCGGGGTCAAATGACGAGGATCCCGTTTTCTACTATGGTTAGTCACCAAGTTTGATCCCTCTGTGTGGGAACCCTTATGGGTTAACCAAAATCGCACTGTAAAACACACAGTAAAGCTGACAACTCTCAAAGAGTTATGATCCTCCTTTTAATCTGCTTGCAATCCTTTTTTCATTACATTTCACTTTTCATCTTGGTTATGTTTCACTTCGTTACGTTATACTTTACATTCATTCATACATACATCATACTACGTAAAGTCATAACAAAATACTTAACGTATATTATAATATAATATATACGTTTTGAAAATCATTAAAAGATAACACTTTATGGACATATGCATGTCAAATGTTCATCATAACATTATGCATATTCTATCCATAGACCCTCACATATTCATGCTCAAAATAGGCCAAAACAGTCCATAACTTAAACTAGGGTCAAACCCTAAAATTCTGTTTTTCTAAAAATTCAGGAAAATTTTCTAAGTCTTTGCGCGCTTGAGCACTATTTGGGCGCATGAGAACTATTTGAGCGTTTCTCCACTATGTAGGCGCAACAGCCTCACTTTGCCATTTGAACACTTAGGAGCATGATCCTTTTGGGCGCATGGGCAATATTAAGGTGTTTTACCTTACACTTGGGTGTTTCAGCAACACTTAGGTGCATGAGGAACTGTTTAGGCGCATGAACTTACACTTAAAAATTCCAAGACAACTTTGCGCACATGAAACTACTGTTTGGGCGCATCATCAAATACTTAACTTTCAAGTCCATTTTTCAGGCGCATGGCTCCTGTTTGGGCGCATGACCTTACTTAAAACTATTCTAAGGTAAATAACTAGGCACATGGGCCCTGTTCAGGCGCATGACCACCAACTTATACAATTCTAATATATTTTTCTGTCCCAAACAACATCTTAACATGTTCTAAGCTTCTTACAACCATTCTATGCCTTAACAAAGCATACACAACCATAAAATACCAAAATACAAGCATAAATACATACGGTCATACATACAAAAGTTTTTAAGAATGTTTACATGTATTTTCAGCCCCAAAATCATTAAAAACAAGTAAAATATGGGGTCTAGAAACTCACCTAAGCTGCTTCCAGTTGTCAAACCCTCCAACTTGAACTTTTCTAAAGCTTCTAACACCTTTACATGTCCAAAGACACATAACCGAATGCATACAAACACATAAGAGCATGTAGAAACCGTTTTTATGACCTAAAATCCATAAAAAACGAACCAATTATACTAAATTTATTTACCTTAAATAAATTTGGCTGCTCTCTCTAGAACCGAAGTTCTTTCTACTTGTTGGGTTTGTAAGAACATAAAATCATAGTTTAACCTCTTAAACTTTCTAAAAAACGTAGTGGAATTACAACTTTATAAACTTGTTTATAAGCTGAAAAATATGTTCATTAGGTGATTATATATGTGTAAAACAAACCCATATAACAAAGGATCATTTATGTGAATATGCAAGCTATGAATATATGTAAAACTACATAAAATCACAGCTACATTGAGCTGTGATATCTACCTTTCAGGAGCAGCAAAAATGACCAAAGAAAGGTGGAAATGATGTCCAAACATCGGCCAAGACTTCAAGGGTAGAAGTCCTCAAGCTTGTATACCCAAAGGTTACTTGCAAACGTCTCTTGTTAGGAAGAATTAACACCAAGATCAACTCCAAAAACACCTCCAAAGCTGCTGCCTGGCCGAAAGTTTTAGAGAGAGAGTTGGGAGCTTTTTTGGTGTTTTGCATGTAATGTGAATTGATGTTAGAGAGTCCTATACTCTTTCAAAAAGAGTGTGCGTTACCAAGAGAAAAGAAGGAACCCTATTTGTCCATGGGGTGGCTGAAAATTTTAAAACATGGCTGGATTCCCTGTCATTTTTATCTCTTGTTTACACATTAAAAGTTCATAGACCCTTTTGCATTTTTAATGTGTGACAAGTGCAAGGACCATACTAATATGTTTTATGCACTAATCTTTAATTAAACATTTTAATTAAAGATCACTAACATTACATTATCTTATGTTATTTAAACCCTTTTAAATTACAATGAGATTAATAAAACCCATCAACAAATCATCCTTATGATTTGACCCATTTCACATATAATTGTTTAGAAAACCAATTTTCTAAATTTGGTGTGTTATTATTTAATTGCATGATCACATCATCAATTAAATAATCGTTTGTGTTTGCAAAGCTTGTTATTGGGTATAACCAGACTTGGATCATAACATACTAACCACATCAATATTCTAAGTGTCTTGGGCACATAGAATCCTACAATCTCCCACTTGCCCAAGATTCATAGAAGATTAATGCAAGCAGTAAATGACGGCTAACAACGGTTTACTACCCTTAATACGCATGACTTATAGCCATTCAATAACATCATCTTATTCAAGTATCCTACTTGAAATGATTTAGGTGAATCAATCATCTAACCTTTTGTTACAGATGTCATGTTAAATCCAAGAACATAGAATGATCATTCCTTGTTGATTTAACTTATCAGGCCTTAGACATCTTACTCTCAACGAATAAGAGGAACAAATTCCATCTTGACTACATACGTTTCTCATAAGCACCTCGTGTCATACCTGAACATACCCTTATGTACTGTCCACTATTGTAGGACAGTGAGGAATTAGCTCAAGGTATAATACTTGGTGAATATCAAAACCCAATATGTATCTCAGGTCGGAGGATACCAAATGATATTTTCCTTTACTCAAATTTACTTATGATCAATCAATAAGATTCCACGTAGTAAAATTTGAGATGCGGGTTAGTCCAATATTCGTATCCCACAAATATCTACGAACCTTGGTAGCAACCTATTGCTCTATATTCATCCTTATAAATATCAACCAATCCAAGTTCATAATTGAAAGGATCTCAGCCTCTAGTTTGATCAATTAGGTTGTATTCGCAGCGGATTTAGCATAAGAATTAAGCAAATTATATTAAGAACACAAGAGATATATCAATGTAACAGTATGTTATAGAGAAAGAGAGGAATTCTGCAAAAAGATGTTTTCTATTAGATCACACGCTTCGGAAAGGATTATATTTAGGTCATCTTCCTTTTATAGGAAGAATGACGTCAGCTGATGTCACTTGATAGTGACATCAAACCGTTATTCTAACAAACTACTGAAACTACCTTAACTACTGACGATGTCAAACAGCTGACATCTCCTTACAAAATACTATGTGTTAAACTTATTACAACAGCTGAAAAGAAACTACTTAAAACTACAACGACTAAGAACATACTCTTCATTTGTTTTACAAACTACTAAAATAGAAAATACAACTACTGAAAAGAAAAAGCTGAAAGGTAAACCATCACAACAACTGAAGAATACTTCTTCAGCTGTTGTGACAAACTCTGAAGCTTCAGCACTTGTCTTCAGACTTTAACTTCAGATGTTTCATCAGCTGATGACTTCAATAGTTGTCATCAGCTGATGTCTTCAGTCTTTGTCTTCAGTCTTTGTACTTCAGTTGTTGATCTTCAGTACTTTGATCTTCAGCTGATAGTCTTCAGTACTTGAGTCTTTAGCACTTGAGTCTTCAGTACTTGAGTCTTCAGTACTTGAGTCTTTAGTACTTGAGTCTTAAGTACTTGAGTCTTTAGTACTTGAGTCTTCAGTACTTGAGTCTTCAGTACTTGTGTCTTCAGCTGATGTTCTTCAGTACTTTGATCTTCAGCTGTTGAGGTCTTCAGACTTTGTCAAATAGCTGATGATGCTTTCAGCAGTCGTTGTGATGTCTTGTGGGACTTAGAGGTTTTTCTAATCTGGCTCATTGGTTCTTTTGGTCCAACAAACTCCCCCTGAACCAATACGGCCAAAACCTCTAAGCTTATTGTTAGTCCCACTTATTGTGGCAGAATGATTGGTCTATTTCCTTCTGGATCAGCTCAGAAGTTGACCCATATAAGCACTGGCCTGGGAAGAGGTCTCAAGGATCTGATTGGCATAGTATGGATGGGAACTCTGTTTTGGGGAACTGGACACAGAGTTGTTGTCCCATCCATGAGACCTACTTCCCAACTATGAGCCTGTAGGATTCTCTGGTGTAGGCTTCTAAAAACATTACTTTTTCCTCCATAGTAAGATTCTCTGCCTCACCCTCAAAGAATTCTTCAGGCCCATAGAGCTCTGAGATGTATTTGGCATGTTTACCATTTTTGAGTTCCACAGTTGTTATAGCCCTACAGGCGAACTCATCAGGGTGATTACCCTCTAAGAACAACTGGAGCTCATTTCTCCTAAGATTCTCAAACCTCTTGTAGACTAACCCTTTTTTAACCACCCTATTCTCCAACATCATTTGTGGTGGTAGGTTAGCCTGATAGGTCTTCTTGAAATCTTCAATTGTCTCCCAGGGTGATACTACAATAGCCAAAGAGATCACTTCATCTACAATCCTTTTTACTTGGCTATTGTATCTCAGTGGAATGTCTTTCTTAATGATCCTGTAAGACACCCTGGGATCAGGCCAAATACTCACCTTGTCCTTTTAAATTGATATGTATGCCTTAAAGTGAATAATCTCAGAGCTTGTTTCCTCATATTCATGATTGCTGAGGAAGCAGCATAAGCTTTATCTACTCTTTTCAACAGCTCATCATCATGTAGCCTATGCTGCTGTTCTTCTTCAATCTTAACCTTCACAGCTTCCATCTGTGAGGCAAGAGTGATAGGTAAAGATTTTGCTTTAGGCAAAGATAGAACTATAGAGAGAGGCAGCCTATCTTTTTCCTCATCATCCTCTTCTTATTCTTCTTCTTGCCTCAGTACCCTTCTCTTCCTCTTCAAGGGTGCATCATCGGCTATGGGTTTTGATGGTGAAGGAGTTGGTTTTGTAGGTGGAGGTTTGGTTTTTGTTGTGGGAAATTGGGCAGGCTGAGCTAGCAATTTAGATGTGAGAGAGGATTTGGTTTGTTTGGCTAACTCAGTCCTATTCCCAGCACTGGCTTCACTAAGGGCTTCTATGATCAGTCCTTTAGTGAATACCTCAGACGAACAGATCTTGTTGGCTATTGCCAAGATGTTGTCCCTGGACCATAATCTGATCTCCAGGACTGATCTCCCTAGATACTTCGAAATGAATCTTGTCATAGCCTCAAGTCTCTCTTTTTCCTCTTGGCTATGACAAGACCATCGGTATTCTATCTCTTTCACCTCCAACTTCCTTATCTCTTGATCTAGCTCAGCAGTGTCAGTGTCAAATCCTTGCCTGAACAGCTAATCAATGATGTTATCCATTGACCTACTATGTTCAGCATCAGCCTCCTTGACTAGGACAGCAAAATCTTTCTCCTTCCCTCCCTTCTTCACCTTCTCTCCCTTATTTTTCTTGTATGTGACATGAAAGTCTTTTTGACTTTCAGTCACTTTTTCCAATTCAGCACTCTCCTTCTCCTTCTCCCTCTCAGTCTCCACCACCAACTCCCTCTCATATACCACCTCATCCTCAACTTCTTTCTCTTTCACTTCCTCCTCCACTCTCTTTCTCTTAGCTTTCACTGAAGTCTCCCCCTTTTTGGTTGCATTGGTTGCAAGGGGTTGACTGTCAGAAAGCTTCTTCATCACAACAGCTTCCACCAAAGGCTGTATAGTAGAGGGAAGCCTCTTATCAAGGGCTTTTATCACAATATCTTGATAATGGGTGTGATGAGAGGCAAGGAATTTTAAAAGATAGCAGCTAATTGCTCTGGGGGTTCTGTCCCTGAGAACTAGTGCCAAAAGCAAGGGTAGGTGGCTGAGTTTGTGGGAGTGGCTGAGTGTTTATGAGACCTTCAGGTGAAGGTGCCTTCTGTGGGTTTATGGTGGCAGATGGGCTTTGGTCTTAAGTCATTTTGGCGAGTAGCTCTTTGAGTCTACTCACCTCATCCTCCAGAATGGTGTTTTGAGCTACTACATCGTAGAAAAAGCTCAGGTCATCATCAGTTGGAACTGAATCACCTGACCTCCTGATTGAATCAGGATGTACATGTGCTAAGTGTGGCTCAGTGATCACATGTGCCCCTTGTTCTTGGTACTGGGGACTTCCTGCCTCCAGATTGGATCCATCATCGGCAGTTACCTCTGGTGAGGACTTAGAGATGGTACCAACTTCTTCCTGTTCATGTGCTGATACAGGGGAAGTGGCAGCCTCACCAGATTGTCCTATCTCCTTTGCCACACTTGGAGATGAGACATTTGATTCCCTATGTTGTGGGCTCCCATCAACACTTATCCACCCTCTCTGTGGTTGGAGTTTTCCCAGTTGTGATTGGTTCCTGGGGAGAGGGTGGAGTGTTAAGATGAGTCAACACTTCTGCAATTATGAATGTAGGGCTTTAAGGGCGGTTGCAGTGGGAGATGGGGTAGAAGCAGTATGCACATGGGGAGATGTGTGCTTTTCAATGGCAACCTCCTCAAGTGAGAAAGGTTCCAGATGTGTGGCAGCCCCGGAAATGGTTGCATCAGGCTCCTGTAAAGAGGATGCCTATGCGGTTGTGGTTGGTGGAGTCGTGGTAATTGCTGGGAGAATCGTGCCAGCAATTACTTCCTGCCTTTGTTGTGCAGGGGCATCCTCTGGGGACTCATCTCCCTGAGTAGCCTTTTTGGGTTTCTTTTGTTTGGGTTTGGTAGGGACTTTGGATTTTGAGGTGGAGGCTGTCGGTTCCAGCTGCGTGGGTTTTCACAGCATGGCAGCCTTTTTCAATGTTTGGTCAGTGTTGTGCCTGGAGTATACCTCAGGCAATACAGCCATGGTAGGGACTCCAAGGCCAACAAGTCCCTCAACATGTAGCTGGTTCTCTATTATGGCCATTATGAACCGTGGATATAGTATCGAACGGTTAGCAAAAGATTTTGTGGCCATGTCCTTAAGTTCCAAAAAGATTATTTCAGAAAAATTTAAGTTTTGTTTCTCAAGGATAGAGAATAATACCTGCTGCCACCTTGATGACATTTGGTCCTATGAGGAGGTCTTTGGGGCTAAGCAAACATTCACCATATGGTAAATAAGTCGTTCGGCATCATGAAAATGTTTCTTGAGCAGGGTAGACGCATGAAGGTCACCCTGATAGTCATGGTGTGCAAATGAAAGATCAGTGGTGCCTTTTGGATATTCGATTAGGAAGGTGGCATCATCCAATTTTAGGGTTTGGCGGATGATTGCCGGATTGATAACCACCTTCTGGTTATTGACGAATGACTGGAGAGAGACCTCGGCGTCGTTCTCTCCAGTAAGGGTGGCGTTGGTCCAGAACTGTGTAAGGGAATCGGCATAGATTGTGGGATTGAGGAGGAAGGCTGTTTGGTAAGGAGAATTGACCATGAGATCTATGGCTCTATGAAACTTGGTCCAAAATGGGGATTTGGTGAGGTAGGCGACACAGTTGTGTCTTGGCTTAAGCTGCATGGTCGCCATTAATAGTGTGAGAGAGGTGTCAGAGATTTTGAAATATTAGGTTATGAGAGAATGAAAAACTCTGAAGGTAGGGTTAGGTATTTATAGGATACGGATTGAAACAGCTGAAAGAAAATGAATAAAGGTTTTGGTATTAGGCATCAGTTGTTGAAACGACTGATGACATGGTTTTAACCTTCATAGGTTATAAACATCTGAGGACTTGGTGTTAGTCATGAGTAGTTGAAACTAATGAGATCGTTGTTTTGTCCTTCAGATGTTGTAAACGACTGAAGACTTGTTGTTAGTCATCAGTAGTTATAAACTACAGAAGACATGTTTTTCATCTTCAGACGTTGTAAACAACTGAAGACGTGGTATTAGTCATCAATAGTTGTAAACTACTAAAGACATGGTTTTGGCTTCAGTTGTTGTAAACAACTGAGGACTTGGTGTTAGTCATCATTAGTTGTAAAACTACTGAAGACGTGGTTTTGTCCTTCAGTTGTTTGGTATGAAACAGCAGCAGAAATCAGCTGAAGAGTAAAATTACTCATCAGTTGTTGTCGTCAATTCAGTTGTTTCATGCTGACCTCAATATTTACTCATCAGCTCTTTGGCTGAATTTCAGATGTTTCATTGGCCTTCAGCTCTTGTAACTATTTATTCCTCAGCTCTTGTGAACAAATGTTCATATGACCTGATGAAATAGATTATTCTTCAGAGCTTGTGAACAATTTTTGTCTTCAGTACTTATGTGTAAGATTACACATCAGTACTTCTGAACAAAATTTGTTCTTCACTACATATTTGTTTGAAAAATATACATCAGTAGTTTTAACTACATCAGTTGTTTTCAACAAATAATGTACTTCAGTACTTTGAAGCATTTTAGTCTTCAGTAGTTATGAAAATGCGGAAGACTAAATTACTCATCATTACTTATTTTTTGACTTTTGCATACTAATGCTCATCAGTACTTGAGCTGAGAGCATCAGTATTAGTCAAATTATTCTAGCTGCAGCATACCAAGCCTTAGTACCAGATTTTGAAATGTGGCACTATCTAAAGGCTTAGTAAATATGTTTGCAGGCTCATCAGCATTAGGCACAAACTTTGGATCAATCAGACCTTTTTCAAAGAAATCCCTAATAAAATGATGTCTGATCTCAATATGTTTGGTCCTAGAGTGCTGGACTGGATTTTTAACAATACAAAGAGCTAATGCACTATCCATTAATAATGGAGTCTTAGTCTCTGTAATGCCATAATCCAAGAGTTGATTCTGAAGCCAGAGTACCTGGGATGTACAACTTGCAGCAGCAATGTCCTTAGCTTCAGCAGTGGATATAGCAATTGATGTTTGTTTCTTACTCTGCCAAGAAACTAAACAATTGCCTAGGAATTGGCAACCACCAGAAGTGGATTTTCTGGTTACTTTGCATCCTGCATAGTCACTATCAGAGAAAGCAACCAATTTGCAAGAATGCCCAGTAGAATACCAAAGACCTAGAGATTGGGTACCTTGCAAATATCTAAAGATCCTTTTGACTGCAATCAAATGGGATTCTTTAGGTACAACCTGAAATCTAGCACAGGTACATGTTGCAAACATAATGTCTGGTCTAGAAGCTGTAAGGTACATCAAGGACCCAATCATACATCTGTAAAGGGTTTCATCAACCGCTTTACCTTTTTGATCAACATCTAGTTATGTGGTGCTGCTCATAGGAGTAGAACAGGGCTTATAGTTTTGTAAATCAAACTTATGCAAAAGATCTTTTGTATATTTGGACTGATGAATGAAGATTCCATCAGTCCTTTGTTTGATTTGCAAACCTAGAAAGATCTTTAATTCTCCCATAGCACTCATTTCAAACTTTTGCTTCATTAGCTTAGTGAATTCATCACACAACTTTGGATCAGAGGATGCAAAAATTATATCATCAACATAAATTTGAACAAGTAGCTTATGTTGTCCCACGTTCTTAATGAATAAAGTTTTATCAATGGAGCCTCTAGTGAAATTATTCTGTAGAAGAAAATTAGATAATGTTTCATACCAGGCTCTAGGAGCTTGTTTCAACCCATAAAGAGCCTTATCAAGCTTATACACCCAATCAGGATGTTTATTATCCTCAAAGTCTGGTGGTTGACACACATAAACTTCTTTTATTTTACCATATAAAAAGGCACTTTTGACATCCATTTGAAGAACTTTAAGATTATGAAAGGCAGCATAAGCTAAGAACAATCTAATTGCCTCCAGTCTGGCTACAGGGGCAAAGGTTTCATCATAATCGATGCCTTCCTCTTGTGCAAACCCCTGTACAACCAGCCTGGCCTTGTTCTTGACAATTTGGCCCTTTTCATCAGTTTTATTCCTAAACACCCATTTAGTGCCTATTGCACACTTACCTTAGGGTAAAGGAACAAGCTCCCACACTTGCTGCTTTTTAAACTGAAGAAGCTCAAGCTGCATTGCTTCAACCCATCCATTATCTCTTAGTGCAACATGATCATTCTTTGGCTCTTGCTGACTGATGAAGAGAGCATAGAAGCATAAATTACACAATTGACTCCTAGTTGAAACTCCAGCATTGATATCACCAATAATTTGATACACTGGGTGATTCTTCAGCTCTTGATAGACAATAAGATCAGTGAAAGTGTTTGTAGGACCTTCAGCTGCAACAGATGGTGATGTAGATTCTTGAAACCAAGTAGGAGAAAATGAAGTAGAGGATTCAGAAATCTCATCAGCATTTGTTGTGGATGGAGCTACCGAAGCTACAGGAGCATCAGCTTTAGTTGACTCAGGCAGGTGGTCACTAAACCTGAAAAGGTGAGTACTGGCATCTTCATCATCAGTACCACCAGGTGGAGAACTATTGACAGGAACAATAGCTGGAGGTTGATAAGGAACATATTGCAGTATGTCCAGATCAAATAACTCCAAAGGGTTTTGTGGAATCTTGTCCTTTGGAGATTCATTAAACTTCACATGCAATGTCTCTTCAACCGTCTTTGTTCTGCAGTTGAAAACTCTGTATGCCTTACAAGTTGATGAATAACCAACAAAATACCCTGCATCCACCTTTGATTCAAACTTCTGGAGTGGATTGCTTGTGTTGAGAATGAAACAAAGACACCCGAAGGCACTAAAGAAGGAAATCAAAGGGGCCAAATGATGAAGTAATTCATAAGGAGTATTCATCAACCTCTGATTCATTATAGCTGTTACAGCTTCATCTTTGGAGTGCAAGAAGAAAGTCCATAAATATCTGGAGTAATCATCCACAATTACCATACGGTATTTCTTCTTTGCCATGCTCATCACTCTAACAGGACCAAAAAGATCCATATGCAAAACTTGCAATCAGGCATTGGACTTTGGTTCTTCTATTAGAGGAAATGAGACTTTGTGTTGTTTCCCCTTTAAACAAGCAGTGCAATTGTCTTCATATTTGAACTCCTTCAAAGGTAACCCTCTTACTAAACTATGGTGTATCAGCTGATTCATGTTTTTAAGATTCACATGCCCCAGCCTTCTGTGCCATAGAGTAGACTCTTGAGGAGATGCCTTGGAGAATAGGCAAGGATGGCCCTTTAGATCAATTTTCTTGGGAAGATCTAAGGCATATACTCTTCCTGTCATGTTGGCCTTCAGGAGAGTATATTCATCCAAGACCTTGTCAATCAAACTTAGAACTTTGGATGACAGAATCCGATAGTTCTGGCTGGTGAAAAGGGCAACATGGCCTTTATTACACATTTGACTGACACTCCAGAGATTGTACTTGAGATTCTCAAC
This sequence comes from Flaveria linearis, assembly GCA_024085815.1. Lineage (NCBI taxonomy): Eukaryota > Viridiplantae > Streptophyta > Magnoliopsida > Asterales > Asteraceae > Flaveria > Flaveria linearis. The sequence continues at coordinate 30,991 of JABSNV010001393.1, read as the reverse complement.
ATGGTTAACATCATCAAACCTTATTTCCCCATTGGAAACAAAGCCTTTGTCGATGATGTAACCTTTTGCATCATTGCCAAAGGAAACAAACCCCTTCTTTCCTTGAGAGTGGTCATTAAGAAGTGAGCTGCTTCCTGTCATATGCATGGATCCTCCACTGTCTACATAACAGATGCTTCTGTGGCATGTTGAAGAACCCTGCATTCATCACAACAAGTTAGTTAGTTTTTGAGACCCAAACCTTTTTGGTTTTGGGTCTGTTCTCATCAACAGATGTGACACTAACTGGTTTGTTGTGTGTGACAGCCTGAGGTGAAGGAGATGGTGTAGAAGAGGAATCCTTTGGCTTGGATTTCCTTTTCTATGGTTTCAGCACAGGAGCAGCTAAGTGGCTGACTCTTCCCATTAGATGTTGAACCATCATAACAAGCTGTGTCTGATTTTGTGATAAAGCCTTTTGCTCATCAGACACATTAGGGCTTGCTTGTGATGGATTCCTGTGTTGCACCATCTTCTTTTGAGCAACCTCAGCTGTTGCCTGATTAACCCTATCCTTCTTTTTGGATTTCTTCTTAGACTTGGGGGTTTCAGGTTTTGATGTTGCTGGTACAAACTTGGTCTCAAACTCAGTTTTCATTACATTCATTTTCTCTTTAATTTTCTCCTTTTGTTTGAGTTTGGAGCTCTTTTTGTACAAGCAATCATCAGTAAGATGATTGAACAAGCCACATATTTCACATGGCTTCTTTTTCATCTTTAGTTGATTATCTGCTAAAGAAGATGAAACTACTGAAGACTTGTTCTTCAGCAATTTGCTATCAGTACTTGCAGTTTTCTTCCTTACAGTACTTGCTTTCCTGATATCTTTTTAGTAGTCTTCAAACCCTTTCTACTTGCCGTTTTCTTCCCTATAGTACTGGCAGTAGTTGGGGTTTGAACTTTAGGTGTTATCACTTTCTCTCCAGTACTGTCAGTACTTTTAGAGACAACACCTGAGTTGATCAACTTTTGATCATGTGACAGTCAACATTTGAACCATCAGCTGTTGTAGCATCAGTTGATTGCTTTTGTGAGGAATTAATGCTGACTTTAACCTCTGATGATGCTGTATCAGATAGTAGGTCACATGATGAGAAGGATTGGTTATTGCTTTCTCCATCAGATTCTACTTCTGCTCTGGAATTAAAATCTGTTGGAGGAGCAGTGTGATTATAACCAATGCCAAACTTCACATTAGAAGTTGATTGCTTACTTAGAAGCATTTCAAAACCCTTGCAAGATTACACCTAGCGATCACACTCTACCTGGGTAGCTGCAAGTGTTTCCTTGAGGTCTCTGTACTTCTCTAGAAGTACCTCTTCCCTAGCCTTATCATCTTTGATTTGGCATTTCAGTTTATAAATCTCATCATTTTTATCATTAACGACAGACTCAAGTTCAGCTTTTGTTTTGGAAAGGGTTTGCTCTAGCTCAAGATTTTTATTAATTAAAGCTACATTTGCTTCTCTAATAGATGCAAATGCAGCTATGTAGGATTCAGAACATAGCTTGGCTTTGGCCTCAGAAGATACCTGTGATGAAGCATTGGAGGATGACCCATCAGCAGACTCCAGGGCCATGAGAGCAAGGTTCCTAAAAGGATGATCACCACCATGTTGACCAGCACCAGGAAACAGTTGTTCATGACAAGATAAATCATCTGGTAAACTGCTCCAGTCAACAACTCCTGGGGTGAAGAAGCTGTGTTGTTGAGGTTGAGATTGTTGATGAGATTGGGATGGTTGAGGCATAGGAAGGGCATGTGGTTGTTGAGCAATGGGTGCTTGAACTTGACTTGACTGAGGCATGTGATAGTAGGGGTATGGGTATGGCATAGGACTTTGAGGGACAAAGTATGCAGGTGATGACTGAGCTTGTGATGGATGACAAGAACTGGTGGAATATTTCCCTTTGTTCTTTGAGCTATTGCTTGGAAAAGTCACAAAGGGTGTAGAGGAGTTAGATCCAGATGATCTACACTCTCTATCAAAGTGTCCAAGCCTATGGCACTTATGACACCTCAACTTGCTCTTGTCAAAACCGACTTTGGTTTTGCAAGAGAGACCAGGAAATTTCCTGCCAGTTCTCTTGTAGAACTTTTGAGATCTGATATTTATCATTGCCATTTGACTCAAAATATCCATCTTTTCTAGATCATCATCTGGAATGCCCTTCAAGTCCTCCATCAGAAAGCACAGGTTATCACTGCTACCTCATGAACTACCATCAACACCAACAAAAGCATGTTCAGAATTGGTATAGAAATCAATATGCTCATTATAGGCACTCTCTGATACAGCATATTCTGACTCTTGACCTATCAGTGCCGCATTGCCTGATACAAAGTCATCAGTGAGCTTGCCAGAGGTGGACAACTTCCTTTTCTGCTTTATCTCTCTCTCAAATGTAAGCAGTTTCCTATGAAGTTGGGTGAGAGATAGAGTATCCACATTTGCACTGGAGCGTAGGACAATGGTATAAGTGTCCCATCTCTTAGGCAGGGATCTGAGGAAACGGTTGTTCATCTGACTATTGGAATACACTTGTTTAACCATTTTTAGCTCAGAATAAGACAAGAGAATCGCTCAAACTGTTGAGTCAGTGTCTCACCCTTCCTATGACAGAATGTCTCATATTGTTGGGCGAGGATTTCCCTATTATTTGCTAAGACCTCATTGGTTCCTCCGAATTGTTCCTTCAGAGCAACCCAGAGATCATGAGCAGTTTCATGATGCATCAGCCCTGAATAGATTTCATTAGGCAGTGCCATGGCCAGAATTCCATGGGCTTTAGCATCAATCTCGAACAACTTAAGATCTTCGTCTGAATATTGATCAGGTTTCTTCGCAACCCTCTCATTTGGTTCAGTAATGCTCACCATAGGCTTGTATGCTTCGTGTACCACTGACTTCCAACAACCAGCACTGTTGATAGACAAGTGATGGAGCATACGACGTTGCCATTTGTTATACTCACTCCTCACAAGCATCGAAGGCTTTGTTGAGGAGCTAGTATTGTGAGGATCATTAGTTGGTGTCTCCATCTCAGAATTGAAGCAAAAAATCAAGGTAAACAAAACAAATCTCGCTCAAAATCACGAGAACCTCAAGTTTAATGGCCAGAAGCAGCAGAAACTCAATCTCTATAACCGGTTCTTGCAAATTTGCTAATTCGATCAAACGTAGATAGCAAAAGAGCAGTTTCCATGATCAATTGTTAAATTGATCAATGATTAACCAGCTCTGATACCATTTGAAAGGATCTCAGCTTCTAGTTTGATAAATTAGGTTGTATTCGCAGCGGATTTAGCACACAAAATTAAGCAAATTATACTAAGAACACAAGAGATATATCAATGTAACAGTAGGTTATAGAGAAAGAGAGGAATTCTGCAAAAAGGTGTTTTCTATTAGATCACACGCTTCGGCAAGGATTACAATTAGGTCATCTTCCTTTTATATGAAGAATGACGTCAGCTGATGTCACTTGATTGTGACATCAAACCATTATTCTAACAAACTACTGAAACTACCTTAACTACTGAAGATGCCAAACAGCTGACATCTCCTTACAAAATACCAAGTGTTAAGCTTATTACAACAACTGAAAAGAAACTACTGAAAACTACTGAAGAACATACTCTTCAGTCGTTTTACAAACTACTGAAATAGAATATACAACTATAGAAAAGAAAAAGCTAAAAGGTAAACCATCACAACAACTGAAAAATACTTCTTCAGTTGTTGTGACAAACTCTGAAGCTTCAGCACTTGTCTTCAGACTTTAACTTCAGATGTTTCATCAGCTGATGACTTCAGTTGTTGTCATCAGCTGATGTCTTCAGTCTTTGTCTTCAGTCTTTGTGCTTCAGCTGTTGATCTTTAGTACTTTGATCTTCAGCTGATAGTCTTCAGTACTTGAGTCTTCAGCACTTGTGTCTTTAGTACTTGAGTCTTTAGTACTTGAGTCTTCAGTACTTGAGTCTTCAGTACTTGAGTCTTCAGTGCTTGTGTGTTCAAATGATGTTCTTCAGTACTTTGATCTTCAGTTGTTGAGGTCTTCAGACTTTGCCAAACAGCTGATGATGCTTTCAGCAGTTGTTGAGATGTCTTGTGGGACTTAGAGGTTTTTTTGATTTGGCTCATTGGTTCTTTTGGTCCAACAATAATAATCTTACCCTCACACTTGTTCCCACAAGTATGAACGACTACGGACATTTAGAGTAAACAATTTATCATGGATTAAACATGCCAAATTGGAACATTAATTGAAACATTATAACCGAATAATTTTATTCAAATAATAAAGAGTTCCACATATCCAAATACAAAATTTACAGATCAAATCCAATCACTAGAATATCGAAGTCCCATGGCACAAGTATGGCCTTCATGCTTTTCCTTTTCAAGGAGTATCGTGAGAGGATCCGCAATGTTTTAATCGGTGTGAACTTTGCGAATACATATCTTTCCCTTTTCAACTTCATCTCGTATGTAGTTGAATCTCCGCTCAATGTGCCTTGTCTTTTGATGAGCACGAGGTTCCTTGATTTGTGCAATCACACCCTCGTTATCACAAAGGATCTCTTGGGGGTCCTGAATGGAAGGGACAAATCCTAGATCAGCAATGAATTTCTTCAACCATGCAGCTTCGTGAGCTGTCAATGAGGCCGCTACGTATTCTGATTCTCTAGTTGATAAAGCCACCACATCCTGTTTAGAGCTCTTCCAAGAGACCGCTCCTCCATTTAGAATGAAAATGTATCCTGATTGTGATCGTGAACCATCATGATCAGTTTGGAAACTCGCATCCGTGTAACCTTTTACAACGAGTTCCTCATCACCAGATCCATAGATTAGGAACATATCTTTCATCCTCCTTAGGTACTTAAGTATGTTCTTAACATCCATCCAATGACTGTTTCCTGGATTTTGCTGCTATCGGCTTGTCATGCTTAATGCACACGAAACGTCCGGTCAAGTGCATATCATTGCATACATGATGGATCCAATAGTAGATGCGTATGGGATTGCCTTCATGCTATCTTGCTCATCCTTTGAGCTAGGACATTGAGTCGTACTCAATATTATTCCTCTTTGAATAGGTATGATACCTTTCCTAGAGTTCTCCTTATTGAACCTTTTCAAGATCTTATCAATGTATGCACTTTGATTCAAACCAATCAACCGCCTTGATCTATCCCTATAGATCTTTACTCCCAGAATATAGGCGGCTTCACCAAGATCCTTAATGGAAAAACAACTTCTAAGCCAGGTTTTTACTCCTTGCAAGGTTGGAATGTCATTTCCAAAGAGTAGTATGTCATCAACATACAATACAAGGAAAGTTATTATGCTCCCACAAGCCTTCTTATACACACAAGCCTCATCATCGTTTTTGATGAAGCCATATTTCTTTATTTCTTCATCAAAACGGTGATTCCAATTTCTCGATGCTTGTTTCAATCCATAGGTTGATTTCTTTAGCTTGCATACTGTCACAACCTCATTTTCCACGAACGGGGTTTTACCGTTAGGCGTGTGACATACCAGGATCTCAGACACAGTCATATCGAACGACACTATTTGAATTTTGAAATAAACATGGACTTCATTCATGCGAACATAATCAGAGCTTACAATAGTGCGGAAGCATGTACAAAAGTTGTAAATTCATTACAATACAGTTACAATAGTCATGTTTAAACAAAATGTTCAATGCTGAAAATAAACTAGATGAATGCATGTCCTGAGTGCATTTCCTGAAGCGTGCCTCAAAAGCTTTAGCGTTCCTGTGACCTGAGAAAACATGCTAAAGTGTGTCAACATAAAGTTGGTGAGTTCACAGGTTTAATCAACAATAAATGTATTCGTAAACGTTTCCATGTTTTTGCGTTTAAATGGTTTAGTACATAAAGCATATCGTTAGGTAGCTAGCCTATGTTCTTGTTACTTAGCATTTCGAACCGAAGCTGACTGTTTACGTCCTATTGTGTTTCCACCACTTCTTAACCGACCGTGGCAATCGTATGTGTTTCGTCATGTCTCATCAGACCATGACAATGTGTTTCCTCCATGTCTTAACCTACCGTGGCAATCGTATGTCCAGTCATGTCTCATCAGACCATGACGAGGTGTTTCCTCCACGTCTTAACCGACCGTGGCAATCGTATGTTAGGTCAATTTGGCACCCGTTTGACCTCCAGTCAAGCTAGCGCGACTAGCCCGGGCGGGGTTTGTCAGACCCAGTAGTACTACTCAAAATTACCTCGCTAATCCCATTACTAACGGTTCGAGTGTGTCAGGACATGTTGTGTGTTTGCACTAACGTAACAAGCGATATCAATATTACTACAACCATTTATGTAAATATGTTTTGCATGTTTTCTCCCCCAAACGGAAAGAGATGTAAGAAGGGGCCGTGAAACTCACAGATGATGTAGCAAGTGCGTAGGATGAAAGTTTCCCAAGTGTTGTTTTCGATGCGCTGTCAAACACCTATTGACAGTTGTGTTAAGCGTTAATGTTGTGGTTAGCGTTAATAGACATGTTTAGTCGAGTCGGGTCGCATGGGTTCGGTCGTGGGTGTCACACACACAAGCAGTCATAGGCGTATTAGACTTCATGTAGACTTCAAATGAGTTGTTGATATTTGTAAACAGTTACGTAGTTTTGGGTTGAAAAGTATATGTCTGTTGATTGCGTTGACTTTAATCTTTGTGGTCAAGAAATGACATTTTTATTATTGTGAACTTATCATGACACGATAGACAATTCGCACACCAGAAGAATTTACTCGAAATGACTCCAACCGCATAACAAGGCTAGACGCACGACCGGACACTTCATTCGCACGAATAGGCCTTCAATCGTACGAATCAAGTTCCCTCGTACGATTGAACCCTCATTCATGCGACTCAGCATTCAGTCGTACCACACATTCCCCAATCACCCGAATCAACTACCAATCGCACGAATGAACCTCCATTCGTGCGGTTGGGCCTTCAGTCGGGTGTCACTCAGTCGCACATATTCATTCGGCTGACTCAATCGCACACATTCATTCGGCTGACTTAATCGCACCATTCATTCGCACGTCTCACCCCAGTCGCCCCGATCAATCGCGCGAAGGAACCAGTCGCACGACTCAGTCGCACGGTTGGCCCAGTCGCGGACTGCAGCAGGTCGCGACTGCTGGGCAGGTCGAACGGCCTTCGGCTGTTCCGTGCTCGGTTTTCTCACAATCAAGACTTCCAGAAACACTCTCCTAACATGTCTAAGTGGAATGCATACTCTGATTGACCTCACACGCACCCCCACAACCACATGCATTCGGGTTGAACCCGAACACCCGAATCCCATACTTGCAGCAGTGAAACGGGTGATAAAACGGATGAAAATGGTCGCTTACCTGCTGGGAACGTGATTCCTCAGCTGTTGCGTGGTTTAATCTGACAAAAACGAGCTCAATCGGGTGGGATTTGGTGCTAGGATGAACAATCGGTGGTGTAGAGAGCGTAGAAGAGGAAGAGAGCAGAAATGGTAGTGTTTGGCTGGTGGGTGGGTATTTATACCCAGCCCTAGTTTGGCAATTGTCAGGTTTGGTCCTTGCACTTAGGTACCAAGTTCCCGAATTTGTTTCGGTTGATAATGACGTAGACGAGCGAGCTCTATTAATTAGTAGGATCCCTTAGGTAATCTCGTTTATGTGAATCCTCTACAAACACCCGCGTTAGTATTTATCATAATTTGTTTAACGATGTCAGTGGCGGTGTTTGTATACGTTTCGAGTATTTGCGAGCACGGGTCAATGTTAACGACAACAGTTTGAATAATGGAAATCTGAAATTACGGGGTGTCACATCATCCCCTTGTTGTAGGAATTTTCGTCCCGAAAATTAGTACATCATGTTAAGTTGTTTTTACGGGGTAGTACAAGACTCAACAGTTTGCGATGTGGAATAGAGTACCTGTGTATCTAAGAGGTGGATGCCTGGTTTTGGAACAGTTGAGGGTACTTCCTCTTCATCTGATCCTCGCGTTCCCAGGTAAATTCTGGTCCACGCTTCGAGTTCCAACGGATTTTGACGATAGGGATACGACTGCGTTTGAGTGTCTTGACCTCTCGGTCCATGACTTCCACTGGTTCCTCGAAGAAATGTAGTTGTTCGTCCACGTGTATCTCGTCTAACGGAACGATAAGAGTTTCGTCTGCAAGGCATTTCCTCAAGTTGGAGACGTGGAACACATCGTGTACCCCACGGAGTTCTTCGGGTAGGTTCAACTGATAGGCCACGGGGCCAACCCGTTTGACAATCTCAAATGGTCCCACGTACCTAGGGCTTAGTTTCCCACGTTTTCCGAAACGGATCACACCCTTCCAAGGTGACACTTTCAAAAGCACCTTGTCACCTATTTGGAATTCCAATGGTCGGCGACGCTTGTCAGCGTAACTCTTCTGTCGGTCACGGGCTGCTGTCATACGGTTACGGATTTGCACGATCTTCTCAGTCGTCTCGTGCACCAGTTCAGGGCCGGTGAGTTGACTTTCCCCAACTTCCGCCCAACAGATAGGTGATCGGCACTTACGCCCATACAGTGCCTCAAATGGAGCAGCTTTGATCGATGTGTGATAGCTATTGTTGTAAGAAAACTCAACTAACGGTAAGTGAGTTTCCCAACTACTGCCGAAATCTATGACGCAGGCACGTAACATGTCTTCTATAGTCTGGATCGTACGCTCACTTTGGCCATCGGTTTGGGGGTGGTACGCGGTGCTCATATCCAGCCGCGTTCCTAGTGCTCGTTGTAAGGACTGCCAGAAGTGTGAAGTGAATCGAGCGTCACGATCAGAGATGATGGATACCGGCACACCATGTTGAGAGACTATTTCCCTGAGGTAGATACGAGTCAGCTTTTCCATGCGATCAGTCTCCCGGATTGCCAGGAAGTGTGCGGATTTCGTCAAACGATCCACGATCACCCAAATTGTGTCGCATCCGCTGGGAGTTCGAGGAAGCTTCGTAATGAAGTCCATAGATATCTGCTCCCATTTCCATACTGGTATTTCTGGCTGTTGGAGTAGACCAGACGGTCGTTGATACTCCACCTTAACCTTAGAACAGGTTAGGCATCTGCTTACGTACGTGGCAATGTCAGCTTTCATGTTCGGCCACCAGTAATGGACTTTGAGATCGTGATACATCTTGTCTGAACCTGGGTGGATTGAGTACCGGGACTTGTGAGCTTCGTCCATCACCAGTTCTCGTAGACCTCCATACAAGGGAATCCATGTTCGATCCATGAAGTAGCATATTTCGTCAGGCTTGGTTTCTAGTTGCTTTACCATGCCTCGTAGCGATTCGGCTTTCAGGTTCTCACCTTTTAACGCCTCAAGTTGAGCATTGCGGATCTGCTCTGGTAAACCGGTGTGAATGGTGAGTTGCAATGCCCGAACTCGTCTCGGCTTGGGTGTTTCCTTCCGGCTTAGGGCGTCTGCTACTACATTTGCCTTGCCCGGATGAAACCTGATCGTACAGTCGTAGTCGTTCAACAACTCGACCCAACGACGTTGCCTCATATTTAGCTCCTTCTGTTCAAAGATGTGCTGGAGACTCTTGTGATCGGTGTAAATGGTGCACTTGGTACCGTACAAGTAGTGTCTCCATATCTTGAGTGCAAACACGACTGCTCCAAGCTCTAGGTCGTGTGTCGTGTAGTTTTTCTCATGTACCTTCAGTTGTCGAGATGCATAGGCAATCACCTTATTGCGTTGCATTAGCACGCAACCGAGGCCTTGTATAGACGCATCACAGTAGACTACAAAATCATCTGTCCCCTCAGGCAGGGACAGAATCGGTGCTGTACAGAGTTTCTGCTTAAGGATCTGGAATGCAGATTCTTGTTTTTCACCCCAATCATACGTGATGCCTTTATGAGTTAATGCGGTGAGAGGTTGAGCAATCTTCGAGAACCCTTCGATGAACCGTCGGTAATAGCCAGCTAACCCGAGAAACTGTCGTACCTCGGTCGGAGTCTTAGGCGTAGCCCAGTTCTTGATAGCTGCTATCTTTGCCGGATCAACGTGTATCCCATTCTCATTGATCACATGACCCAAAAAGTGGACCTCTCGCATCCAGAAGTCACACTTTGAAAATTTTGCGTACAACTGTTCTCGTGTCAACAGCTCCAGAATCAGTCTAAGGTGTTCTTCATGTTCTTCTTTATTCCTTGAGTAAATAAGGATGTCATCGATGAAGACAATGACGAACTTGTCTAGGTAGGGTTTGCACACTCGGTTCATTAAGTCCATGAAAACCGCTGGTGCATTGGTCAACCCGAATGGCATAACCAAGAACTCGTAGTGACCATACCTCGTTCTGAAAGCAGTCTTTGAAATGTCTTCTTCTCGAATCCTTAGCTGGTGATAACCCGATCTTAGGTCTATCTTTGAATAGTAACTCGACCCTTGTAGTTGATCGAACAGATCATCGATGCGCGGGAGGGGATAACGATTCTTAACTGTCGCCTTGTTCAGTTCTCTGTAATCGATACACATGCGAAAAGTTCCGTCCTTCTTCTTGACAAACAGAACTGGAGCTCCCCACGGTGATGAGCTAGGTCTAACAAAGCCTTTATCCAATAGTTCCTGCAATTGCGTAGACAGCTCTTGTAGTTCCCTTGGAGCTAATCTGTACGGTGCCCTCGCGATAGGGGCGGCTCCCGGAACCAAATCAATTTGGAATTCGACCTGGCGGTGCGGTGGAAGACCGGGTAGGTCTTCGGGGAAAACCTCAGGATAATCACGTACAACTGGGATGTCTTCAATTTTCTTTTCCTCAGTTTCTTTTTTTGTGACCATGGCTAGGAAAGCGGTATGACCCTTACGCAAACACTTCTGAGCTTTCATGTAGGAGATGATTCCAGAGACCATGCCACTCCTTTCGCCCTGGACCGACAAAATTTCGCCACTAGGAAGTGGGATACGAACGATTTTCTCTCCACAGATGATCTCAGCTTGATTCTTGGATAGCCAGTCCATACCCACAATTACGTCGAAGCTACCAAGTGTGACAGGCATCAGATCTATATCAATCTCATGACCACATAATCCTAGTCTGCACCCCTTGGCGATATGAGTTGCCTCAATGAGTTTTCCGTCGGCTAATTCTACAACATAACTAGGTTCCACGACAGCTAAGGTTACATCTAAGAACTTAATGAACTTGTTGGAAACAAGACTCCTCTCAGCTCCAGTATCAAATAGTATAGAAGCAAAACGACCATTCAGGGGAAACATACTAGTAACCACGTTCTGGTCATCCCTTGCCTCGCCAGAACCGATCCCGAATGCACGACCCTTGGCATTGGCCCCATTATTACCCTTGTTTCCACCCTTCAGCTGTGGGCAATCCTTCCTATAGTGTCCCTCCTTACCACATTCATAACAGGCTCTTGTCACTCCACCCTGGCGTTGTTGTTGAGGTTGTTGTTGCTGAGTCATTATTTCACCCCGGCAGTCTTCGGCTGCATGTCCCATCTTTCCACATCTCTGACAACGGAGTCGATCACATGGGCCATGATGATGGAGGTTGCACCGGTTACACCTAGGGTTCTTGCCCGCGTAGCTGCTATACCCTGACCATAGTTGTTGTTGTTCTGATTGTTGAAGCTTCTTGAAGGGTCAAACTTCTTGGTCTGTTGTTACTGGGGGTTGTTGAAGCTTGAAGACTTGTTGTTGTTACCTTCCCATTTCCTTTTGTGATCAGAAGAACCAGAAGCAGCGCCACGCTTAGGCAAAGTGCCCTGTGCCACCGCCTGGTCGGTGAGTTTATGAGCCAGTCGGATGGCCTGCTGAATGGTGACAGGATCAGCAGCCATCACGCTAGCCTGGATCTGAGGTGCCAAGCCATCAATGTACTTTTCGATCCGTTTGTAGGCCGGAGTCACCATCTGAGGACATAATGTTGCCAACTCGTGTGAACGAGTCGTGTACTCCTCGATGTCAGAACCAATCAGCTTTAAGTTCCAAAATTCTGCCTCCAGTTTCTGGACTTCGCTCCTGGGACAGTACTCTTCTTTCATCAGAATCTTGAAGTCTTCCCATGGCATACCATTTGCAGCACCAAGTCCTAGGGTTTGGACTTGTGAATTCCACCATGTCAGGGCTGGTCCCTCCAATGTGCCGGAGGCGTACTTGACCCGGTTTCATCAGGACAGCCACACATGGCAAACACTGACTCGAGTTTCTCTAGCCAGCGAAGCAGTATGACAGCGCCCTCAGAGCCGCTGAAAGAATGAGGCTTGCAATCTATAAACATCTTGAAGGTACAGACCGTTGGACCTCCTTGATTCGGGTTCTGGTTGTTCTGGTCCTGATTGCGGCCCTGCTCATAAGCTGCTAGCGCATCAGCCACGCGCTCATTGATGATTGCATTCAGCTCGGCTTGAGTCAGGGTGAAATTTCCTCATCCACCCGGGCGTCCAGGTCTTCTTCCAGACATGATTTCTTCAATTCACAACACATATTAATCAATAACCGGATAATAATTATTGACAATAATATATATTGTATCATGCTAGTAAGAATGAGGGATTTGGTCGCATATCGATAGTATGGTTTTATGAGGATCCGAGGCCTTATGCCTCCTAAGTATGGAATTTGAAAATTTGTACCGGCCATTACCGTTATCACCCAATAGAGTTGCCAGAGTTCTCATGCACGACAAATTACAATTACGTGTGCACCCGTGATTCTAATTTGCTTTGCATGGTCACACATGGTTCCTCCTATTCGAGATAACATACCCTGTCCAGTACCGAGTGTTATCAATGATAAAAGCATCAAAGATGTATTTGTTATACCAAGAGTCAGATAACTAGAGTTGTACAAGAGATTTGGTTTAGGTAACAACGGGAATCAAGACAATTTGGCCTCTTTCCCTTCGTGGTTCTAAGTGTTGGATGTCCAAGTCCGATTCTCTAATCGACCTGAATACCTAGTTGTCCCTCATTTACTGCTCGGACTAGCGTAGAGGTTAGGATATGTTGGGAACAGTAACAAGTGTGAGAGAGTTGGAAGAGTGAGGTATTGTTCTTTTTGTTTGTCATCGTTATGCTTATCGCGTGCGTTAGAAATGAGTTTCGTGTTCCAATCATGGAAATGTTTGATTCAATTCGTTGTTGCTTTCACTCCGCGAGTGAAGGATCAAGTGTAAGCGTTGGTCGTGAGCAAGCGGGATTCTCCGCCCCTCTGTCATCCGGTAATGACGCACATGTCATACCCACAGTGTTATGTTTGCTCAGCAGTGTAATGTCAATACACCAGGAGGTTGTTTGCACAATAGTGGTAACCATGTAAAAGTGCCTGTGCAGTACTAGTGTTGTGTCTAAGGCTATAGTCTAGATGCAATGCAATCCTAGTTCTCTATAACCTGTGGCTCTGATACCAATCTGTCACACCCTCATTTTCCACGAACGGGGTTTTACCGTTAGGCGTGTGACATACCATGATCTCAGACACAGTCATATCGAACGACACTATATGAATTTTGAAATAAACATGGACTTCATTCATGGGAACATAATCCGAGCTTACAATAGTGCGGAAGCATGTACAAAAGTTGTAAATTCATTACAATACTGTTACAATAGTCATGTTTAAACAAAATGTTCAATGCTGAAAATAAACTAGATGAATGCATGTCCTGAGTGCATTTCCTGAAGCGTGCCTCAAAAGCTTAAGCGTTCCTGTGACCTGAGAAAACATGCTAAAGTGTGTCAACATAAAGTTGGTGAGTTCACAGGTTTAATCAACAATAAATGTATTCGTAAGCGTTTCCATGTTTTGCGTTTAAATGGTTTAGTACATAAAGCATATCGTTAGGTAGCTAGCCTATGTTCTTGTTACTTAGCGTTTCGAACCGAAGCTGACTGTTTACGTCCTATTGTGTTTCCACCACGTCTTAACCGACCGTGGCAATCGTATGTGTTTCGTCATGTCTCATCAGACCATGACAATGTGTTTCCTCCACGTCTTAACCGACCGTGGCAATCGTATGTCCCGTCATGTCTCATCAGACCATGACGAGGTGTTTCCTCCACGTCTTAACCGACCGTGGCAATCGTATGTTAGGTCAATTTGGCACCCGTTTGACCTCCAGTCAAGCTAGCGCGACTAGCCCGGGTGAGGTTTGTCAGACCCAGTAGTACTACTCAAAATTACCTCGCTAATCCCATTACTAACGGTTCGAGTGTGTCAGGACATGTTGTGTGTTTGCACTAACGTAACAAGCGATATCAATATTACTACAACCATTTATGTAAATATGTTTTGCATGTTTTCTCCCCAAATGGAAAGATGTAAAAAGGGGCCGTGAAACTCACAGATGATGTAGCAAGTGCGTAGGATGAAAGTTTCCCAAGTGTTGTTTTTGATGTGCTGTCAAACACCTATTGACAGTTGTGTTAAGCGTTAATGTTGTGGTTAGCGTTAATAGACATGTTTAGTCGAGTCGGGTCGCATGGGTTCGGTCGTGGGTGTCACACACACAAGCAGTCATATGCGTATTAGACTTCATGTAGACTTCAAATGAGTTGTTGATATTTGTAAACAGTTACGTAGTTTTGGGTTGAAAAGTATATGTCTGTTGATTGCGTTGACTTTAATCTTTGTGGTCAAGAAATGACATTTTTATTGTTGTGAACTTATCATCACACGATAGACACTTCGCACACCAGAAGAATTTACTCGAAATGACTCCAACCGCATAACAAGGCTAGACGCACGACTGGACACTTCATTCGCACGAATAGGCCTTCAATCGTACGAATCAAGTTCCCTCGTACGATTGAACCCTCATTCATGCGACTCAGCGTTCAGTCGTACCACACATTCCCCAATCACCCGAATCAACTACCAATCGCACGAATGAACCTCCATTCGTGCGGTTGGGCCTTCTGTCGGGTGTCACTCAGTCGCACATATTCATTTGGCTGACTCAATTGCACACATTCATTCGGCTGACTTAATCGCACCATTCATTCGCACGTCTCACCCCAGTCGCCCCGATCAATCGCGCGAAGGAACCAGTCGCACGACTCAGTCGCATGGTTGGCCCAGTCGCGGACTGCAGCAGGTCGCGACTGCTGGGCAGGTCGAACGGCCTTCGGCTGTTCCGTGCTCGGTTTTCTCACAATCAAGACTTCCAGAAACACTCTCCTAACATGTCTAAGTGGAATGCATACTCTGATTGACCTCACACGCACCCCCACGACCACATGCATTCGGGTTGAACCCGAACACCCGAATCCCATACTTGCAGCAGTGAAACGGGTGATAAAACGGATGAAAATGGTCGCCTACCTGCTGGGACGTGATTCCTCAGCTGTTGTGTGGTTTAATCTGACAAAAACGAGCTCAATCGGGTGGGATTTGGTGCTAGGATGAACAATCGGGGGTGTAGAGAGCGTAGAAGAGGAAGAGAGCAGAAATGGGAGTGTTTGGCTGGTGGGTGGGTATTTATAACCAGCCCCTGTTTGGCAATTGTCAGGTTTGGTCCCTGCACTTAGGTACCGAGTTCCCGAATTTGTTTCGGTTGATAATGACGTAGACGAGCGAGCTCTATTAATTAGTAGGATTCCTTAGGTAATCTCGTTTATGTGAATCCTCTACAAACACCCGCATTAGTATTTATCATAATTTGTTTAACGATGTCAGTGGCGGTGTTTGTATACGTTTCGAGTATTTGCGAGCACGGGTCAATGTTAACGACAACAGTTTGAATAATGTAAATCTGAAATTACGGGGCGTCACGCATACTTTGTTAGGATGTTTTGGATCAACAAAACCTTCAGGCTGAACCATATAGACATCTTCCTTAAGATATCCATTTAGGAAAGCTGTTTTGACATCCATTTTCCAAATCTCATAATCATAAGAGCAGCTATGGCAAATAATATCCTAATAGACTTTGGCATCACAACGGGTGAGAAGGTTTCATCATAATCAATCCCTTGAGTTTGAGTGAAACCCTTTGCTACAAGTCTAGCCTTATAAGTATCCAAGTTTCCATGCGTATCGGTTTTCTTCTTGAAAACCCACTTACTTCCAACTATCTTGGAGTTAAGAGGTGGTTCAACAAGTTCCCAAACTTGATTGTCATACATGGATTGCATCTCAACATTCATGGCTTCAAGCCATTTGTCACAATCCAAATTGGACACTGCATCATGGTATGTGGTTGGTTCATGTGAATCTACCACATAGCATCCATCCATGAAAAATCTTTATCTTTCAGGTGGATTACTAGTTCTACCACTTCTGTGAACGTTTTGTGTGTATTGATCAACCGCTTGATCATCCTCAACATCCTTATGTTGAGTGCTAGTTTCAACCAAACGTGCATCGGGTTGTGGTTCTTGATCCTCCTCAAGATCCACTATTCTACTGCTAGTTCCCTCCATAAGGAACTTTGCTTCTAAGAACTCTCCCTTTCTGGCAAAAACACCTTTTGTTCCAGTGGATCATAGAAATAATATCCAATAGAATCTCTAGGATATGAAATAAAGATACACTTGGTGGATCAGACTTCCAATTTGTTTGGGGTGGGAGTCTTAACATAAGCCTCACAGCCCTAAACCTTTAAGTATGATAGGGATGGAAGTCTTCCATGCCATATCTCGAAAGGTGTCCTTTCAACCTTTTTGGTTAGGGCCATATTTATAATACGGGCCGCGGAGAGCAAAGCGAAACCCCAAAATGATAAAGGCAATGTGCTTCTAGCCATCATAGATCGGACCATATCTAATAAGTTTTGATTCCTCCTCTCAGACACACCATTATGTTGTGGTGTTCCAGGTGGAGTGAGTTGTGAGACAATCCCACAACTCCTAAGATGATCTTGAAAAACATCACTTAGGTATTCACCTCCTCTATCAGTGCGGAGAACTTTAATTGACTTGTTGAGTTGATTTTCTACTTCATTCTTGAAGATTTTGAACATTTCAAAAGCTTCATCTTTGTGCCTTAATAAGTACACATAGCCATAGCGACTATAATCATCGGTAAAGGTAATGAAGTATCTTTCACCATTCCTAGTCATTGGCTTAAAAGGACCACATACATCCAAATGTATGATTCCTAATAAATCTTTTGCCCTTTCGTTAGTTCCAATAAAGGGTGCCTTAGTCATTTTTCCTTGTAAACAAGATTCACATACATCAAATAAATCACATTCATTTTTTTAAAAGACCATTCTTTTGAAGTGTTTGTATACGTTTCTTGTTTATATGACCAAGACGACAATGCCAAAGATAGGTATCACTCAAATCCAACTTGAGTTTCTTGGTGTTAGTTTGGTACAATGAACTATTTAAAGCATTTTCATGAACCAACTCATAAATTCTATTAATGGGAATAGCTTTAAAATAGAACATATCATTTAAAGAAACATGAATATCATTTTCAACAAAAGATAATACATAATCATAATGTCTTAGTTGGGATACAGAAATAATGTTCCTAGTCAAACTAGCATCATACAAAACATTCTTCAAAATAACATCCAAGCCACTTAGAAGTTTTAGGATGTAGTCCCCACGAGCTTTAACTTGGACTTTGGTTCCATTGCCCATGAAGAGACTAACATCACCTTGATTGAAGTCCGTACGTCTTTTGAACCCCTGCAACAAATTGCAAATGTGAGTTCCACATCCAGTATCCAATACCCATGTGTTAGAAGATGTAACATTAAGATCAATATGAATCATGTATATTGTACCTGAGGTCTGCCCGGCATCCCTCTTTGCTTTCAACTCTTGGAGATGGACAGGACAATTCCTTGCCCAATGTCCAATCTCCCCACACTTGAAGCATGGGTCATTAGTAGCAACCTTTTGCTTCTTCTTTTGAGGTTTGGGTGGCACCCTTGCCACCCCTTTCCACTTTCCCCAAACGGGTCCCTTACCCTTGGCAACTTTTGCCTTGGGTGCGGGATGAGGCCTTTTATTGTTCCCACCTTCATTGATGGTGAGAACGGGTAAAAACCTTTTACCCATGGCTGCCTAGGCCGTTTTAAGCATGTAGTGAAGCTCACCAATGCTCTTGTCCCATGCATTCATGTTGTAATTCAACACAAATGTCTCGAACTTTTTGGTAAGGCCATTTAGGATCAAATCCGTGGCCAATTCCTTCGAGATGGGACAATTAAGCCTCTCGAGGCGGTCAATAAGACTTTTCATCTTAAGTACATAAGATGAAACAGATTGGTTGCCATCCATACGACATGCATGGCGTGCTCGAAACGTTTCAAAGCGCTCAACCCTTGCTTGCTGTTGGAACGTTTCCTTCAGTTGGGTTATCATGTCATAAGCTTCGTGATGTTCATACTCCTTTGGAGATCCGGAGTCATGCTCGATAGCATGAGACAAGACACTTGGACGGAGTCCTCAGTGTACCTCAACCAATCGTTGTAGGCCTCCTCATCATCCTTCAGTAGGCTGATCGGGGATAGGGTTGTCTAAAACATATGATCTTCTCTCTTGCTTGAGAATGATTCTCAAGTTTCGATACCAATCAATAAATTACTATGATTTAGACGTTCCTTTTGGAGGATCGCTCGTAATGATTGGGTGGACGCGGATGAGTTATCATGATTGTCATTATTGGTGGCCATCTACAAAATTTAACGAAGATCTATTTTAGTATTTTCGATATTGCTATTTTTAATAATTAATGCCTTTAAGGCCATTTGTATTAAAATCTAGAACCCAACATTACATTTAAATTGTAGTTAGGTGACCTTTATCCTACAATTTAAACTAATAAGGTGGTCAACGATTGACAGTTGCAACCATTTGCAACTTCTAGAGGTATGGGATCGACTTTAAACATCATATGTAAAGTCGGCATGTTAATCCCATCAACACCATTTGGAAACCATATTGTAGGTGATCCATTTAACATGGTTTGCAAATCAACACATCCTACTTACACATACGTGTGAGTTTGCCAAAATGAGTGGTTAGGTGACCTTTATCCCACGAATATGTCATTCTCACCTTAAGTCATAAGTTCCCTCAAAGTGGTTAGGTGACCTTTATCCCACTAAGAGTTCCTAAGTGACTTAAGTGTTGTGTAAAAGGACGGTGTTGATCTTGTTTTAGAATATTTAGAGGTTTCATAATTCTAGTTTAGAAAACTCTATGCACTTGTATTTGCATGCTTTCAAATACAAGATACCCTATGGTCCTTTGATTAAAACACACTTTTAATCTTTAAAATCATTAAATCATTTTAATAATCTTTTGTAAGGATCAAACATTTTGGATTACACTATAGTTATAACTGGTAAGAGATGAACAATTTGGAATACGTGCGATTCCATGCAAGTTCGACACAAAGCTTGCACGAGGAAGCTGCATGCATGCATGCAACAGAAAGCAGTTTCGCATGCATGCGAAAATGTATGCATGCGAAAGGCAGGCAGGCGAGTCGCATATGCACGCGAAGGCAGGCGAGTCGCACAGCCAAGCGAAATGGTGATGCGAATCGCATGCGTGATGCGAATCGCATGCATGCGAAAATTCACAGACTTGTATATATATTCGCATGCGAATTCAGTTTTAGGTGTGCTTCAATTTACCAAAAGTTAGTCTAGATAGTTTTGTGTTTTCTCTGTTTATTTCGCTCAATTGAGCAGATCACGTGTTGTGATTTTCCACCCTCGGGTGAGATCGATCTTGTATCGATTATCATTGTAATCGTTCGACATTGAATAAACATTTCAATTACAATGATTTTGTTGTAAACATTGAAAACACCTTGTTATCTAGATTACTTTAAAGTTGATTGTTCACCCGTCTTCGCGTATTATCAAGTGCAACAATTCAAACGAAGTGAGATCGATCGTTTTCTGGACTTTACATTTGGTATCAGAGCAAGGTGTTGCTCTTGATACAACGGATCATTGTTCTGCGATCTTCCGTTTGAGGACGTTAAACAAATTCAAAAGTTGTTGACCGCACACCATGTTGGGTTTGTTGTACCTAAACAATATTGTTTAACCATTTTAAACAAGAAAACGCAGCGGATTAATATCAAACATCAACCATTTGAAATCTGAAAATTATTGTTCATTGATTGTCTACAACAAACCCAATAATGTAAGGATCTTATATATGTGTTTGAACTAGTTATCACCAATATACAACAACCCAAACAATTGATGTATTCTACCTTTAGAAGCTGCCAAAATCGAGTTGTAGATGAAAATGATGTTCTTGAGCAGCCCTAACATCAAGAAGCAAAACACAACAACGAAATCAACAAACTATCTTCCAAAGATTGCTTCCAAAAGGTTGCTGAAAATAGAGCTGAAACATCATCCAAAGAGAAAGAATAGATGTCAAAACCCGTGGATGAAACATCATCCAAAAGAGAAAGAAAAGCGTGGACTTATCTGAACATGCATCTCTTTGTATGCTGTTAAAACATGGCTGAAAGAGCATCATCCAAAGATGCTGAAAATCATGGATGTAGATGAAAGGAAGGAGCTGCCATTGAATGATCAAAACACCAAGAGAAGGTGTTCTCAAGTGTTCATACCCACAAGCCTCAAAGCAACACCCTTTTGCTAGGATTTGTAGCACCAAATCGACCAAGAAAAGGCTGCTGGAACCATTCCAGCCGTGGGCCTTTGTAAAGAGAAGAGAGAGAGCCTTCTTTGAGCAGCAAACCGAGCAAGAAAGCTGCTGCTAGAACATTCCAGCCGTGAGCTTTTCTTCAAAGAAAGGGAGAGCTTCTTCTTCTTCATTTTGGTCATTTGCATGTATATGTTAGAGAGAGAGTCAGTCAAAGAGAGGTATATCTTGTAATATGGAGTGTCAAGTTTCAAGAACACACAAAGAATCTCAAGACCCACATGGGGCGGCCGATTTGTGATATTCAAGGGGTTTTCCCCCCAAAACTTAAAACACCCATTTTACTAGTTAGTTGTAAGAGTTTATAAAATTAACCTACTAATTTATATAACCCTTACACACTCCTTTATTATTTGATGTCATTTGATTAAAACAAATAACATTACAAATAATACTCATTAACAAAATATCCCAATAAGTTGTTCCATCTCACATGCAATTTTATTTAGAAAACCCATTTTCTAAATTGGTGTAGATATTTAATTGCATGATCATATCATCAATTAAATATTGATTGGTGTTTGCTAAGCTTGTTATTGGGTATGACCCGACTTGGATCATGACGTACTAACCACATCAATAATCTATGTATCTTGGGCATATAGAATCCAACAATCTCCCACTTGCACAAGATTCATAGAAGATTGATGCAAGCAGTAAATACCGCCTAACAACGGTTTACTACCCTTAATACGCATGACTTAGAAGCCATTCAATAACATCATCCCCTTCAAGTATCCAACTTGAAATGATTTAGGTGAATCAATCATCTATCCTTTTGTTACAGATGTCATGTTAATCCAAGGACACAGAATGATCATTCCTTGTTGATTTAACTTAATCAGGCCTTAGACATCTTACTCTCAACGAATAAGAGGAACAAATCCCATCTTGATTACATACGTTTCTCACAATCACCTTATGTCATACCTGAACATAGTCTTATGTACTGACAATTATCTCATATCAGTGAAGAACTAGCTCAAGGTATAACACTTGGTGAATATCAAAACCCAATATGTATCTCAGGTCGGAGGATACCAAATGATATTCGCCTTTACTCAAATTTACTTATGATCAATCAATAAGATTCCATGTAGTAAGATTTGAGATGCGGGTCAGTCCAATATTCGTATCCACGAATATCTATGAACCTTGGCAGCAACCAATTGCTCTATATCCATGCCTTA
Source organism: Flaveria linearis (assembly GCA_024085815.1). Classification (NCBI taxonomy): domain Eukaryota; kingdom Viridiplantae; phylum Streptophyta; class Magnoliopsida; order Asterales; family Asteraceae; genus Flaveria; species Flaveria linearis. The sequence continues at coordinate 9,063 of JABSNV010001393.1, read as the reverse complement.
TGAATATCCACCAATCCAAGTTCATAATAGTCTTACATTCATATTTGTTCCCACAAATATGACCGACTACGGACGTTTAGAATAATAAAATTATTCATGGATGTAAACATGCAAAAAGGGAACATTACTTAAAATATCGTAAATACATAGATAAGTTAAGTATTACAATTGTTCCAAATTAATAATAATAATACTAAACAGATCAACTCCAATCACTAGAATATCGAAGTCCTAAGGCACAAGTATGACTTTCATGCTTTGCCCTTTCAAGGAGCTTCGTGAGTGGATCCGCAATGTTTTGATCAAAGTGAACTTTGCGAATACATATGTTTCCCTTTTCAACTTCATCCCTTATGTAGCTGAATCTCCGCTCATTGTGCCTAATCTTTTGACGTGCACGGGGTTCCTTGATTTGAACAATCGCACCCTCGTCATCACAAAGATTTCTAAGGAGTCTTGAATGGTAGAGACCATCCTTAGACTGGTGATAAACCTTTTATCCATGCAGCTTCCCAAGCTGCTAATGAGGCGGCTATGTATTCGAATTCTGTAGTGGACAATGCTACCCTATTCATAATGGAGATGTACCCTGATTGTGATCGAGGATCATCTCGATCAGTTTGGAAACTAGCATTCGTGTAACCCTTCACAACCAGTTCCTCTTCATCAGATCCATATATTAGAAACATATCCTTAGTCCTCCTTAGGTATTCCAATATACATTCAACAACCATCCAATGGCTGTTACTTGGATTCTGCTGATATCTATTTGTCATGCTTAACGCGCATGACTCGTCCAGTCTAGTGCATATCATTGCATACATGATGGATCCTATAGCAGACGCATATGGGATGTCCTTCATACGATGTTGCTCATCGTTTGAGCTTGGACATTGAGATGCACTCAATGTTGTCCCTCTTTGAATAGGTACTATACCTTTCTTAGAGTTTACCATCTTGAACCTTTTCAAGATTTTATCAATGTATGCACTTTGGTTTAACCCTATCAACCGCCTCGATCTATCCCTCTAGATCTTTATTTCTAAAATAGAGACGGCTTCACGGAGATCCCTTTTGGAAAGATAATTTCCAAGTGTAGTATGTCATCAACATACAATACTAAGAACGTAATTGTACTCCCACTAGCCCTTGATACACACAATCCTTGTTAGCGTTCTTGATGAAACCCAATTTCTTGATTTTTCATCAAAACGTTGATTCCAATTTCTCGATGCTGGTCTCAATCCATAGATTGATATTTTTAACTTGCATACTTTATCAGGATGACTTTAGCATTGCCATTGGCGAGAAGGTTTCATCATAATCAAACCTTTGACTTAGAGTGAAACCTTTTGCTACAAGTCTTGCCTTGTAAGTATCCAAGTTTTCATGCATGCCAGTTTTCTTCTTGAAAACCCACTTGCATCCAACCGGTTTGGAGTTAAGTGAAGAGTCAACCAATTCCCAAACTTGGTTGTCATACATGAATTGCATCTTTACGTTCATGGCTCCTAGCCACATGTCACAATCCGAATTGGACATTGCATCATGGTATGTAGTTGGCTCTTCGGAGTCAACAACGTAGCATCCATCTATGAAAAATCCACATCTTTCATGTGAAATGCTATCTTTACCAGATCAGCGAACGTTTTGTGTGTATTGATCAACCTCTTGATCATGATCAACAACCTCTTATTGATTGCTAGTGTCAACCAAACGTGTATCGGCTTGTGGATCTTGATCCTCATCAAATTCCACTGTTCTATGCGTCATTCCTTCCATAAGGAACTTGGCTTCCAAGAACTCTGCCTTTTGAGCAATGATACCTTTTGCTCTGTTGGATCAAAGAAATAGTATCCTATACAATCCTTTTATATATCCAACAAATATACACTTAGTGAATCGGCTTGCAGTTGGTTTGGGTGTTAAGCTTAACATAAGCTTCATAACCCATAATTTAAAATATGATAGCAATGGAACTATTCCATTTCATATTTCAAGAGGCGTCGAATCCACTTTCTTGGTTTGGACCATATTCAAATATGAGTCGGGGAGAGTAGTGCGAAACCCCAAAATTATAGAGGTAGTGAGCTTATAGTCATCATAGGTCGAACTATATCCAATAGGGTTCGATCTCCTTTCAGACACATCATTATGTTATGGTATTCTATGAGGAGTAAGTTGTGAACAATCTTACAACTTCCTAGATGATCCCTAAAAGTCTCACTTAGGTATTCACCTTCTCTACCTAGACGGAGATTTTGGTAGTTCTATCGAGTTGATTTCCTACTTCATTCTTGAAGTTTTTGAACATTTCAAATTCTTCATGTCTATGTGCCATCAAGTACACATAACCATGGCGACTATAATGTCGGTTAAGGTAATGAAGTAAGTTTCACCATACCTTGTCATTGTATTAAAAGGAGCACATACATCCAAATGTATGATTCCTAATAAGTCTTTGCCCTCTCATTAGTACCACTAAAGGGTGTGTTGTCATCTTACCTTGTAAACAAGATTCACACTTATCAAATGAACAATTTTCATTTGCTTTTAAAAGACCATTCTTTTAAGGTGTTTAAGTCCGATTCTTGTTTATGTAACCAAGATGACAATGACAAGAATAAGAGTCACTTAAACCATTTTAAGTCTCTTGGTGTATGATAGGTATAATGTGTTATTATAGGACGAATCATCATGAACCAATTCACAAATATCATTAGAAGGCATGGCCTTAAAAAATATATATCATCCATATAAATATATAAATACCATCATTTACTAACTTTAAATCATAACCATATTGCTTTAAAAGGGAAACTTAAATCATGTTCCTAGTCAAACTAGGAGCATATAAACATGTTTTGACGAACAACTTCCAAACCTTTTGAAAGTTTCAAAACATAGTCTCCTTTCTTAAGGTGCTTATTTCTTTTAAACCCTTACAACAAATTGCAATAGTGAGTTCCATATGAGGTATCCAATTACCCATGTGCTTTTAGGAAATAACACCTAAGTTAATATGGATTATGAAAGTTATACTTAAGGTTTGCCCAGCATCCCTTTATTTCTCAACTCATTGAGATAGGTTGGATGAATCCCTTTCAAATGACCTATCTCACCATACATAAAGCATGGATCGTTTTCGGTTACCTTAAGCTTCATAAGCTTAGGTTTTGGAGGTTCCGCTTTGATCTACCCTTACCCATTGCCTTTGATGTGCCCTTCTCCTTTGGCAACATTTGCCTTAGGATCGGGAATGGCCTCAACATCGTCGGGGTCGGGTTGGTTAGGAATAGGATCGTCAAGGACACATGCCTTTGCTCTTGCTTGAGAACAGTTCTTAAGTTTCGAGACTAGTCCATAAGGTTATTATGGTACAGACGATCCCTCTCTAAAATAGCTCTCAGTGATAGGGTATAGACGGTCGGGGTGGTAGCATTATGGTTTGCGGTCATTCTACAAATTTTACAAAGTTCTTTTTAGTATTTCTGAAAAATTTCATTTTAATTATTAATACCCTTTATGTCTCATAGACAATTAATAATTAAAATCTAGAATCCAACGTCACATTCAAATAATGGTTAGGTGACCTTTATCCCATTATTCAAATTAACAAGGTAGTCAATATTTGACAATTGCAACCCTTTGCAACTTCTAGCGGTATGGGATCGACTTTAACGTCATATGCAAAGTCGGCATGTAAATCCCATCAACACCATTTGGAAACCATATTTTAGGTGATCCATTCAACATGGTTTGCAAATCAAGTTACCCTACTTGCACACACATGTGAGTTTACCAACACAAGTGGTTAGGTGACCTTTATCCCACCAATGTGGTATTCCACCTTAAGTCATAAGTTCCCTCAAAATGGTTAGGTGACCTTTATCCCATTAAAGTTTCCAAATGACTTAAGTGTTGTGCAAAAGGACGGTGTTAAACTTGTTTAAAAAAAAGGGATTTTAGTTTTCATTGATTCTAGTTTGAAAACTCTATTTACCTTGTATTTGCATGCTTTCAAATACAAGGTATCCTATGGTTCACTTTTAATAAAACCTCTTTTATTAAATCATTAATCCTTTAATAACCTTTTATTAATCACTTAATGATTAGGAACCATAAAATCAGCTTGTTAAGTTTGTTTATTAGTTTGTTATGCACATCCAAATGTCAAATAACAATCACACAACAAACAACCAAACAAGTACAATCATACAAGCATATGTGCATAACTATAGCCACTAAGTTGACTACACTTGTTTGCCATCACAAGTGTTGTCATAAGGTCTTTCCTAAGGGTTCAACAAACACAAATGATGAGGTCTTCAAAGACTCCCACTTGAACTTGCATCCAATGCTTCAAGTCCATCCTTTGTGTCTTCCTTTTGTGCTTCCTTCCCGAGCATCTTCTTTTACAAAATATATATCCTAATACATATTTTCTAGTAAAAGAAAAAATACTCCTAATCTATTTATACATGCCAAATGAATAAATAAATTACAACCCAAATAGAAACACAAAAGGATTATTACAACCCAAATAGAAAAATACAACCAACATGACAATTCCATAATCAACCAAATCCAAAACATACATGGTCAAGGCTATGTTATGCACTAAAATATGTATCCACATACATCATTTCAAGAACCAAAATGAACCCCATTTGACCCTAAATTTTCAGCCAACACAAACTAAGAATTTAGGGTCCTTTTGTCAAAACAAAAACAATCAACCAATTGACGTCTTCCTTTCAGATCCAATCATAAGCATGCATGATTACAACTTGAAAGGTTGGGGTATCATCAAATCATCACAAAACAGCCCTAATAAGGTTGTTAAACCTTATATATCCAAATATACAAGAACCTATGAAACTAGTCATCCACATATTCGGCTCTAGATGCCATTGTGGGTTTGTTGTACCTAAACAATATTGTTTAACCCATTTTAAACAAGAAAACGCAGCGGATTAATATCAAAATCAACCATTTGAAATCTGAAAATTATTGTTCATTGATTGTCTACAACAAACCCAATAATGTAAGGATCTTATATATGTGTTTGAACTAGTTATCACCAATATACAACAACCCAAACAATTGATGTATTCTACCTTTAGAAGCTGCCAAAACGAGTTGTAGATGAAAATGATGTTCTTGAGCAGCCCTAACATCAAGAAGCAAAACACAACAACGAAATCACAAACTACTTCCAAAGATTGCTTCCAAAAGGGTGCTGAAAATAGAGCTGAAACATCATCAAAAGAGAAAAGAATAGATGTCAAAACCCGTGGATGAAACATCATCCACAAAGAGAAAGAAAAGCGTGGAATTATCTGAACATGCATCTCTGTATGCTGTTAAAACATGGCTGAAAGAGCATCATCCAAGATGCTGAAAATCGTGGATGTAGATGAAAGGAAGGAGCTGCCATTGAATGATCCAAACACCAAGAGAAGGTGTTCTCAAGTGTTCATACCCACAAGCCTCAAAGCAACACCCTTTGCTAGGATTGTAGCACCAAATCGAAAGAAAAGGCTGCTGGAACCATTCCAGCCGGGGGCCTTTGTAAAGAGAAGAGAGAGAGCCTTCTTTGAGCAGCAAACCGAGCAAGAAAGCTGCTGCTAGAACATTCCAGCCGTGAGTTTTCTTCAAAGAAAGGGAGTCTTCTCTTCTTCATTTTGTCATTTGCATGTATATGTTAGAGAGAGAGTCAGTCAAAGAGAGGTATATCTTGTAATATGGAGTGTCAAGTTTCAAGAAACACACAAAGAATCTCAAGACCCACATGGGGCGGCCGATTTGTGATATTCAAGGGGTTTTCCCCCAAAACTTAAAACAACCCATTTTACTAGTTAGTTGTAAGAGTTTATAAAATTAACCTACTAATTTTATATAACCTTACACACTCCTTATTATTTGATGTCATTTGATTAAAACACAATAACATTACAAATAATACTCATTAACAAAATATCCCAATAAGTGTTCCATCTCACATGCAAGTTTATTTAGAAAACCCATTTCTAAATTGGTGTAGATATTTAATTGCATGATCATATCATCAATTAAATATTGATTGGTGTTTGCTAAGCTTGTTATTGGGTATGACCCGACTTGGATCATGACGTACAACCACATCAATAATCTATGTATCTTGGGCATATAGAATCCAACACACCAAGTGTTTGTGAAAATGCTCAAGAGACTTGTGCTTGATGTTATGAAGATTTGAAGCTCAAAAGTTGCTGCATCAAAGTAATTTTCGAAGTGTGTGAGAACCTTCATTGAGAAAGGTTTATTCATCAATTGTTTCATCTATCCGCTGATGCGAGAACCTTCATTAGAAAGGTTTTGTTGAAGATGAAGAATTAAAAACTATAGCATAATCCAAGGGGGAGATTGTAAGGATCAAACATTTTGGATTACACATAGTGATAACTGGTAAGAGATGAACAATTGGAATACGTGCGATTCCATGCAAGTTCGACACAAAGCTTGCACGAGGAAGCTGCATGCATGCATGCGACAGAAAGCAGTTCGCATGCATGCGAAAAATGTATGCTGCGAAAGGCAGGCAGGCGAGTCTCGCATATGCACGCGAAGGCAGGCGAGTCGCACAGCCAAGCGAAATGGTGATGCGAATCGCATGCGTGATGCAATCGCATGCATGCGAAAATTCACAGACTTGTATATATATTCGCATGCGATTTAGTTTTAGGTGTGCTTCAATTTACCAAAAGTTAGTCTAGATAGTTTTGTGTTTTCTCTGTTTATTTCGCTCAATTGAGAGATCACGTGTTGTGATTTTCCACCCTCGGGTGAGATCGATCTTGTATCGATTATCATTGTAATCGTTCGACATTGATAAACATTTCAATTACAATGATTTGTTGTAAACATTGAAAACACCTTGTTATCTAGATTACTTTAAAGTTGATTGTTTCACCCGTCTTCGCGTATTATCAAGTGCAACAATTCAAACGAAGTGAGATCGATGTTTCGGACGTTACATCTTTTTTTAACTTTAATTGATTACGAACCATCAATTTCAGCTTCTTAAGTTGTTAATGAGTTTGTAATGTATGACTAATACAACCAAACAATCAAAACAAACAACATTCAAACAACAGAAACATATAAACATGAGTGCATAACCATAGCCACTAAGTTGACAACACTTGTTTCCATCACAAGTGTTGTCATAAGGTCTTCGTAAAGGTTTTTAATGAATATATATATGTGTCCATGGACTCCCACTTGAATCCATATCCAAATACTTCAAGGTCCATGTCTTTGAGTCCATCTTTGGGTCTTGATCTTGTGCATCTTTCTTTTACAAAATTATATCCTAATACATTTTCTAATAAAAGAAATGCACCTAATCTATTTATTACATAAACAAATGAATAAATAATTACAATCCAAATAATAACATAAATATTACAACCTAATTGAATGATAAAAAACAACCATTCCAATCATCCAAATAACATAAGGCCTAAGCTAGGTTATGCACTATAATATGAACAATCAAAACATTATCAACAAACAAATAAACCCATCAAACCCCAAATTTTCAGCCAACATAAACTGAAAATTAGGTTTGTTTGTCCAAAAAACAAACAACAATAAACATATCAACCAATTGACATTCCTATCTTTCAAAGTTTAATCACAAGTATGAAGATTAACTTTGAAGGCTTGGGGTTATTGAATCAACCAAAATCAGCCTATTATGAGTTGATAATCTGGGGTTTGTGTGGAACATAAATCTAGTTTAACCGTTTAAACTTTCAGAAACGCAGCCGAATTACAACTTTATAAACCCTTTTATAAACTGAAAAATATGTTCATTAGATGACCATATTAATGTATAAAACAAACCCAAAGAACAAAGGATCATTTTATGTGAATTAGCAAGCTATGAACATGTGAAAAACTACATAAAATCACAGCTTATTGGCTGTGATATACCTTACTGCAGCAGCAATAAAGTCGACCAAAAGAGATGTTTGATGAAGATGGAGATGCCCAAAATGCAGCCAAGACTTCAAGGATAGAAGTCTAAAAAGTATATACCCCAAGCTCCTTGCAAACACTTATCTTGTTAGGTAGATTACACCAAAACAAGCTCCAAAAACCCTTCTTCACTGCCTGAAAACCGTGGCTGTTTAGAGAGAAGAGAGCAGCATTTTTGGTCTTGTTAGGCATATATGAATGAGATTCATGATCATGGAATGCAGAAGCTTTCTTGACATTAGAACACTCCAGAACAACATAAGAACACTTCAAGAAGCTCAAGAACCAGCCCAAAAATCTGCTATATGCTGCTGAAAATTCATAGCATTAGAGAGAAAAAGGAGAAGATTCTAGTTGTTCTTTGCATTGTGTGTCTTTTAGAATGAGAGCTGAATATTCTAGTTAGTGGAAAATAGCATGTGTGTGTTTATCAAGAGCATAACTTTATGGAAAACTACACAAGCATGCAAGCATCACATGCATTTTGTCTTCCACTTGAGCTGTTGTCTCCCATTCAAAATAGAAGACCAAAATGGACGGTTTGAGGTGTAAAATAAGAGGGTTTTTCTTTTGAGTTTTTATAAACCTAACTCTTAGTTTTTATAAAACCTCACTCTTTAGTTTTATATAAAATCTCACTCTTTAGATTTTATAAAATCTCACTCTTAGCAATCCATACTTTATAAAATTAAAACCAAGATTAATTCTATAACATCAACACACACACATATGTATTTTCTAGTATTTTAACTAGTTTATACAATTAACCAATTAATTGTATAAGTGGTATACTCTCATTATTATTTGTGTTATACAACTAATTATATAACACTACAAATAATATATTGAACAACAATATCCTAATAAATTGTTCCATCTCATATGCAACTTATTTAGAAAACCCATTTTCTAAATTTGGTGTAAATATTTAATTGCATGATCATATCATCATTAAATATTAATGGTGTTTGCTAAGCTTGTTATTGGGTATAACCCGACTTGGATCATAACGTACTAACCACATCATATTCTAAG